>OU427021.1:19490616-20090616 GCA_911387925.2 Bombus hypnorum
AAATCCTGCTGGTGCCCTAGAAGAAATTCTTGAATCACCAGAAAGATTAAAAGATTTAGATTTGGATGCATTTGCAGAGGAGCTTGAAAGACAGGGTTTGGAAACAAGTGGCATTACTCTTTACGATATAAGAGCTGAACTGAACTGTAGATACAAAGACCTCCGCGTACCTTACCAATCTCTAAATACTGAAAAATTATTTGATATTTTGACTAAAGAAACTCCAGAAACTTTCTATGTCGGTAAACTAGTTTTGGCAACAGTTGTTGGTATAAGTCATAGAAGACCTCAAGGAGATCAATTAGATCAAGCGAATCCTGTTCGAAATGATGAAACCGGATTATGGCAATGCCCATTCTGCTTGAAAAACGATTTTCCAGAATTGTCCGAGGTATGGAATCATTTTGATGCCGGTGCATGTCCGGGGAAAGCAACTGGAATTCGTTTAAGGTTGGATAATGGAATATCTGGATATATTCGCGTAAAAAATCTGTCTGATAAACATGTCGCTAATCCAGAGGAAAGAGGTACGTGTCGGACAAGTAATTCATTGTCGCATAATTAAGATCGAAGTAGAACGATTTAGTGTCGAATGTACTAGCAAGACGAGTGATCTTATTGATAAAAATCATGAATGGAGACCTCAGCGAGACCTATTATTATGAAGCAGAGGCAGAAGAAAAAAGATACGAAAACAGAGGAGGATGCTAAGAAATTACAACAACGACAAACTTATGTAAAACGTGTTATAATTCATCCTAGTTTCCATAATATAAGTTTTGCAGAAGCTGAAAACTTAATGCTAACTGTGAAGCAAGGGGAAGCAATAATACGACCTAGCAGTAAGGGACCCGATCATTTGACCGTAACATGGAAAGTCACAGAGAATAATTTATCAACATATTGATGTAAGGGAAGAAGGCAAAGAAAATGCATTCTCTTTGGGTCGCAGTTTATGGATTGACAATGAAGAATTCGAAGATTTAGATGAAATTATCGCTAGACATATTAATCCGATGGCTGCTTATGCTTCGGAACTTTTAGATTTTAAATATTACAGAACAAGTGTAGAAGGCATTAAAGATAAAGGCAGAAGAAATTTTGAAGGAACAGAAGAAGCAAAATCCTGGAGGGATACCATATATTGTGTCTGCAGCTAAAGTATGTCCGAAAATATTTAATATTTGCTTATATTCCTACTTCAAAATTTTTATTTTTCAATTAAATTAATATTTTTTGTTATACATTTTAGAATTATCCTGGAAAATTTTTACTTTCGTATTTACCCACGAATTCGTTGCCGTCATGAATATGTTACTGTAAATACCTGATGGATTTCGATATAGAGGTCAAATATTCAGTAGAATAAATGACTTGTTCCGCTGTTCAAAGAACACTTTAGAGATCCTATACCAGGACAAGCTACACCTGGTACCTCCACATGGAACTATGACTTCCAGAACACCATACAATGGTACTCCAGGAGTGAATGGTGAGTCTCATATTACTAAGAATTTGGATCCTATAATAATTTTTATTCTACTGAAATTAACTTCCTTTTTGTCTGTTTCTTTTTTTTCAGGAGTGAATCCAGATACAATACAGAGGGTAGCACAGAATATGCCACACCACATGTTACATTCACTCTCGAAAGTAGCAAATCAAACTCCACATCATTATCCACCATACACTCCAGGAGCTGCTAGTGTTAATAACTATGGAATGTATGGAAGTACGCCTTATACACCTTCCGGCCAAACTCCGTTTATGACCCCCTACCATACACCACACCACACGCCTCATCATCCACAAACACCTAATCACTCTCAAGGACCATTCTTACAACCAATTCCTCCAACAATGAATTCAAATTCGCATAGAACTGCAAGATCACATAGATCTGTCTCTAGTACTTCTGATGCAACGAATTGGACAAAAAGCAGCGGAAGCATGGGCTCGTTCAAAGCAATCTTTGAAAGAATTGTAAGTTGTCTATAACAAAATATATCAAAAAATCAATGAAATCATAATATATCAAAATATATCAAAATCATAATGAAATATTCATTTTCTAATTTTAGTAATAGTACTCCAAGATACGATGAATCTAGAAAAACGCCACGAAATCAAGAAGCTCAAAATGGGAGAGCAACTCCGCGCAATAGAACCCCATCTGCTCGTACTCCGTTTTATAAATCTCCTAGAGAAACTCCATTTACAAATTCTAGTCCCTGGAGTATGTCTTTAAGTGGAGATGGTACTCCCCTATATGATGAAAGTTGGTAATCATATGTTTTACATGTATATGTAGCTAGAACAATTTGTTATTTCAAACAATACTCTACTGAATAGAGTATACTCTATTAACAAAAGAAAAAGAGTAAGGTGAACCATAAATGTGTATGGTTCTATTTTTCCGCCAATTGGCACAAAGCATTTTCTATATCAAATATTTATTACTAGTACAAATTATACACTTTTTATAGAATCTTTTTCGAGATTTTTGTTACGAATGTACAGTTTTGATCGAGAAGTGTCTAATATATATAAATAAAAAAGGAGGAAATTAACAGAATTGATTTAATGCCAATTTTATATTTCAGTTTAGCAAAACATATCAAGCAAACGTTGTTTTCCCTCTTTATATGTACATAATGTTTAAAATATTCTACCTCAATGATATTACATCTCCAAACTATCAATTCTATACAATATATCTGTCTATATTTGCTCGAATATATCTGTGGCGGATCGGTATCAACAGGACGCCGACAGGTCGAGGCATCAACGCGGCGCAACACCTCCCGGGCGATCCGCGGGTACCAACCGCAACCGCCAACACCAGAGGGCTACGACGACAAGAGAGTCACCTCGCTAGCGGTCGAATATACGGGCGCACGAAACAAATACCGCACCTAACGAGACTCCCCCTCTACGTCTAAGGCAGGGACTACCGGGCATAGCCCTTACTGACGAGTCCTCCGGTAGTCCCGGGACGAAACGCGAATTCACTTTTCACCTGGCAGCAACTACTCCACGACACATTACGCCACTGTGGTGACCCCGACGTGATTTGAACACGCAACCTTCTGATTGTCACTTCTGGAGAGACAATTTAGAGCAGCAGGAATAGAGAACGATAATGATAAAGCCCTCATCCTGCTTGGGAGCCTCGAAGCGGAATATTTGGAACGATTGGAGGACGTGGATTTGGATTCCGCGGACGGCTGTCAGTATGACCGTCTGAAAGAAGAACTGATTCGAAGTTTAGCCGAATCAGACAGCGAGAAGGTGAAACGGCTAGTCGAGAAAGAGGTGATGGGCGATCGTAAGCCATCACAATTTTACCACGACTTGAAGAGACTGGCCGGTCCCTTAGCGTCGGATCAGTTCATTCTGAATCTCTGGAAGAATCGTCTTCCGGACCGCATTCGGAGAGTTTTGGCGGTCATCGACGATGTGCAACCGGATAGAATTATCCAGGCCGCGGATCGCCCGGGAGGTGTTGCGCCGCGTTGATGCCTCGACCTGTCGGCGTCCTGTTGATACCGATCCGCCACATATCATATTACCATTTAGTTCCATAAATTATTCAAACACAGATACTGTCTTAATTCAAAAATTTATGTATAAATTTTATTTGTATAATAATTGACTTACTACCTATGTATTAATCTAAGCACATACAATTTTGATATGTATTTTATTATAAAAGATTAGGAACATTAAACATATGTTAAGTAAAATGTTCTTTCTTTCTCTTCAACCCTTCCCAACCCTTCATAAACTAATGATCATAGTTACAAACGTCATCATTTTGATTTTGATTGATTTTTAATAATCGTTTAATGTATATAACAGTAATATATATTTAAGAAATACTTTCAATATATATTAAAAAATTTGATAATGTATAAATAATCATACTTAGTACACAAAAAAAGCATGTTCCTTTGTTTTAAAGATTATTTTATAGTTATAAAACACTGAGTCCCTACTCTACTACAAAAATATCTAAATGGTTCCATATCTTTTTCAACTGTGATTTCTGAACAATTAACACCGTATTCTTTGTCCATATCAATGTGAAACGACGCCAAGCGAGGATCTATCCAAACAAAGATTTTTCTGACCGTTTCATAATCTTGAAACAGCATAAATAATAGGCCCATTAGATATAGTACACTACAGCCAAATACGAGTCTCCACACGACAGGATGAGGTCTCGTAAATGGTCCATTTGGAAATGTAAGTATTGATATAATCAGAAAAAAAAAATATAATACAAAGTATTCCAGCTCAAATGTTATCCTCGACACTGGTAGTATTCCTGTATTAAATTAATACCGATATTTACAAGAATTAACATATGTATAATAAGATAATTTGAATATTTAATTAGCTAGTGAATGCGGAATATATTACAGCACCGATTGAGATGAGAAGCAATGTAATGCTGTGCGGTTTATAAAAAAATTCGATCGAAATATCATCAACCGGTCTTTCATTGATATTGGGGAAACTGTCCGTACCGTGTCGTAATTTGTGCCCTTCTATGTTATCTTGCACTACTCCGGCAATTTACAACCTTATTTTCATCATTTTTTACGAGTCTCTCTAAGAGACCGTCATTTATGGATTCTTCATTAGTTGTCGTCCCGATTAAGTAATTATTTGTTTTAAAATCGTATCCCGATCATTTCAAAAAGAAAGAGATTTGACGAATTATTTTGCTTGCAAGTCAGCTGATTGGACATCGGACACGAATGTATTTCTTTGCGAACACGCCATTGCATAGATAACATTATACGGGTTCAAAAACGCTCATGGTGGGGTAGACCTCTTTTATGAAGCTTCTTATATCTTCCACCAAAATTAAGTCGCTGCAATCGAGTTGTGAGTGGATTCATATGAACTTGTAATTTTCTTCTTTTAAAGAAAAACTTTTTTTTTCAATAAGTTTCACTATAAAAATATGCCAGAATTTCTGGTGGGTACACCAAAAAATGTTCGAAATATAAAGGTTAACTATAAAATTGTTTTTATAATTGTTTATATAAAAACTACCTATAACTCGATCGCAGAGCCGCTATTTATAGTATTGCAGCGGTGGATTAAGGAACTATACTACAATGAAGCGTCTACCCCCACCACGGGAGTTTCAGGAAGTTTACGTTATTACTCATACGATGAGTAGCATTAAACAGCTGTGCTGTTGTCATTACTACTTCCTGCACCATTGTAGGATTGTTCCGTCTGCTATCGCTTGTCTGTTCTTGTGTGTTATTAATATTGTTATATATTTTTTAATATTGTTATATATATTAAAAAATGGCAGATTATTTAGACGTTGAAGCACAAGAAAGTGAGGTAAATAATAAAATGAAATACGTAAAATAAAATACGGCTATTTGTAAAAATAGAATCTAATGTTTCATGATTTCGTAGGAGGAGGTCCAACTCGATGTTAAAGAAAAGAAAAAACTTAAAAAATTAAAAGCGATGGAGGACAGTGAGGATGAAGATGATGATGATGAAGGTATATCAAAATGTTTAATACAAAAAAGTATTTAGTTACTGTTTCTTTCATAGCTTTTGGAGGTTATAGAAAATACATTATTACTTTAGAATACATTAAATATTAGAATCAAGATTTATACATCATTAATAATATGTAAATTAATATTTACTAATACTTAAAAACATCTTTCTTTAAATTATATGTATGTTTAATATTTAGAAGATGAAGGAGAAGTTCCAGGGCTTATTGATGATAATCCTATCGATGATGATAATGATGGTGAGGATAGTGATGGATCTGATGATTCTAGAAAACGTAAAAAAAGTGATGATGAAGATTTCGATGATCGTTTAGAAGATGAAGATTATGACCTACTTGAAGAAAATTTAGGAGTTAAAGTTGAAAGGAAACGTCGTTTTAAGCGTTTACGTAGAATACAAGATGAAGAGTCAGAAGTGGAAGAAGAAGGAGAAATAGATGATGGAAGAGATGCTATTGCCAACGAATTGTTTCAAGGTTCTGGAGAAGAGGATGAAGAAAGAAGTGAAGTTAGCCATAGAGGTGAAGCGGAAGGGTACGATGAGGAAGAAAGTGATGACGAAGACGATTTTATTGTGGATGGTGATGGAATACCCATAACTGAAAAGAGGAAAAAGAAAAGACCCATATTTTCGGATGCTGCATTGCAAGAAGCCCAAGATATTTTTGGCATTGATTTTGATTATGACGAATTTGGAAAATATGGGGAGGATGAGTTTGAAGACGAAGAGGAGGAAGAGGAGGATGAATATATTCATGACGAGATAGAAGGCCGCCCAAGGCCATCAAAAAAACATCTTAAGAGAAAGAGTACAAGGAAAAAGTATTTTTTGAAGTATATGAACCCAGTGAACTTATACGCGGGACACTTCACCGATGTAGATAATGAGATTCGTACTACAGACATTCCTGAACGTATGCAACTTCGCGCTGTTCCCATTATACCTACAATGGAAGGTTCGGATGAATTAGATCTTGAAGCCGAATGGATATATAAACAGGCATTCTGTCAACCAACAATCTCAATACAAGATTCTCATCTAAATGAAGAAGCCAAAGAAAGAGCTAAAAAGGGTCCGCAAACAATCGGCAAAATTAAGAAAGCCTTAGATTTTATGCGTAATCAGAATTTCGAAGTTCCGTTTATTGCATTTTATAGAAAAGAATACGTGTTGCCAGAGTTAAACATCAACGATTTGTGGAAAATTTATAAGTTTGACGTAAAATGGTGCCATCTGAAACAAAGAAAAGAAAATTTATTGAAACTCTTTGAGAAAATGAGGAATTTTCAATTAGATGAGATTATGAAAAATCCTGATGCTCCATTACCCCGACAACATACGAGTTATTAAAGACGATGATATTGAACGACTTAAAAATGCTCATACTTTTGAAGAATTAAATGATATTTATCGACATTTTTATGTTGTATTATAATCAGGATGTGTCATCCATGCAAGAAATTTTACGTAAGAAGGAAAAACAAGCACAAAGGAAAGCTAAATTGGAAAAAAGAAAGCAACAACTTGCAGAAGCTGAAGAAAATGGAGAAGATCTATCTGAAATTCCTGATGCAGAGGATGAAGAAGAAGAAATAGACGAATCATTAAAGCAGCCGGTTAGAAAAGGTTCTTACTATATTTGCAGAAAAGCTGGCTTAGACGGATTTACTAAAAAATTTGGTCTCTCACCCGAACATTTTGCTGAAAATCTTCGAGACAATTATCAACGTCATGAAGTAGATCAAGATCCGATAGAAACCTGCAATAGTAGCAAATGATTTTTGTTCTGCAATATTTACGACAAGTGACGAAGTAGTTAAAGCTGCACAATTAATGGTTGCGATTCAGTTGGCGCACGAAACCATTAGTTCGTAAATGTGTTAGAGAAATGTATATGGAGAGAGCAAAAAGTATCCGTAAAGCCAACTAAAAAAGGAATAAAGGAGATAGATGAAGGGCATGCTATTTATGGATTAAAATATCTTAAAAATAAGCCTGTACGGGATCTTGTTGGTGATCAATTCTTAAAACTAATTGTAGCAGAAGAAGATAAATTAATTACACTTTACTTTAGTGACATGATAGAAGGAAATACTAGCAATAATTATATCGAAGAAATAAAACAACTATATTATAGGGACGAATTTAGTAAAAGTGTCCAAGATTGGATGCATTAAGAACTGGTAGTGTTGAAGTAGCTTTAAATCGGATTATTATACCTGAATTGAAAAAAGAATTGAGATCCAATCTTTTATTAGAAGCAAAAGAATGCGTTATGAAAGCGTGTTGCCGCAAAATGTACAATTGGATAAAAATTTCTCCATATACTTGTGAATTTCCTGATGAAGATGACGAAGATTGGAATACTAGCAAAGGAATTCGTGTGATGGGTTTGGCATATGTGCCTGATCCGTTTCAAGCAGCCTTTACTTGCATAATTTCTCCAGAAGGAGAATGTACTGATTACCTAAGATTACCGCATTTATTGAAACGTAAAAATAGTTTTAGGGAAAATGAAAAGATATTGAAAGAGGCAGACTTACTAGGAATTAAGAATTTTATTGCCACAAAGAAACCACATGTCGTGGTAGTGAGTGGTGAATCTAGAGAAGCATTAATGATAGTATCTGATATAAAAGAATGTATAGCTAATCTTGCAGAAGAAGAACAATTTCCTACAATCCAAGTGGAAATATGTGATAATGAACTTGCTAAAGTTTATGCAAATAGTAATAGAGGTATATCTGAGTTCAGAGATTATCCAGAATTATTAAGACAAGCTATATCTTTAGCAAGAAAAATACAAGATCCTCTATTAGAATTCTCTCAGTTGTGTACCATAGATGAAGAAATTCTGTGCCTTAAATATCACCCTTTGCAAGATCAACTTCCTAAAGATGATCTTATAGAAAATTTATATTTGGAATTTATAAATCGTATAAATGAAGTAGGAGTAGATTTAAATAGAGCAGTTCAGCAGCCTTATACAGCGAACCTAGTACAATTTGTGTGTGGCTTAGGACCTAGAAAAGGACAGGCTCTCGTTAAGATTTTGAAACAAACTAATCAGAGATTAGAAAATAGAACACAGCTTATAACAGCATGTCATATGGGACCTAAAGTGTTTGTCAATTGTGCTGGTTTTATTAAAATTGATACAAATAGTTTAGGAGATAGCACAGAGGCATATGTAGAAGTACTAGATGGCTCGCGTGTACATCCAGAGACATATGAATGGGCAAGAAAAATGGCAGTAGATGTTTTAGAGTATGATGATGAAAATGCAAATCCTGCTGGTGCCCTAGAAGAAATTCTTGAATCACCAGAAAGATTAAAAGATTTAGATTTGGATGCATTTGCAGAGGAGCTTGAAAGACAGGGTTTTGGAAACAAGTGCATTACTCTTTACGATATAAGAGCTGAACTGAACTGTAGATACAAAGACCTCCGCGTACCTTACCAATCTCTAAATACTGAAAAATTATTTGATATTTTGACTAAAGAAACTCCAGAAACTTTCTATGTCGGTAAACTAGTTTTGGCAACAGTTGTTGGTATAAGTCATAGAAGACCTCAAGGAGATCAATTAGATCAAGCGAATCCTGTTCGAAATGATGAAACCGGATTATGGCAATGCCCATTCTGCTTGAAAAACGATTTTCCAGAATTGTCCGAGGTATGGAATCATTTTGATGCCGGTGCATGTCCGGGGAAAGCAACTGGAATTCGTTTAAGGTTGGATAATGGAATATCTGGATATATTCGCGTAAAAAATCTGTCTGATAAACATGTCGCTAATCCAGAGGAAAGAGTACGTGTCGGACAAGTAATTCATTGTCGCATAATTAAGATCGAAGTAGAACGATTTAGTGTCGAATGTACTAGCAAGACGAGTGATCTTATTGATAAAAATCATGAATGGAGACCTCAGCGAGACCTTTATTATGAAGCAGAGGCAGAAGAAAAAGATACGAAAACAGAGGAGGATGCTAAGAAATTACAACAACGACAAACTTATGTAAAACGTGTTATAATTCATCCTAGTTTCCATAATATAAGTTTTGCAGAAGCTGAAAACTTAATGCTAACTGTGAAGCAAGGGGAAGCAATAATACGACCTAGCAGTAAGGGACCCGATCATTTGACCGTAACATGGAAAGTCACAGAGAATATTTATCAACATATTGATGTAAGGGAAGAAGGCAAAGAAAATGCATTCTCTTTGGGTCGCAGTTTATGGATTGACAATGAAGAATTCGAAGATTTAGATGAAATTATCGCTAGACATATTAATCCGATGGCTGCTTATGCTTCGGAACTTTTAGATTTTAAATATTACAGAACAAGTGTAGAAGGCATTAAAGATAAAGCAGAAGAAATTTTGAAGGAACAGAAGAAGCAAAATCCTGGAGGGATACCATATATTGTGTCTGCAGCTAAAGTATGTCCGAAAATATTTAATATTTGCTTATATTCCTACTTCAAAATTTTTATTTTTCAATTAAATTAATATTTTTTGTTATACATTTTAGAATTATCCTGGAAAATTTTTACTTTCGTATTTACCACGAATTCGTTGCCGTCATGAATATGTTACTGTAATACCTGATGGATTTCGATATAGAGGTCAAATATTCAGTAGAATAAATGACTTGTTCCGCTGGTTCAAAGAACACTTTAGAGATCCTATACCAGGACAAGCTACACCTGGTACTCCACATGGAACTATGACTTCCAGAACACCATACAATGGTACTCCAGGAGTGAATGGTGAGTCTCATATTACTAAGAATTTGGATCCTATAATAATTTTTATTCTACTGAAATTAACTTCCTTTTTGTCTGTTTCTTTTTTTTCAGGAGTGAATCCAGATACAATACAGAGGGTAGCACAGAATATGCCACACCACATGTTACATTCACTCTCGAAAGTAGCAAATCAAACTCCACATCATTATCCACCATACACTCCAGGAGCTGCTAGTGTTAATAACTATGGAATGTATGGAAGTACGCCTTATACACCTTCCGGCCAAACTCCGTTTATGACCCCCTACCATACACCACACCACACGCCTCATCATCCACAAACACCTAATCACTCTCAAGGACCATTCTTACAACCAATTCCTCCAACAATGAATTCAAATTCGCATAGAACTGCAAGATCACATAGATCTGTCTCTAGTACTTCTGATGCAACGAATTGGACAAAAGCAGCGGAAGCATGGGCTCGTTCAAAGCAATCTTTGAAAGAATTGTAAGTTGTCTATAACAAAATATATCAAAAATCAATGAAATCATAATATATCAAAATATATCAAAATCATAATGAAATATTCATTTTCTAATTTTAGTAATAGTACTCCAAGATACGATGAATCTAGAAAAACGCCACGAAATCAAGAAGCTCAAAATGGGAGAGCAACTCCGCGCAATAGAACCCCATCTGCTCGTACTCCGTTTTATAAATCTCCTAGAGAAACTCCATTTACAAATTCTAGTCCCTGGAGTATGTCTTTAAGTGGAGATGGTACTCCCCTATATGATGAAAGTTGGTAATCATATGTTTTACATGTATATGTAGCTAGAACAATTTGTTATTTCAAACAATACTCTACTGAATAGAGTATACTCTATTAACAAAAGAAAAAGAGTAAGGTGAACCATAAATGTGTATGGTTCTATTTTCCGCCAATTGGCACAAAGCATTTTCTATATCAAATATTTATTACTAGTACAAATTATACACTTTTTATAGAATCTTTTTCGAGATTTTTGTTACGAATGTACAGTTTTGATCGAGAAGTGTCTAATATATATAAATAAAAAAAGGAGGAAATTAACAGAATTGATTTAATGCCAATTTTATATTTCAGTTTAGCAAAACATATCAAGCAAACGTTGTTTTCCCTCTTTATATGTACATAATGTTTAAAATATTCTACCTCAATGATATTACATCTCCAAACTATCAATTCTATACAATATATCTGTCTATATTTGCTCGAATATATCTGTGGCGGATCGGTATCAACAGGACGCCGACAGGTCGAGGCATCAACGCGGCGCAACACCTCCCGGGCGATCCGCGGGTACCAACCGCAACCGCCAACACCAGAGGGCTACGACGACAAGAGAGTCACCTCGCTAGCGGTCGAATATACGGGCGCACGAACAAATACCGCACCTAACGAGACTCCCCCTCTACGTCTAAGGCAGGGACTACCGGGCATAGCCTTACTGACGAGTCCTCCGGTAGTCCCGGGACGAAACGCGAATTCACTTTTCACCTGGCAGCAACTACTCCACGACACATTACGCCACTGTGGTGACCCCGACGTGATTTGAACACGCAACCTTCTGATTGTCACTTCTGGAGAGACAATTTAGAGCAGCAGGAATAGAGAACGATAATGATAAAGCCCTCATCCTGCTTGGGAGCCTCGAAGCGGAATATTTGGAACGATTGGAGGACGTGGATTTGGATTCCGCGGACGGCTGTCAGTATGACCGTCTGAAAGAAGAACTGATTCGAAGTTTAGCCGAATCAGACAGCGAGAAGGTGAAACGGCTAGTCGAGAAAGAGGTGATGGGCGATCGTAAGCCATCACAATTTTACCACGACTTGAAGAGACTGGCCGGTCCCTTAGCGTCGGATCAGTTCATTCTGAATCTCTGGAAGAATCGTCTTCCGGACCGCATTCGGAGAGTTTTGGCGGTCATCGACGATGTGCAACCGGATAGAATTATCCAGGCCGCGGATCGCCCGGGAGGTGTTGCGCCGCGTTGATGCCTCGACCTGTCGGCGTCCTGTTGATACCGATCCGCCACATATCATATTACCATTTAGTTCCATAAATTATTCAAACACAGATACTGTCTTAATTCAAAAATTTATGTATAAATTTTATTTGTATAATAATTGACTTACTACCTATGTATTAATCTAAGCACATACAATTTTGATATGTATTTTATTATAAAAGATTAGGAACATTAAACATATGTTAAGTAAAATGTTCTTTCTTTCTCTTCAACCCTTCCCAACCCTTCATAAACTAATGATCATAGTTACAAACGTCATCATTTTGATTTTGATTGATTTTTAATAATCGTTTAATGTATATAACAGTAATATATATTTAAGAAATACTTTCAATATATATTAAAAAATTTGATAATGTATAAATAATCATACTTAGTACACAAAAAAAGCATGTTCCTTTGTTTTAAAGATTATTTTATAGTTATAAAACACTGAGTCCCTACTCTACTACAAAAATATCTAAATGGTTCCATATCTTTTCAACTGTGATTTCTGAACAATTAACACCGTATTCTTTGTCCATATCAATGTGAAACGACGCCAAGCGAGGATCTATCCAAACAAAGATTTTTCTGACCGTTTCATAATCTTGAAACAGCATAAATAATAGGCCCATTAGATATAGTACACTACAGCCAAATACGAGTCTCCACACGACAGGATGAGGTCTCGTAAATGGTCCATTTGGAAATGTAAGTATTGATATAATCAGAAAAAAAAATATAATACAAAGTATTCCAGCTCAAATGTTATCCTCGACACTGGTAGTATTCCTGTATTAAATTAATACCGATATTTACAAGAATTAACATATGTATAATAAGATAATTTGAATATTTAATTAGCTAGTGAATGCGGAATATATTACAGCACCGATTGAGATGAGAAGCAATGTAATGCTGTGCGGTTTATAAAAAAATTCGATCGAAATATCATCAACCGGTCTTTCATTGATATTGGGGAAACTGTCCGTACCGTGTCGTAATTTGTGCCCTTCTATGTTATCTGCACTACTCCGGCAATTTACAACCTTATTTTCATCATTTTTTACGAGTCTCTCTAAGAGACCGTCATTTATGGATTCTTCATTAGTTGTCGTCCCGATTAAGTAATTATTTGTTTTAAAATCGTATCCCGATCATTTCAAAAAGAAAGAGATTTGACGAATTATTTTGCTTGCAAGTCAGCTGATTGGACATCGGACACGAATGTATTTCTTTGCGAACACGCCATTGCATAGATAACATTATACGGGTTCAAAAACGCTCATGGTGGGGTAGACCTCTTTTATGAAGCTTCTTATATCTTCCACCAAAATTAAGTCGCTGCAATCGAGTTGTGAGTGGATTCATATGAACTTGTAATTTTCTTCTTTTAAAGAAAAACTTTTTTTTTCAATAAGTTTCACTATAAAAATATGCCAGAATTTCTGGTGGGTACACCAAAAAATGTTCGAAATATAAAGGTTAACTATAAAATTGTTTTTATAATTGTTTATATAAAACTACCTATAACTCGATCGCAGAGCCGCTATTTATATTATTGCAGCGGTGGATTAAGGAACTATACTACAATGAAGCGTCTACCCCCACCACGGGAGTTTCAGGAAGTTTACGTTATTACTCATACGATGAGTAGCATTAAACAGCTGTGCTGTTGTCATTACTACTTCCTGCACCATTGTAGGATTGTTCCGTCTGCTATCGCTTGTCTGTTCTTGTGTGTTATTAATATTGTTATATATTTTTTAATATTGTTATATATATTAAAAAATGGCAGATTATTTAGACGTTGAAGCACAAGAAAGTGAGGTAAATAATAAAATGAAATACGTAAAATAAAATACGGCTATTTGTAAAAATAGAATCTAATGTTTCATGATTTCGTAGGAGGAGGTCCAACTCGATGTTAAAGAAAAGAAAAAACTTAAAAAATTAAAAGCGATGGAGGACAGTGAGGATGAAGATGATGATGATGAAGGTATATCAAAATGTTTAATACAAAAAAGTATTTAGTTACTGTTTCTTTCATAGCTTTTGGAGGTTATAGAAAATACATTATTACTTTAGAATACATTAAATATTAGAATCAAGATTTATACATCATTAATAATATGTAAATTAATATTTACTAATACTTAAAAACATCTTTCTTTAAATTATATGTATGTTTAATATTTAGAAGATGAAGGAGAAGTTCCAGGGCTTATTGATGATAATCCTATCGATGATGATAATGATGGTGAGGATAGTGATGGATCTGATGATTCTAGAAAACGTAAAAAAAGTGATGATGAAGATTTCGATGATCGTTTAGAAGATGAAGATTATGACCTACTTGAAGAAAATTTAGGAGTTAAAGTTGAAAGGAAACGTCGTTTTAAGCGTTTACGTAGAATACAAGATGAAGAGTCAGAAGTGGAAGAAGAAGGAGAAATAGATGATGGAAGAGATGCTATTGCCAACGAATTGTTTCAAGGTTCTGGAGAAGAGGATGAAGAAAGAAGTGAAGTTAGCCATAGAGGTGAAGCGGAAGGGTACGATGAGGAAGAAAGTGATGACGAAGACGATTTTATTGTGGATGGTGATGGAATACCCATAACTGAAAAGAGGAAAAAGAAAAGACCCATATTTTCGGATGCTGCATTGCAAGAAGCCCAAGATATTTTTGGCATTGATTTTGATTATGACGAATTTGGAAAATATGGGGAGGATGAGTTTGAAGACGAAGAGGAGGAAGAGGAGGATGAATATATTCATGACGAGATAGAAGGCCGCCCAAGGCCATCAAAAAAACATCTTAAGAGAAAGAGTACAAGGAAAAGTATTTTTGAAGTATATGAACCCAGTGAACTTATACGCGGACACTTCACCGATGTAGATAATGAGATTCGTACTACAGACATTCCTGAACGTATGCAACTTCGCGCTGTTCCCATTATACCTACAATGGAAGGTTCGGATGAATTAGATCTTGAAGCCGAATGGATATATAAACAGGCATTCTGTCAACCAACAATCTCAATACAAGATTCTCATCTAAATGAAGAAGCCAAAGAAAGAGCTAAAAAGGGTCCGCAAACAATCAACAAAATTAAGAAAGCCTTAGATTTTATGCGTAATCAGAATTTCGAAGTTCCGTTTATTGCATTTTATAGAAAAGAATACGTGTTGCCAGAGTTAAACATCAACGATTTGTGGAAAATTTATAAGTTTGACGTAAAATGGTGCCATCTGAAACAAAGAAAAGAAAATTTATTGAAACTCTTTGAGAAAATGAGGAATTTTCAATTAGATGAGATTATGAAAAATCCTGATGCTCCATTACCCGACAACATACGAGTTATTAAAGACGATGATATTGAACGACTTAAAAATGCTCATACTTTTGAAGAATTAAATGATATTTATCGACATTTTATGTTGTATTATAATCAGGATGTGTCATCCATGCAAGAAATTTTACGTAAGAAGGAAAAACAAGCACAAAGGAAAGCTAAATTGGAAAAAAGAAAGCAACAACTTGCAGAAGCTGAAGAAAATGGAGAAGATCTATCTGAAATTCCTGATGCAGAGGATGAAGAAGAAGAAATAGACGAATCATTAAAGCAGCCGGTTAGAAAAGGTTCTTACTATATTTGCAGAAAAGCTGGCTTAGACGGATTTACTAAAAAATTTGGTCTCTCACCCGAACATTTTGCTGAAAATCTTCGAGACAATTATCAACGTCATGAAGTAGATCAAGATCCGATAGAACCTGCAATAGTAGCAAATGATTTTTGTTCTGCAATATTTACGACAAGTGACGAAGTAGTTAAAGCTGCACAATTAATGGTTGCGATTCAGTTGGCGCACGAACCATTAGTTCGTAAATGTGTTAGAGAAATGTATATGGAGAGAGCAAAAGTATCCGTAAAGCCAACTAAAAAAGGAATAAAGGAGATAGATGAAGGGCATGCTATTTATGGATTAAAATATCTTAAAAATAAGCCTGTACGGGATCTTGTTGGTGATCAATTCTTAAAACTAATTGTAGCAGAAGAAGATAAATTAATTACACTTTACTTTAGTGACATGATAGAAGGAAATACTAGCAATAATTATATCGAAGAAATAAAACAACTATATTATAGGGACGAATTTAGTAAAAGTGTCCAAGATTGGAATGCATTAAGAACTGGTAGTGTTGAAGTAGCTTTAAATCGGATTATTATACCTGAATTGAAAAAAGAATTGAGATCCAATCTTTTATTAGAAGCAAAAGAATGCGTTATGAAAGCGTGTTGCCGCAAAATGTACAATTGGATAAAAATTTCTCCATATACTTGTGAATTTCCTGATGAAGATGACGAAGATTGGAATACTAGCAAAGGAATTCGTGTGATGGGTTTGGCATATGTGCCTGATCCGTTTCAAGCAGCCTTTACTTGCATAATTTCTCCAGAAGGAGAATGTACTGATTACCTAAGATTACCGCATTTATTGAAACGTAAAAATAGTTTTAGGGAAAATGAAAAGATATTGAAAGAGGCAGACTTACTAGGAATTAAGAATTTTATTGCCACAAAGAAACCACATGTCGTGGTAGTAAGTGGTGAATCTAGAGAAGCATTAATGATAGTATCTGATATAAAAGAATGTATAGCTAATCTTGCAGAAGAAGAACAATTTCCTACAATCCAAGTGGAAATATGTGATAATGAACTTGCTAAAGTTTATGCAAATAGTAATAGAGGTATATCTGAGTTCAGAGATTATCCAGAATTATTAAGACAAGCTATATCTTTAGCAAGAAAAATACAAGATCCTCTATTAGAATTCTCTCAGTTGTGTACCATAGATGAAGAAATTCTGTGCCTTAAATATCACCCTTTGCAAGATCAACTTCCTAAAGATGATCTTATAGAAAATTTATATTTGGAATTTATAAATCGTATAAATGAAGTAGGAGTAGATTTAAATAGAGCAGTTCAGCAGCCTTATACAGCGAACCTAGTACAATTTGTGTGTGGCTTAGGACCTAGAAAAGGACAGGCTCTCGTTAAGATTTTGAAACAAACTAATCAGAGATTAGAAAATAGAACACAGCTTATAACAGCATGTCATATGGGACCTAAAGTGTTTGTCAATTGTGCTGGTTTTATTAAAATTGATACAAATAGTTTAGGAGATAGCACAGAGGCATATGTAGAACTACTAGATGGCTCGCGTGTACATCCAGAGACATATGAATGGGCAAGAAAAATGGCAGTAGATGCTTTAGAGTATGATGATGAAAATGCAAATCCTGCTGGTGCCCTAGAAGAAATTCTTGAATCACCAGAAAGATTAAAAGATTTAGATTTGGATGCATTTGCAGAGGAGCTTGAAAGACAGGGTTTTGGAAACAAGTGCATTACTCTTTACGATATAAGAGCTGAACTGAACTGTAGATACAAAGACCTCCGCGTACCTTACCAATCTCTAAATACTGAAAAATTATTTGATATTTTGACTAAAGAAACTCCAGAAACTTTCTATGTCGGTAAACTAGTTTTGGCAACAGTTGTTGGTATAAGTCATAGAAGACCTCAAGGAGATCAATTAGATCAAGCGAATCCTGTTCGAAATGATGAAACCGGATTATGGCAATGCCCATTCTGCATGAAAAACGATTTTCCAGAATTGTCCGAGGTATGGAATCATTTTGATGCCGGTGCATGTCCGGGGAAAGCAACTGGAATTCGTTTAAGGTTGGATAATGGAATATCTGGATATATTCGCGTAAAAAATCTGTCTGATAAACATGTCGCTAATCCAGAGGAAAGAGTACGTGTCGGACAAGTAATTCATTGTCGCATAATTAAGATCGAAGTAGAACGATTTAGTGTCGAATGTACTAGCAAGACGAGTGATCTTATTGATAAAAATCATGAATGGAGACCTCAGCGAGACCTTTATTATGAAGCAGAGGCAGAAGAAAAAGATACGAAAACAGAGGAGGATGCTAAGAAATTACAACAACGACAAACTTATGTAAAACGTGTTATAATTCATCCTAGTTTCCATAATATAAGTTTTGCAGAAGCTGAAAACTTAATGCTAACTGTGAAGCAAGGGGAGGCAATAATACGACCTAGCAGTAAGGGACCCGATCATTTGACCGTAACATGGAAAGTCACAGAGAATATTTATCAACATATTGATGTAAGGGAAGAGGGCAAAGAAAATGCATTCTCTTTGGGTCGCAGTTTATGGATTGACAATGAAGAATTCGAAGATTTAGATGAAATTATCGCTAGACATATTAATCCGATGGCTGCTTATGCTTCGGAACTTTTAGATTTTAAATATTACAGAACAAGTGTAGAAGGCATTAAAGATAAAGCAGAAGAAATTTTGAAGGAACAGAAGAAGCAAAATCCTGGAGGGATACCATATATTGTGTCTGCAGCTAAAGTATGTCCGAAAATATTTAATATTTGCTTATATTCCTACTTCAAAATTTTTATTTTTCAATTAAATTAATATTTTTTGTTATACATTTTAGAATTATCCTGGAAAATTTTTACTTTCGTATTTACCACGAATTCGTTGCCGTCATGAATATGTTACTGTAATACCTGATGGATTTCGATATAGAGGTCAAATATTCAGTAGAATAAATGACTTGTTCCGCTGGTTCAAAGAACACTTTAGAGATCCTATACCAGGACAAGCTACACCTGGTACTCCACATGGAACTATGACTTCCAGAACACCATACAATGGTACTCCAGGAGTGAATGGTGAGTCTCATATTACTAAGAATTTGGATCCTATAATAATTTTTATTCTACTGAAATTAACTTCCTTTTTGTCTGTTTCTTTTTTTTCAGGAGTGAATCCAGATACAATACAGAGGGTAGCACAGAATATGCCACACCACATGTTACATTCACTCTCGAAAGTAGCAAATCAAACTCCACATCATTATCCACCATACACTCCAGGAGCTGCTAGTGTTAATAACTATGGAATGTATGGAAGTACGCCTTATACACCTTCCGGCCAAACTCCGTTTATGACCCCCTACCATACACCACACCACACGCCTCATCATCCACAAACACCTAATCACTCTCAAGGACCATTCTTACAACCAATTCCTCCAACAATGAATTCAAATTCGCATAGAACTGCAAGATCACATAGATCTGTCTCTAGTACTTCTGATGCAACGAATTGGACAAAAGCAGCGGAAGCATGGGCTCGTTCAAAGCAATCTTTGAAAGAATTGTAAGTTGTCTATAACAAAATATATCAAAAATCAATGAAATCATAATATATCAAAATATATCAAAATCATAATGAAATATTCATTTTCTAATTTTAGTAATAGTACTCCAAGATACGATGAATCTAGAAAAACGCCACGAAATCAAGAAGCTCAAAATGGGAGAGCAACTCCGCGCAATAGAACCCCATCTGCTCGTACTCCGTTTTATAAATCTCCTAGAGAAACTCCATTTACAAATTCTAGTCCCTGGAGTATGTCTTTAAGTGGAGATGGTACTCCCCTATATGATGAAAGTTGGTAATCATATGTTTTACATGTATATGTAGCTAGAACAATTTGTTATTTCAAACAATACTCTACTGAATAGAGTATACTCTATTAACAAAAGAAAAAGAGTAAGGTGAACCATAAATGTGTATGGTTCTATTTTCCGCCAATTGGCACAAAGCATTTTCTATATCAAATATTTATTACTAGTACAAATTATACACTTTTTATAGAATCTTTTTCGAGATTTTTGTTACGAATGTACAGTTTTGATCGAGAAGTGTCTAATATATATAAATAAAAAAAGGAGGAAATTAACAGAATTGATTTAATGCCAATTTTATATTTCAGTTTAGCAAAACATATCAAGCAAACGTTGTTTTCCCTCTTTATATGTACATAATGTTTAAAATATTCTACCTCAATGATATTACATCTCCAAACTATCAATTCTATACAATATATCTGTCTATATTTGCTCGAATATATCTGTGGCGGATCGGTATCAACAGGACGCCGACAGGTCGAGGCATCAACGCGGCGCAACACCTCCCGGGCGATCCGCGGGTACCAACCGCAACCGCCAACACCAGAGGGCTACGACGACAAGAGAGTCACCTCGCTAGCGGTCGAATATACGGGCGCACGAACAAATACCGCACCTAACGAGACTCCCCCTCTACGTCTAAGGCAGGGACTACCGGGCATAGCCTTACTGACGAGTCCTCCGGTAGTCCCGGGACGAAACGCGAATTCACTTTTCACCTGGCAGCAACTACTCCACGACACATTACGCCACTGTGGTGACCCCGACGTGATTTGAACACGCAACCTTCTGATTGTCACTTCTGGAGAGACAATTTAGAGCAGCAGGAATAGAGAACGATAATGATAAAGCCCTCATCCTGCTTGGGAGCCTCGAAGCGGAATATTTGGAACGATTGGAGGACGTGGATTTGGATTCCGCGGACGGCTGTCAGTATGACCGTCTGAAAGAAGAACTGATTCGAAGTTTAGCCGAATCAGACAGCGAGAAGGTGAAACGGCTAGTCGAGAAAGAGGTGATGGGCGATCGTAAGCCATCACAATTTTACCACGACTTGAAGAGACTGGCCGGTCCCTTAGCGTCGGATCAGTTCATTCTGAATCTCTGGAAGAATCGTCTTCCGGACCGCATTCGGAGAGTTTTGGCGGTCATCGACGATGTGCAACCGGATAGAATTATCCAGGCCGCGGATCGCCCGGGAGGTGTTGCGCCGCGTTGATGCCTCGACCTGTCGGCGTCCTGTTGATACCGATCCGCCACATATCATATTACCATTTAGTTCCATAAATTATTCAAACACAGATACTGTCTTAATTCAAAAATTTATGTATAAATTTTATTTGTATAATAATTGACTTACTACCTATGTATTAATCTAAGCACATACAATTTTGATATGTATTTTATTATAAAAGATTAGGAACATTAAACATATGTTAAGTAAAATGTTCTTTCTTTCTCTTCAACCCTTCCCAACCCTTCATAAACTAATGATCATAGTTACAAACGTCATCATTTTGATTTTGATTGATTTTTAATAATCGTTTAATGTATATAACAGTAATATATATTTAAGAAATACTTTCAATATATATTAAAAAATTTGATAATGTATAAATAATCATACTTAGTACACAAAAAAAGCATGTTCCTTTGTTTTAAAGATTATTTTATAGTTATAAAACACTGAGTCCCTACTCTACTACAAAAATATCTAAATGGTTCCATATCTTTTCAACTGTGATTTCTGAACAATTAACACCGTATTCTTTGTCCATATCAATGTGAAACGACGCCAAGCGAGGATCTATCCAAACAAAGATTTTTCTGACCGTTTCATAATCTTGAAACAGCATAAATAATAGGCCCATTAGATATAGTACACTACAGCCAAATACGAGTCTCCACACGACAGGATGAGGTCTCGTAAATGGTCCATTTGGAAATGTAAGTATTGATATAATCAGAAAAAAAAATATAATACAAAGTATTCCAGCTCAAATGTTATCCTCGACACTGGTAGTATTCCTGTATTAAATTAATACCGATATTTACAAGAATTAAC
The DNA here is from genome assembly GCA_911387925.2 of Bombus hypnorum. Taxonomy (NCBI): domain Eukaryota; kingdom Metazoa; phylum Arthropoda; class Insecta; order Hymenoptera; family Apidae; genus Bombus; species Bombus hypnorum. The sequence goes on from OU427021.1 coordinate 19,512,643, forward strand.
ATATGTATAATAAGATAATTTGAATATTTAATTAGCTAGTGAATGCGGAATATATTACAGCACCGATTGAGATGAGAAGCAATGTAATGCTGTGCGGTTTATAAAAAAATTCGATCGAAATATCATCAACCGGTCTTTCATTGATATTGGGGAAACTGTCCGTACCGTGTCGTAATTTGTGCCCTTCTATGTTATCTGCACTACTCCGGCAATTTACAACCTTATTTTCATCATTTTTTACGAGTCTCTCTAAGAGACCGTCATTTATGGATTCTTCATTAGTTGTCGTCCCGATTAAGTAATTATTTGTTTTAAAATCGTATCCCGATCATTTCAAAAAGAAAGAGATTTGACGAATTATTTTGCTTGCAAGTCAGCTGATTGGACATCGGACACGAATGTATTTCTTTGCGAACACGCCATTGCATAGATAACATTATACGGGTTCAAAAACGCTCATGGTGGGGTAGACCTCTTTTATGAAGCTTCTTATATCTTCCACCAAAATTAAGTCGCTGCAATCGAGTTGTGAGTGGATTCATATGAACTTGTAATTTTCTTCTTTTAAAGAAAAACTTTTTTTTTCAATAAGTTTCACTATAAAAATATGCCAGAATTTCTGGTGGGTACACCAAAAAATGTTCGAAATATAAAGGTTAACTATAAAATTGTTTTTATAATTGTTTATATAAAACTACCTATAACTCGATCGCAGAGCCGCTATTTATATTATTGCAGCGGTGGATTAAGGAACTATACTACAATGAAGCGTCTACCCCCACCACGGGAGTTTCAGGAAGTTTACGTTATTACTCATACGATGAGTAGCATTAAACAGCTGTGCTGTTGTCATTACTACTTCCTGCACCATTGTAGGATTGTTCCGTCTGCTATCGCTTGTCTGTTCTTGTGTGTTATTAATATTGTTATATATTTTTTAATATTGTTATATATATTAAAAAATGGCAGATTATTTAGACGTTGAAGCACAAGAAAGTGAGGTAAATAATAAAATGAAATACGTAAAATAAAATACGGCTATTTGTAAAAATAGAATCTAATGTTTCATGATTTCGTAGGAGGAGGTCCAACTCGATGTTAAAGAAAAGAAAAAACTTAAAAAATTAAAAGCGATGGAGGACAGTGAGGATGAAGATGATGATGATGAAGGTATATCAAAATGTTTAATACAAAAAAGTATTTAGTTACTGTTTCTTTCATAGCTTTTGGAGGTTATAGAAAATACATTATTACTTTAGAATACATTAAATATTAGAATCAAGATTTATACATCATTAATAATATGTAAATTAATATTTACTAATACTTAAAAACATCTTTCTTTAAATTATATGTATGTTTAATATTTAGAAGATGAAGGAGAAGTTCCAGGGCTTATTGATGATAATCCTATCGATGATGATAATGATGGTGAGGATAGTGATGGATCTGATGATTCTAGAAAACGTAAAAAAAGTGATGATGAAGATTTCGATGATCGTTTAGAAGATGAAGATTATGACCTACTTGAAGAAAATTTAGGAGTTAAAGTTGAAAGGAAACGTCGTTTTAAGCGTTTACGTAGAATACAAGATGAAGAGTCAGAAGTGGAAGAAGAAGGAGAAATAGATGATGGAAGAGATGCTATTGCCAACGAATTGTTTCAAGGTTCTGGAGAAGAGGATGAAGAAAGAAGTGAAGTTAGCCATAGAGGTGAAGCGGAAGGGTACGATGAGGAAGAAAGTGATGACGAAGACGATTTTATTGTGGATGGTGATGGAATACCCATAACTGAAAAGAGGAAAAAGAAAAGACCCATATTTTCGGATGCTGCATTGCAAGAAGCCCAAGATATTTTTGGCATTGATTTTGATTATGACGAATTTGGAAAATATGGGGAGGATGAGTTTGAAGACGAAGAGGAGGAAGAGGAGGATGAATATATTCATGACGAGATAGAAGGCCGCCCAAGGCCATCAAAAAAACATCTTAAGAGAAAGAGTACAAGGAAAAGTATTTTTGAAGTATATGAACCCAGTGAACTTATACGCGGACACTTCACCGATGTAGATAATGAGATTCGTACTACAGACATTCCTGAACGTATGCAACTTCGCGCTGTTCCCATTATACCTACAATGGAAGGTTCGGATGAATTAGATCTTGAAGCCGAATGGATATATAAACAGGCATTCTGTCAACCAACAATCTCAATACAAGATTCTCATCTAAATGAAGAAGCCAAAGAAAGAGCTAAAAAGGGTCCGCAAACAATCAACAAAATTAAGAAAGCCTTAGATTTTATGCGTAATCAGAATTTCGAAGTTCCGTTTATTGCATTTTATAGAAAAGAATACGTGTTGCCAGAGTTAAACATCAACGATTTGTGGAAAATTTATAAGTTTGACGTAAAATGGTGCCATCTGAAACAAAGAAAAGAAAATTTATTGAAACTCTTTGAGAAAATGAGGAATTTTCAATTAGATGAGATTATGAAAAATCCTGATGCTCCATTACCCGACAACATACGAGTTATTAAAGACGATGATATTGAACGACTTAAAAATGCTCATACTTTTGAAGAATTAAATGATATTTATCGACATTTTATGTTGTATTATAATCAGGATGTGTCATCCATGCAAGAAATTTTACGTAAGAAGGAAAAACAAGCACAAAGGAAAGCTAAATTGGAAAAAAGAAAGCAACAACTTGCAGAAGCTGAAGAAAATGGAGAAGATCTATCTGAAATTCCTGATGCAGAGGATGAAGAAGAAGAAATAGACGAATCATTAAAGCAGCCGGTTAGAAAAGGTTCTTACTATATTTGCAGAAAAGCTGGCTTAGACGGATTTACTAAAAAATTTGGTCTCTCACCCGAACATTTTGCTGAAAATCTTCGAGACAATTATCAACGTCATGAAGTAGATCAAGATCCGATAGAACCTGCAATAGTAGCAAATGATTTTTGTTCTGCAATATTTACGACAAGTGACGAAGTAGTTAAAGCTGCACAATTAATGGTTGCGATTCAGTTGGCGCACGAACCATTAGTTCGTAAATGTGTTAGAGAAATGTATATGGAGAGAGCAAAAGTATCCGTAAAGCCAACTAAAAAAGGAATAAAGGAGATAGATGAAGGGCATGCTATTTATGGATTAAAATATCTTAAAAATAAGCCTGTACGGGATCTTGTTGGTGATCAATTCTTAAAACTAATTGTAGCAGAAGAAGATAAATTAATTACACTTTACTTTAGTGACATGATAGAAGGAAATACTAGCAATAATTATATCGAAGAAATAAAACAACTATATTATAGGGACGAATTTAGTAAAAGTGTCCAAGATTGGAATGCATTAAGAACTGGTAGTGTTGAAGTAGCTTTAAATCGGATTATTATACCTGAATTGAAAAAAGAATTGAGATCCAATCTTTTATTAGAAGCAAAAGAATGCGTTATGAAAGCGTGTTGCCGCAAAATGTACAATTGGATAAAAATTTCTCCATATACTTGTGAATTTCCTGATGAAGATGACGAAGATTGGAATACTAGCAAAGGAATTCGTGTGATGGGTTTGGCATATGTGCCTGATCCGTTTCAAGCAGCCTTTACTTGCATAATTTCTCCAGAAGGAGAATGTACTGATTACCTAAGATTACCGCATTTATTGAAACGTAAAAATAGTTTTAGGGAAAATGAAAAGATATTGAAAGAGGCAGACTTACTAGGAATTAAGAATTTTATTGCCACAAAGAAACCACATGTCGTGGTAGTAAGTGGTGAATCTAGAGAAGCATTAATGATAGTATCTGATATAAAAGAATGTATAGCTAATCTTGCAGAAGAAGAACAATTTCCTACAATCCAAGTGGAAATATGTGATAATGAACTTGCTAAAGTTTATGCAAATAGTAATAGAGGTATATCTGAGTTCAGAGATTATCCAGAATTATTAAGACAAGCTATATCTTTAGCAAGAAAAATACAAGATCCTCTATTAGAATTCTCTCAGTTGTGTACCATAGATGAAGAAATTCTGTGCCTTAAATATCACCCTTTGCAAGATCAACTTCCTAAAGATGATCTTATAGAAAATTTATATTTGGAATTTATAAATCGTATAAATGAAGTAGGAGTAGATTTAAATAGAGCAGTTCAGCAGCCTTATACAGCGAACCTAGTACAATTTGTGTGTGGCTTAGGACCTAGAAAAGGACAGGCTCTCGTTAAGATTTTGAAACAAACTAATCAGAGATTAGAAAATAGAACACAGCTTATAACAGCATGTCATATGGGACCTAAAGTGTTTGTCAATTGTGCTGGTTTTATTAAAATTGATACAAATAGTTTAGGAGATAGCACAGAGGCATATGTAGAAGTACTAGATGGCTCGCGTGTACATCCAGAGACATATGAATGGGCAAGAAAAATGGCAGTAGATGCTTTAGAGTATGATGATGAAAATGCAAATCCTGCTGGTGCCCTAGAAGAAATTCTTGAATCACCAGAAAGATTAAAAGATTTAGATTTGGATGCATTTGCAGAGGAGCTTGAAAGACAGGGTTTTGGAAACAAGTGCATTACTCTTTACGATATAAGAGCTGAACTGAACTGTAGATACAAAGACCTCCGCGTACCTTACCAATCTCTAAATACTGAAAAATTATTTGATATTTTGACTAAAGAAACTCCAGAAACTTTCTATGTCGGTAAACTAGTTTTGGCAACAGTTGTTGGTATAAGTCATAGAAGACCTCAAGGAGATCAATTAGATCAAGCGAATCCTGTTCGAAATGATGAAACCGGATTATGGCAATGCCCATTCTGCTTGAAAAACGATTTTCCAGAATTGTCCGAGGTATGGAATCATTTTGATGCCGGTGCATGTCCGGGGAAAGCAACTGGAATTCGTTTAAGGTTGGATAATGGAATATCTGGATATATTCGCGTAAAAAATCTGTCTGATAAACATGTCGCTAATCCAGAGGAAAGAGTACGTGTCGGACAAGTAATTCATTGTCGCATAATTAAGATCGAAGTAGAACGATTTAGTGTCGAATGTACTAGCAAGACGAGTGATCTTATTGATAAAAATCATGAATGGAGACCTCAGCGAGACCTTTATTATGAAGCAGAGGCAGAAGAAAAAGATACGAAAACAGAGGAGGATGCTAAGAAATTACAACAACGACAAACTTATGTAAAACGTGTTATAATTCATCCTAGTTTCCATAATATAAGTTTTGCAGAAGCTGAAAACTTAATGCTAACTGTGAAGCAAGGGGAAGCAATAATACGACCTAGCAGTAAGGGACCCGATCATTTGACCGTAACATGGAAAGTCACAGAGAATATTTATCAACATATTGATGTAAGGGAAGAAGGCAAAGAAAATGCATTCTCTTTGGGTCGCAGTTTATGGATTGACAATGAAGAATTCGAAGATTTAGATGAAATTATCGCTAGACATATTAATCCGATGGCTGCTTATGCTTCGGAACTTTTAGATTTTAAATATTACAGAACAAGTGTAGAAGGCATTAAAGATAAAGCAGAAGAAATTTTGAAGGAACAGAAGAAGCAAAATCCTGGAGGGATACCATATATTGTGTCTGCAGCTAAAGTATGTCCGAAAATATTTAATATTTGCTTATATTCCTACTTCAAAATTTTTATTTTTCAATTAAATTAATATTTTTTGTTATACATTTTAGAATTATCCTGGAAAATTTTTACTTTCGTATTTACCACGAATTCGTTGCCGTCATGAATATGTTACTGTAATACCTGATGGATTTCGATATAGAGGTCAAATATTCAGTAGAATAAATGACTTGTTCCGCTGGTTCAAAGAACACTTTAGAGATCCTATACCAGGACAAGCTACACCTGGTACTCCACATGGAACTATGACTTCCAGAACACCATACAATGGTACTCCAGGAGTGAATGGTGAGTCTCATATTACTAAGAATTTGGATCCTATAATAATTTTTATTCTACTGAAATTAACTTCCTTTTTGTCTGTTTCTTTTTTTTCAGGAGTGAATCCAGATACAATACAGAGGGTAGCACAGAATATGCCACACCACATGTTACATTCACTCTCGAAAGTAGCAAATCAAACTCCACATCATTATCCACCATACACTCCAGGAGCTGCTAGTGTTAATAACTATGGAATGTATGGAAGTACGCCTTATACACCTTCCGGCCAAACTCCGTTTATGACCCCCTACCATACACCACACCACACGCCTCATCATCCACAAACACCTAATCACTCTCAAGGACCATTCTTACAACCAATTCCTCCAACAATGAATTCAAATTCGCATAGAACTGCAAGATCACATAGATCTGTCTCTAGTACTTCTGATGCAACGAATTGGACAAAAGCAGCGGAAGCATGGGCTCGTTCAAAGCAATCTTTGAAAGAATTGTAAGTTGTCTATAACAAAATATATCAAAAATCAATGAAATCATAATATATCAAAATATATCAAAATCATAATGAAATATTCATTTTCTAATTTTAGTAATAGTACTCCAAGATACGATGAATCTAGAAAAACGCCACGAAATCAAGAAGCTCAAAATGGGAGAGCAACTCCGCGCAATAGAACCCCATCTGCTCGTACTCCGTTTTATAAATCTCCTAGAGAAACTCCATTTACAAATTCTAGTCCCTGGAGTATGTCTTTAAGTGGAGATGGTACTCCCCTATATGATGAAAGTTGGTAATCATATGTTTTACATGTATATGTAGCTAGAACAATTTGTTATTTCAAACAATACTCTACTGAATAGAGTATACTCTATTAACAAAAGAAAAAGAGTAAGGTGAACCATAAATGTGTATGGTTCTATTTTCCGCCAATTGGCACAAAGCATTTTCTATATCAAATATTTATTACTAGTACAAATTATACACTTTTTATAGAATCTTTTTCGAGATTTTTGTTACGAATGTACAGTTTTGATCGAGAAGTGTCTAATATATATAAATAAAAAAAGGAGGAAATTAACAGAATTGATTTAATGCCAATTTTATATTTCAGTTTAGCAAAACATATCAAGCAAACGTTGTTTTCCCTCTTTATATGTACATAATGTTTAAAATATTCTACCTCAATGATATTACATCTCCAAACTATCAATTCTATACAATATATCTGTCTATATTTGCTCGAATATATCTGTGGCGGATCGGTATCAACAGGACGCCGACAGGTCGAGGCATCAACGCGGCGCAACACCTCCCGGGCGATCCGCGGGTACCAACCGCAACCGCCAACACCAGAGGGCTACGACGACAAGAGAGTCACCTCGCTAGCGGTCGAATATACGGGCGCACGAACAAATACCGCACCTAACGAGACTCCCCCTCTACGTCTAAGGCAGGGACTACCGGGCATAGCCTTACTGACGAGTCCTCCGGTAGTCCCGGGACGAAACGCGAATTCACTTTTCACCTGGCAGCAACTACTCCACGACACATTACGCCACTGTGGTGACCCCGACGTGATTTGAACACGCAACCTTCTGATTGTCACTTCTGGAGAGACAATTTAGAGCAGCAGGAATAGAGAACGATAATGATAAAGCCCTCATCCTGCTTGGGAGCCTCGAAGCGGAATATTTGGAACGATTGGAGGACGTGGATTTGGATTCCGCGGACGGCTGTCAGTATGACCGTCTGAAAGAAGAACTGATTCGAAGTTTAGCCGAATCAGACAGCGAGAAGGTGAAACGGCTAGTCGAGAAAGAGGTGATGGGCGATCGTAAGCCATCACAATTTTACCACGACTTGAAGAGACTGGCCGGTCCCTTAGCGTCGGATCAGTTCATTCTGAATCTCTGGAAGAATCGTCTTCCGGACCGCATTCGGAGAGTTTTGGCGGTCATCGACGATGTGCAACCGGATAGAATTATCCAGGCCGCGGATCGCCCGGGAGGTGTTGCGCCGCGTTGATGCCTCGACCTGTCGGCGTCCTGTTGATACCGATCCGCCACATATCATATTACCATTTAGTTCCATAAATTATTCAAACACAGATACTGTCTTAATTCAAAAATTTATGTATAAATTTTATTTGTATAATAATTGACTTACTACCTATGTATTAATCTAAGCACATACAATTTTGATATGTATTTTATTATAAAAGATTAGGAACATTAAACATATGTTAAGTAAAATGTTCTTTCTTTCTCTTCAACCCTTCCCAACCCTTCATAAACTAATGATCATAGTTACAAACGTCATCATTTTGATTTTGATTGATCTTTAATAATCGTTTAATGTATATAACAGTAATATATATTTAAGAAATACTTTCAATATATATTAAAAAATTTGATAATGTATAAATAATCATACTTAGTACACAAAAAAAGCATGTTCCTTTGTTTTAAAGATTATTTTATAGTTATAAAACACTGAGTCCCTACTCTACTACAAAAATATCTAAATGGTTCCATATCTTTTCAACTGTGATTTCTGAACAATTAACACCGTATTCTTTGTCCATATCAATGTGAAACGACGCCAAGCGAGGATCTATCCAAACAAAGATTTTTCTGACCGTTTCATAATCTTGAAACAGCATAAATAATAGGCCCATTAGATATAGTACACTACAGCCAAATACGAGTCTCCACACGACAGGATGAGGTCTCGTAAATGGTCCATTTGGAAATGTAAGTATTGATATAATCAGAAAAAAAAATATAATACAAAGTATTCCAGCTCAAATGTTATCCTCGACACTGGTAGTATTCCTGTATTAAATTAATACCGATATTTACAAGAATTAACATATGTATAATAAGATAATTTGAATATTTAATTAGCTAGTGAATGCGGAATATATTACAGCACCGATTGAGATGAGAAGCAATGTAATGCTGTGCGGTTTATAAAAAAATTCGATCGAAATATCATCAACCGGTCTTTCATTGATATTGGGGAAACTGTCCGTACCGTGTCGTAATTTGTGCCCTTCTATGTTATCTGCACTACTCCGGCAATTTACAACCTTATTTTCATCATTTTTTACGAGTCTCTCTAAGAGACCGTCATTTATGGATTCTTCATTAGTTGTCGTCCCGATTAAGTAATTATTTGTTTTAAAATCGTATCCCGATCATTTCAAAAAGAAAGAGATTTGACGAATTATTTTGCTTGCAAGTCAGCTGATTGGACATCGGACACGAATGTATTTCTTTGCGAACACGCCATTGCATAGATAACATTATACGGGTTCAAAAACGCTCATGGTGGGGTAGACCTCTTTTATGAAGCTTCTTATATCTTCCACCAAAATTAAGTCGCTGCAATCGAGTTGTGAGTGGATTCATATGAACTTGTAATTTTCTTCTTTTAAAGAAAAACTTTTTTTTTCAATAAGTTTCACTATAAAAATATGCCAGAATTTCTGGTGGGTACACCAAAAAATGTTCGAAATATAAAGGTTAACTATAAAATTGTTTTTATAATTGTTTATATAAAACTACCTATAACTCGATCGCAGAGCCGCTATTTATATTATTGCAGCGGTGGATTAAGGAACTATACTACAATGAAGCGTCTACCCCCACCACGGGAGTTTCAGGAAGTTTACGTTATTACTCATACGATGAGTAGCATTAAACAGCTGTGCTGTTGTCATTACTACTTCCTGCACCATTGTAGGATTGTTCCGTCTGCTATCGCTTGTCTGTTCTTGTGTGTTATTAATATTGTTATATATTTTTTAATATTGTTATATATATTAAAAAATGGCAGATTATTTAGACGTTGAAGCACAAGAAAGTGAGGTAAATAATAAAATGAAATACGTAAAATAAAATACGGCTATTTGTAAAAATAGAATCTAATGTTTCATGATTTCGTAGGAGGAGGTCCAACTCGATGTTAAAGAAAAGAAAAAACTTAAAAAATTAAAAGCGATGGAGGACAGTGAGGATGAAGATGATGATGATGAAGGTATATCAAAATGTTTAATACAAAAAAGTATTTAGTTACTGTTTCTTTCATAGCTTTTGGAGGTTATAGAAAATACATTATTACTTTAGAATACATTAAATATTAGAATCAAGATTTATACATCATTAATAATATGTAAATTAATATTTACTAATACTTAAAAACATCTTTCTTTAAATTATATGTATGTTTAATATTTAGAAGATGAAGGAGAAGTTCCAGGGCTTATTGATGATAATCCTATCGATGATGATAATGATGGTGAGGATAGTGATGGATCTGATGATTCTAGAAAACGTAAAAAAAGTGATGATGAAGATTTCGATGATCGTTTAGAAGATGAAGATTATGACCTACTTGAAGAAAATTTAGGAGTTAAAGTTGAAAGGAAACGTCGTTTTAAGCGTTTACGTAGAATACAAGATGAAGAGTCAGAAGTGGAAGAAGAAGGAGAAATAGATGATGGAAGAGATGCTATTGCCAACGAATTGTTTCAAGGTTCTGGAGAAGAGGATGAAGAAAGAAGTGAAGTTAGCCATAGAGGTGAAGCGGAAGGGTACGATGAGGAAGAAAGTGATGACGAAGACGATTTTATTGTGGATGGTGATGGAATACCCATAACTGAAAAGAGGAAAAAGAAAAGACCCATATTTTCGGATGCTGCATTGCAAGAAGCCCAAGATATTTTTGGCATTGATTTTGATTATGACGAATTTGGAAAATATGGGGAGGATGAGTTTGAAGACGAAGAGGAGGAAGAGGAGGATGAATATATTCATGACGAGATAGAAGGCCGCCCAAGGCCATCAAAAAAACATCTTAAGAGAAAGAGTACAAGGAAAAGTATTTTTGAAGTATATGAACCCAGTGAACTTATACGCGGACACTTCACCGATGTAGATAATGAGATTCGTACTACAGACATTCATGAACGTATGCAACTTCGCGCTGTTCCCATTATACCTACAATGGAAGGTTCGGATGAATTAGATCTTGAAGCCGAATGGATATATAAACAGGCATTCTGTCAACCAACAATCTCAATACAAGATTCTCATCTAAATGAAGAAGCCAAAGAAAGAGCTAAAAAGGGTCCGCAAACAATCAACAAAATTAAGAAAGCCTTAGATTTTATGCGTAATCAGAATTTCGAAGTTCCGTTTATTGCATTTTATAGAAAAGAATACGTGTTGCCAGAGTTAAACATCAACGATTTGTGGAAAATTTATAAGTTTGACGTAAAATGGTGCCATCTGAAACAAAGAAAAGAAAATTTATTGAAACTCTTTGAGAAAATGAGGAATTTTCAATTAGATGAGATTATGAAAAATCCTGATGCTCCATTACCCGACAACATACGAGTTATTAAAGACGATGATATTGAACGACTTAAAAATGCTCATACTTTTGAAGAATTAAATGATATTTATCGACATTTTATGTTGTATTATAATCAGGATGTGTCATCCATGCAAGAAATTTTACGTAAGAAGGAAAAACAAGCACAAAGGAAAGCTAAATTGGAAAAAAGAAAGCAACAACTTGCAGAAGCTGAAGAAAATGGAGAAGATCTATCTGAAATTCCTGATGCAGAGGATGAAGAAGAAGAAATAGACGAATCATTAAAGCAGCCGGTTAGAAAAGGTTCTTACTATATTTGCAGAAAAGCTGGCTTAGACGGATTTACTAAAAAATTTGGTCTCTCACCCGAACATTTTGCTGAAAATCTTCGAGACAATTATCAACGTCATGAAGTAGATCAAGATCCGATAGAACCTGCAATAGTAGCAAATGATTTTTGTTCTGCAATATTTACGACAAGTGACGAAGTAGTTAAAGCTGCACAATTAATGGTTGCGATTCAGTTGGCGCACGAACCATTAGTTCGTAAATGTGTTAGAGAAATGTATATGGAGAGAGCAAAAGTATCCGTAAAGCCAACTAAAAAAGGAATAAAGGAGATAGATGAAGGGCATGCTATTTATGGATTAAAATATCTTAAAAATAAGCCTGTACGGGATCTTGTTGGTGATCAATTCTTAAAACTAATTGTAGCAGAAGAAGATAAATTAATTACACTTTACTTTAGTGACATGATAGAAGGAAATACTAGCAATAATTATATCGAAGAAATAAAACAACTATATTATAGGGACGAATTTAGTAAAAGTGTCCAAGATTGGAATGCATTAAGAACTGGTAGTGTTGAAGTAGCTTTAAATCGGATTATTATACCTGAATTGAAAAAAGAATTGAGATCCAATCTTTTATTAGAAGCAAAAGAATGCGTTATGAAAGCGTGTTGCCGCAAAATGTACAATTGGATAAAAATTTCTCCATATACTTGTGAATTTCCTGATGAAGATGACGAAGATTGGAATACTAGCAAAGGAATTCGTGTGATGGGTTTGGCATATGTGCCTGATCCGTTTCAAGCAGCCTTTACTTGCATAATTTCTCCAGAAGGAGAATGTACTGATTACCTAAGATTACCGCATTTATTGAAACGTAAAAATAGTTTTAGGGAAAATGAAAAGATATTGAAAGAGGCAGACTTACTAGGAATTAAGAATTTTATTGCCACAAAGAAACCACATGTCGTGGTAGTAAGTGGTGAATCTAGAGAAGCATTAATGATAGTATCTGATATAAAAGAATGTATAGCTAATCTTGCAGAAGAAGAACAATTTCCTACAATCCAAGTGGAAATATGTGATAATGAACTTGCTAAAGTTTATGCAAATAGTAATAGAGGTATATCTGAGTTCAGAGATTATCCAGAATTATTAAGACAAGCTATATCTTTAGCAAGAAAAATACAAGATCCTCTATTAGAATTCTCTCAGTTGTGTACCATAGATGAAGAAATTCTGTGCCTTAAATATCACCCTTTGCAAGATCAACTTCCTAAAGATGATCTTATAGAAAATTTATATTTGGAATTTATAAATCGTATAAATGAAGTAGGAGTAGATTTAAATAGAGCAGTTCAGCAGCCTTATACAGCGAACCTAGTACAATTTGTGTGTGGCTTAGGACCTAGAAAAGGACAGGCTCTCGTTAAGATTTTGAAACAAACTAATCAGAGATTAGAAAATAGAACACAGCTTATAACAGCATGTCATATGGGACCTAAAGTGTTTGTCAATTGTGCTGGTTTTATTAAAATTGATACAAATAGTTTAGGAGATAGCACAGAGGCATATGTAGAAGTACTAGATGGCTCGCGTGTACATCCAGAGACATATGAATGGGCAAGAAAAATGGCAGTAGATGCTTTAGAGTATGATGATGAAAATGCAAATCCTGCTGGTGCCCTAGAAGAAATTCTTGAATCACCAGAAAGATTAAAAGATTTAGATTTGGATGCATTTGCAGAGGAGCTTGAAAGACAGGGTTTTGGAAACAAGTGCATTACTCTTTACGATATAAGAGCTGAACTGAACTGTAGATACAAAGACCTCCGCGTACCTTACCAATCTCTAAATACTGAAAAATTATTTGATATTTTGACTAAAGAAACTCCAGAAACTTTCTATGTCGGTAAACTAGTTTTGGCAACAGTTGTTGGTATAAGTCATAGAAGACCTCAAGGAGATCAATTAGATCAAGCGAATCCTGTTCGAAATGATGAAACCGGATTATGGCAATGCCCATTCTGCTTGAAAAACGATTTTCCAGAATTGTCCGAGGTATGGAATCATTTTGATGCCGGTGCATGTCCGGGGAAAGCAACTGGAATTCGTTTAAGGTTGGATAATGGAATATCTGGATATATTCGCGTAAAAAATCTGTCTGATAAACATGTCGCTAATCCAGAGGAAAGAGTACGTGTCGGACAACTAATTCATTGTCGCATAATTAAGATCGAAGTAGAACGATTTAGTGTCGAATGTACTAGCAAGACGAGTGATCTTATTGATAAAAATCATGAATGGAGACCTCAGCGAGACCTTTATTATGAAGCAGAGGCAGAAGAAAAAGATACGAAAACAGAGGAGGATGCTAAGAAATTACAACAACGACAAACTTATGTAAAACGTGTTATAATTCATCCTAGTTTCCATAATATAAGTTTTGCAGAAGCTGAAAACTTAATGCTAACTGTGAAGCAAGGGGAAGCAATAATACGACCTAGCAGTAAGGGACCCGATCATTTGACCGTAACATGGAAAGTCACAGAGAATATTTATCAACATATTGATGTAAGGGAAGAAGGCAAAGAAAATGCATTCTCTTTGGGTCGCAGTTTATGGATTGACAATGAAGAATTCGAAGATTTAGATGAAATTATCGCTAGACATATTAATCCGATGGCTGCTTATGCTTCGGAACTTTTAGATTTTAAATATTACAGAACAAGTGTAGAAGGCATTAAAGATAAAGCAGAAGAAATTTTGAAGGAACAGAAGAAGCAAAATCCTGGAGGGATACCATATATTGTGTCTGCAGCTAAAGTATGTCCGAAAATATTTAATATTTGCTTATATTCCTACTTCAAAATTTTTATTTTTCAATTAAATTAATATTTTTTGTTATACATTTTAGAATTATCCTGGAAAATTTTTACTTTCGTATTTACCACGAATTCGTTGCCGTCATGAATATGTTACTGTAATACCTGATGGATTTCGATATAGAGGTCAAATATTCAGTAGAATAAATGACTTGTTCCGCTGGTTCAAAGAACACTTTAGAGATCCTATACCAGGACAAGCTACACCTGGTACTCCACATGGAACTATGACTTCCAGAACACCATACAATGGTACTCCAGGAGTGAATGGTGAGTCTCATATTACTAAGAATTTGGATCCTATAATAATTTTTATTCTACTGAAATTAACTTCCTTTTTGTCTGTTTCTTTTTTTTCAGGAGTGAATCCAGATACAATACAGAGGGTAGCACAGAATATGCCACACCACATGTTACATTCACTCTCGAAAGTAGCAAATCAAACTCCACATCATTATCCACCATACACTCCAGGAGCTGCTAGTGTTAATAACTATGGAATGTATGGAAGTACGCCTTATACACCTTCCGGCCAAACTCCGTTTATGACCCCCTACCATACACCACACCACACGCCTCATCATCCACAAAGACCTAATCACTCTCAAGGACCATTCTTACAACCAATTCCTCCAACAATGAATTCAAATTCACATAGAACTGCAAGATCACATAGATCTGTCTCTAGTACTTCTAATGCAACGAATTGGACAAAAGCAGCGGAAGCATGGGCTCGTTCAAAGCAATCTTTGAAAGAATTGTAAGTTGTCTATAACAAAATATATCAAAAATCAATGAAATCATAATATATCAAAATATATCAAAATCATAATGAAATATTCATTTTCTAATTTTAGTAATAGTACTCCAAGATACGATGAATCTAGAAAAACGCCACGAAATCAAGAAGCTCAAAATGGGAGAGCAACTCCGCGCAATAGAACCCCATCTGCTCGTACTCCGTTTTATAAATCTCCTAGAGAAACTCCATTTACAAATTCTAGTCCCTGGAGTATGTCTTTAAGTGGAGATGGTACTCCCCTATATGATGAAAGTTGGTAATCATATGTTTTACATGTATATGTAGCTAGAACAATTTGTTATTTCAAACAATACTCTACTGAATAGAGTATACTCTATTAACAAAAGAAAAAGAGTAAGGTGAACCATAAATGTGTATGGTTCTATTTTCCGCCAATTGGCACAAAGCATTTTCTATATCAAATATTTATTACTAGTACAAATTATACACTTTTTATAGAATCTTTTTCGAGATTTTTGTTACGAATGTACAGTTTTGATCGAGAAGTGTCTAATATATATAAATAAAAAAAGGAGGAAATTAACAGAATTGATTTAATGCCAATTTTATATTTCAGTTTAGCAAAACATATCAAGCAAACGTTGTTTTCCCTCTTTATATGTACATAATGTTTAAAATATTCTAGCTCAATGATATTACATCTCCAAACTATCAATTCTATACAATATATCTGTCTATATTTGCTCGAATATATCTGTGGCGGATCGGTATCAACAGGACGCCGACAGGTCGAGGCATCAACGCGGCGCAACACCTCCCGGGCGATCCGCGGGTACCAACCGCAACCGCCAACACCAGAGGGCTACGACGACAAGAGAGTCACCTCGCTAGCGGTCGAATATACGGGCGCACGAACAAATACCGCACCTAACGAGACTCCCCCTCTACGTCTAAGGCAGGGACTACCGGGCATAGCCTTACTGACGAGTCCTCCGGTAGTCCCGGGACGAAACGCGAATTCACTTTTCACCTGGCAGCAACTACTCCACGACACATTACGCCACTGTGGTGACCCCGACGTGATTTGAACACGCAACCTTCTGATTGTCACTTCTGGAGAGACAATTTAGAGCAGCAGGAATAGAGAACGATAATGATAAAGCCCTCATCCTGCTTGGGAGCCTCGAAGCGGAATATTTGGAACGATTGGAGGACGTGGATTTGGATTCCGCGGACGGCTGTCAGTATGACCGCCTGAAAGAAGAACTGATTCGAAGTTTAGCCGAATCAGACAGCGAGAAGGTGAAACGGCTAGTCGAGAAAGAGGTGATGGGCGATCGTAAGCCATCACAATTTTACCACGACTTGAAGAGACTGGCCGGTCCCTTAGCGTCGGATCAGTTCATTCTGAATCTCTGGAAGAATCGTCTTCCGGACCGCATTCGGAGAGTTTTGGCGGTCATCGACGATGTGCAACCGGATAGAATTATCCAGGCCGCGGATCGCCCGGGAGGTGTTGCGCCGCGTTGATGCCTCGACCTGTCGGCGTCCTGTTGATACCGATCCGCCACATATCATATTACCATTTAGTTCCATAAATTATTCAAACACAGATACTGTCTTAATTCAAAAATTTATGTATAAATTTTATTTGTATAATAATTGACTTACTACCTATGTATTAATCTAAGCACATACAATTTTGATATGTATTTTATTATAAAAGATTAGGAACATTAAACATATGTTAAGTAAAATGTTCTTTCTTTCTCTTCAACCCTTCCCAACCCTTCATAAACTAATGATCATAGTTACAAACGTCATCATTTTGATTTTGATTGATTTTTAATAATCGTTTAATGTATATAACAGTAATATATATTTAAGAAATACTTTCAACATATATTAAAAAATTTGATAATGTATAAATAATCATACTTAGTACACAAAAAAAGCATGTTCCTTTGTTTTAAAGATTATTTTATAGTTATAAAACACTGAGTCCCTACTCTACTACAAAAATATCTAAATGGTTCCATATCTTTTCAACTGTGATTTCTGAACAATTAACACCGTATTCTTTGTCCATATCAATGTGAAACGACGCCAAGCGAGGATCTATCCAAACAAAGATTTTTCTGACCGTTTCATAATCTTGAAACAGCATAAATAATAGGCCCATTAGATATAGTACACTACAGCCAAATACGAGTCTCCACACGACAGGATGAGGTCTCGTAAATGGTCCATTTGGAAATGTAAGTATTGATATAATCAGAAAAAAAAATATAATACAAAGTATTCCAGCTCAAATGTTATCCTCGACACTGGTAGTATTCCTGTATTAAATTAATACCGATATTTACAAGAATTAACATATGTATAATAAGATAATTTGAATATTTAATTAGCTAGTGAATGCGGAATATATTACAGCACCGATTGAGATGAGAAGCAATGTAATGCTGTGCGGTTTATAAAAAAATTCGATCGAAATATCATCAACCGGTCTTTCATTGATATTGGGGAAACTGTCCGTACCGTGTCGTAATTTGTGCCCTTCTATGTTATCTGCACTACTCCGGCAATTTACAACCTTATTTTCATCATTTTTTACGAGTCTCTCTAAGAGACCGTCATTTATGGATTCTTCATTAGTTGTCGTCCCGATTAAGTAATTATTTGTTTTAAAATCGTATCCCGATCATTTCAAAAAGAAAGAGATTTGACGAATTATTTTGCTTGCAAGTCAGCTGATTGGACATCGGACACGAATGTATTTCTTTGCGAACACGCCATTGCATAGATAACATTATACGGGTTCAAAAACGCTCATGGTGGGGTAGACCTCTTTTATGAAGCTTCTTATATCTTCCACCAAAATTAAGTCGCTGCAATCGAGTTGTGAGTGGATTCATATGAACTTGTAATTTTCTTCTTTTAAAGAAAAACTTTTTTTTTCAATAAGTTTCACTATAAAAATATGCCAGAATTTCTGGTGGGTACACCAAAAAATGTTCGAAATATAAAGGTTAACTATAAAATTGTTTTTATAATTGTTTATATAAAACTACCTATAACTCGATCGCAGAGCCGCTATTTATATTATTGCAGCGGTGGATTAAGGAACTATACTACAATGAAGCGTCTACCCCCACCACGGGAGTTTCAGGAAGTTTACGTTATTACTCATACGATGAGTAGCATTAAACAGCTGTGCTGTTGTCATTACTACTTCCTGCACCATTGTAGGATTGTTCCGTCTGCTATCGCTTGTCTGTTCTTGTGTGTTATTAATATTGTTATATATTTTTTAATATTGTTATATATATTAAAAAATGGCAGATTATTTAGACGTTGAAGCACAAGAAAGTGAGGTAAATAATAAAATGAAATACGTAAAATAAAATACGGCTATTTGTAAAAATAGAATCTAATGTTTCATGATTTCGTAGGAGGAGGTCCAACTCGATGTTAAAGAAAAGAAAAAACTTAAAAAATTAAAAGCGATGGAGGACAGTGAGGATGAAGATGATGATGATGAAGGTATATCAAAATGTTTAATACAAAAAAGTATTTAGTTACTGTTTCTTTCATAGCTTTTGGAGGTTATAGAAAATACATTATTACTTTAGAATACATTAAATATTAGAATCAAGATTTATACATCATTAATAATATGTAAATTAATATTTACTAATACTTAAAAACATCTTTCTTTAAATTATATGTATGTTTAATATTTAGAAGATGAAGGAGAAGTTCCAGGGCTTATTGATGATAATCCTATCGATGATGATAATGATGGTGAGGATAGTGATGGATCTGATGATTCTAGAAAACGTAAAAAAAGTGATGATGAAGATTTCGATGATCGTTTAGAAGATGAAGATTATGACCTACTTGAAGAAAATTTAGGAGTTAAAGTTGAAAGGAAACGTCGTTTTAAGCGTTTACGTAGAATACAAGATGAAGAGTCAGAAGTGGAAGAAGAAGGAGAAATAGATGATGGAAGAGATGCTATTGCCAACGAATTGTTTCAAGGTTCTGGAGAAGAGGATGAAGAAAGAAGTGAAGTTAGCCATAGAGGTGAAGCGGAAGGGTACGATGAGGAAGAAAGTGATGACGAAGACGATTTTATTGTGGATGGTGATGGAATACCCATAACTGAAAAGAGGAAAAAGAAAAGACCCATATTTTCGGATGCTGCATTGCAAGAAGCCCAAGATATTTTTGGCATTGATTTTGATTATGACGAATTTGGAAAATATGGGGAGGATGAGTTTGAAGACGAAGAGGAGGAAGAGGAGGATGAATATATTCATGACGAGATAGAAGGCCGCCCAAGGCCATCAAAAAAACATCTTAAGAGAAAGAGTACAAGGAAAAGTATTTTTGAAGTATATGAACCCAGTGAACTTATACGCGGACACTTCACCGATGTAGATAATGAGATTCGTACTACAGACATTCCTGAACGTATGCAACTTCGCGCTGTTCCCATTATACCTACAATGGAAGGTTCGGATGAATTAGATCTTGAAGCCGAATGGATATATAAACAGGCATTCTGTCAACCAACAATCTCAATACAAGATTCTCATCTAAATGAAGAAGCCAAAGAAAGAGCTAAAAAGGGTCCGCAAACAATCGGCAAAATTAAGAAAGCCTTAGATTTTATGCGTAATCAGAATTTCGAAGTTCCGTTTATTGCATTTTATAGAAAAGAATACGTGTTGCCAGAGTTAAACATCAACGATTTGTGGAAAATTTATAAGTTTGACGTAAAATGGTGCCATCTGAAACAAAGAAAAGAAAATTTATTGAAACTCTTTGAGAAAATGAGGAATTTTCAATTAGATGAGATTATGAAAAATCCTGATGCTCCATTACCCGACAACATACGAGTTATTAAAGACGATGATATTGAACGACTTAAAAATGCTCATACTTTTGAAGAATTAAATGATATTTATCGACATTTTATGTTGTATTATAATCAGGATGTGTCATCCATGCAAGAAATTTTACGTAAGAAGGAAAAACAAGCACAAAGGAAAGCTAAATTGGAAAAAAGAAAGCAACAACTTGCAGAAGCTGAAGAAAATGGAGAAGATCTATCTGAAATTCCTGATGCAGAGGATGAAGAAGAAGAAATAGACGAATCATTAAAGCAGCCGGTTAGAAAAGGTTCTTACTATATTTGCAGAAAAGCTGGCTTAGACGGATTTACTAAAAAATTTGGTCTCTCACCCGAACATTTTGCTGAAAATCTTCGAGACAATTATCAACGTCATGAAGTAGATCAAGATCCGATAGAACCTGCAATAGTAGCAAATGATTTTTGTTCTGCAATATTTACGACAAGTGACGAAGTAGTTAAAGCTGCACAATTAATGGTTGCGATTCAGTTGGCGCACGAACCATTAGTTCGTAAATGTGTTAGAGAAATGTATATGGAGAGAGCAAAAGTATCCGTAAAGCCAACTAAAAAAGGAATAAAGGAGATAGATGAAGGGCATGCTATTTATGGATTAAAATATCTTAAAAATAAGCCTGTACGGGATCTTGTTGGTGATCAATTCTTAAAACTAATTGTAGCAGAAGAAGATAAATTAATTACACTTTACTTTAGTGACATGATAGAAGGAAATACTAGCAATAATTATATCGAAGAAATAAAACAACTATATTATAGGGACGAATTTAGTAAAAGTGTCCAAGATTGGAATGCATTAAGAACTGGTAGTGTTGAAGTAGCTTTAAATCGGATTATTATACCTGAATTGAAAAAAGAATTGAGATCCAATCTTTTATTAGAAGCAAAAGAATGCGTTATGAAAGCGTGTTGCCGCAAAATGTACAATTGGATAAAAATTGCTCCATATACTTGTGAATTTCCTGATGAAGATGACGAAGATTGGAATACTAGCAAAGGAATTCGTGTGATGGGTTTGGCATATGTGCCTGATCCGTTTCAAGCAGCCTTTACTTGCATAATTTCTCCAGAAGGAGAATGTACTGATTACCTAAGATTACCGCATTTATTGAAACGTAAAAATAGTTTTAGGGAAAATGAAAAGATATTGAAAGAGGCAGACTTACTAGGAATTAAGAATTTTATTGCCACAAAGAAACCACATGTCGTGGTAGTGAGTGGTGAATCTAGAGAAGCATTAATGATAGTATCTGATATAAAAGAATGTATAGCTAATCTTGCAGAAGAAGAACAATTTCCTACAATCCAAGTGGAAATATGTGATAATGAACTTGCTAAAGTTTATGCAAATAGTAATAGAGGTATATCTGAGTTCAGAGATTATCCAGAATTATTAAGACAAGCTATATCTTTAGCAAGAAAAATACAAGATCCTCTATTAGAATTCTCTCAGTTGTGTACCATAGATGAAGAAATTCTGTGCCTTAAATATCACCCTTTGCAAGATCAACTTCCTAAAGATGATCTTATAGAAAATTTATATTTGGAATTTATAAATCGTATAAATGAAGTAGGAGTAGATTTAAATAGAGCAGTTCAGCAGCCTTATACAGCGAACCTAGTACAATTTGTGTGTGGCTTAGGACCTAGAAAAGGACAGGCTCTCGTTAAGATTTTGAAACAAACTAATCAGAGATTAGAAAATAGAACACAGCTTATAACAGCATGTCATATGGGACCTAAAGTGTTTGTCAATTGTGCTGGTTTTATTAAAATTGATACAAATAGTTTAGGAGATAGCACAGAGGCATATGTAGAAGTACTAGATGGCTCGCGTGTACATCCAGAGACATATGAATGGGCAAGAAAAATGGCAGTAGATGCTTTAGAGTATGATGATGAAAATGCAAATCCTGCTGGTGCCCTAGAAGAAATTCTTGAATCACCAGAAAGATTAAAAGATTTAGATTTGGATGCATTTGCAGAGGAGCTTGAAAGACAGGGTTTTGGAAACAAGTGCATTACTCTTTACGATATAAGAGCTGAACTGAACTGTAGATACAAAGACCTCCGCGTACCTTACCAATCTCTAAATACTGAAAAATTATTTGATATTTTGACTAAAGAAACTCCAGAAACTTTCTATGTCGGTAAACTAGTTTTGGCAACAGTTGTTGGTATAAGTCATAGAAGACCTCAAGGAGATCAATTAGATCAAGCGAATCCTGTTCGAAATGATGAAACCGGATTATGGCAATGCCCATTCTGCTTGAAAAACGATTTTCCAGAATTGTCCGAGGTATGGAATCATTTTGATGCCGGTGCATGTCCGGGGAAAGCAACTGGAATTCGTTTAAGGTTGGATAATGGAATATCTGGATATATTCGCGTAAAAAATCTGTCTGATAAACATGTCGCTAATCCAGAGGAAAGAGTACGTGTCGGACAACTAATTCATTGTCGCATAATTAAGATCGAAGTAGAACGATTTAGTGTCGAATGTACTAGCAAGACGAGTGATCTTATTGATAAAAATCATGAATGGAGACCTCAGCGAGACCTTTATTATGAAGCAGAGGCAGAAGAAAAAGATACGAAAACAGAGGAGGATGCTAAGAAATTACAACAACGACAAACTTATGTAAAACGTGTTATAATTCATCCTAGTTTCCATAATATAAGTTTTGCAGAAGCTGAAAACTTAATGCTAACTGTGAAGCAAGGGGAAGCAATAATACGACCTAGCAGTAAGGGACCCGATCATTTGACCGTAACATGGAAAGTCACAGAGAATATTTATCAACATATTGATGTAAGGGAAGAAGGCAAAGAAAATGCATTCTCTTTGGGTCGCAGTTTATGGATTGACAATGAAGAATTCGAAGATTTAGATGAAATTATCGCTAGACATATTAATCCGATGGCTGCTTATGCTTCGGAACTTTTAGATTTTAAATATTACAGAACAAGTGTAGAAGGCATTAAAGATAAAGCAGAAGAAATTTTGAAGGAACAGAAGAAGCAAAATCCTGGAGGGATACCATATATTGTGTCTGCAGCTAAAGTATGTCCGAAAATATTTAATATTTGCTTATATTCCTACTTCAAAATTTTTATTTTTCAATTAAATTAATATTTTTTGTTATACATTTTAGAATTATCCTGGAAAATTTTTACTTTCGTATTTACCACGAATTCGTTGCCGTCATGAATATGTTACTGTAATACCTGATGGATTTCGATATAGAGGTCAAATATTCAGTAGAATAAATGACTTGTTCCGCTGGTTCAAAGAACACTTTAGAGATCCTATACCAGGACAAGCTACACCTGGTACTCCACATGGAACTATGACTTCCAGAACACCATACAATGGTACTCCAGGAGTGAATGGTGAGTCTCATATTACTAAGAATTTGGATCCTATAATAATTTTTATTCTACTGAAATTAACTTCCTTTTTGTCTGTTTCTTTTTTTTCAGGAGTGAATCCAGATACAATACAGAGGGTAGCACAGAATATGCCACACCACATGTTACATTCACTCTCGAAAGTAGCAAATCAAACTCCACATCATTATCCACCATACACTCCAGGAGCTGCTAGTGTTAATAACTATGGAATGTATGGAAGTACGCCTTATACACCTTCCGGCCAAACTCCGTTTATGACCCCCTACCATACACCACACCACACGCCTCATCATCCACAAACACCTAATCACTCTCAAGGACCATTCTTACAACCAATTCCTCCAACAATGAATTCAAATTCGCATAGAACTGCAAGATCACATAGATCTGTCTCTAGTACTTCTGATGCAACGAATTGGACAAAAGCAGCGGAAGCATGGGCTCGTTCAAAGCAATCTTTGAAAGAATTGTAAGTTGTCTATAACAAAATATATCAAAAATCAATGAAATCATAATATATCAAAATATATCAAAATCATAATGAAATATTCATTTTCTAATTTTAGTAATAGTACTCCAAGATACGATGAATCTAGAAAAACGCCACGAAATCAAGAAGCTCAAAATGGGAGAGCAACTCCGCGCAATAGAACCCCATCTGCTCGTACTCCGTTTTATAAATCTCCTAGAGAAACTCCATTTACAAATTCTAGTCCCTGGAGTATGTCTCTAAGTGGAGATGGTACTCCCCTATATGATGAAAGTTGGTAATCATATGTTTTACATGTATATGTAGCTAGAACAATTTGTTATTTCAAACAATACTCTACTGAATAGAGTATACTCTATTAACAAAAGAAAAAGAGTAAGGTGAACCATAAATGTGTATGGTTCTATTTTCCGCCAATTGGCACAAAGCATTTTCTATATCAAATATTTATTACTAGTACAAATTATACACTTTTTATAGAATCTTTTTCGAGATTTTTGTTACGAATGTACAGTTTTGATCGAGAAGTGTCTAATATATATAAATAAAAAAAGGAGGAAATTAACAGAATTGATTTAATGCCAATTTTATATTTCAGTTTAGCAAAACATATCAAGCAAACGTTGTTTTCCCTCTTTATATGTACATAATGTTTAAAATATTCTAGCTCAATGATATTACATCTCCAAACTATCAATTCTATACAATATATCTGTCTATATTTGCTCGAATATATCTGTGGCGGATCGGTATCAACAGGACGCCGACAGGTCGAGGCATCAACGCGGCGCAACACCTCCCGGGCGATCCGCGGGTACCAACCGCAACCGCCAACACCAGAGGGCTACGACGACAAGAGAGTCACCTCGCTAGCGGTCGAATATACGGGCGCACGAACAAATACCGCACCTAACGAGACTCCCCCTCTACGTCTAAGGCAGGGACTACCGGGCATAGCCTTACTGACGAGTCCTCCGGTAGTCCCGGGACGAAACGCGAATTCACTTTTCACCTGGCAGCAACTACTCCACGACACATTACGCCACTGTGGTGACCCCGACGTGATTTGAACACGCAACCTTCTGATTGTCACTTCTGGAGAGACAATTTAGAGCAGCAGGAATAGAGAACGATAATGATAAAGCCCTCATCCTGCTTGGGAGCCTCGAAGCGGAATATTTGGAACGATTGGAGGACGTGGATTTGGATTCCGCGGACGGCTGTCAGTATGACCGTCTGAAAGAAGAACTGATTCGAAGTTTAGCCGAATCAGACAGCGAGAAGGTGAAACGGCTAGTCGAGAAAGAGGTGATGGGCGATCGTAAGCCATCACAATTTTACCACGACTTGAAGAGACTGGCCGGTCCCTTAGCGTCGGATCAGTTCATTCTGAATCTCTGGAAGAATCGTCTTCCGGACCGCATTCGGAGAGTTTTGGCGGTCATCGACGATGTGCAACCGGATAGAATTATCCAGGCCGCGGATCGCCCGGGAGGTGTTGCGCCGCGTTGATGCCTCGACCTGTCGGCGTCCTGTTGATACCGATCCGCCACATATCATATTACCATTTAGTTCCATAAATTATTCAAACACAGATACTGTCTTAATTCAAAAATTTATGTATAAATTTTATTTGTATAATAATTGACTTACTACCTATGTATTAATCTAAGCACATACAATTTTGATATGTATTTTATTATAAAAGATTAGGAACATTAAACATATGTTAAGTAAAATGTTCTTTCTTTCTCTTCAACCCTTCCCAACCCTTCATAAACTAATGATCATAGTTACAAACGTCATCATTTTGATTTTGATTGATCTTTAATAATCGTTTAATGTATATAACAGTAATATATATTTAAGAAATACTTTCAATATATATTAAAAAATTTGATAATGTATAAATAATCATACTTAGTACACAAAAAAAGCATGTTCCTTTGTTTTAAAGATTATTTTATAGTTATAAAACACTGAGTCCCTACTCTACTACAAAAATATCTAAATGGTTCCATATCTTTTCAACTGTGATTTCTGAACAATTAACACCGTATTCTTTGTCCATATCAATGTGAAACGACGCCAAGCGAGGATCTATCCAAACAAAGATTTTTCTGACCGTTTCATAATCTTGAAACAGCATAAATAATAGGCCCATTAGATATAGTACACTACAGCCAAATACGAGTCTCCACACGACAGGATGAGGTCTCGTAAATGGTCCATTTGGAAATGTAAGTATTGATATAATCAGAAAAAAAATATAATACAAAGTATTCCAGCTCAAATGTTATCCTCGACACTGGTAGTATTCCTGTATTAAATTAATACCGATATTTACAAGAATTAACATATGTATAATAAGATAATTTGAATATTTAATTAGCTAGTGAATGCGGAATATATTACAGCACCGATTGAGATGAGAAGCAATGTAATGCTGTGCGGTTTATAAAAAAATTCGATCGAAATATCATCAACCGGTCTTTCATTGATATTGGGGAAACTGTCCGTACCGTGTCGTAATTTGTGCCCTTCTATGTTATCTGCACTACTCCGGCAATTTACAACCTTATTTTCATCGTTTTTTACGAGTCTCTCTAAGAGACCGTCATTTATGGATTCTTCATTAGTTGTCGTCCCGATTAAGTAATTATTTGTTTTAAAATCGTATCCTGATCATTTCAAAAAGAAAGAGATTTGACGAATTATTTTGCTTGCAAGTCAGCTGATTGGACATCGGACACGAATGTATTTCTTTGCGAACACGCCATTGCATAGATAACATTATACGGGTTCAAAAACGCTCATGGTGGGGTAGACCTCTTTTATGAAGCTTCTTATATCTTCCACCAAAATTAAGTCGCTGCAATCGAGTTGTGAGTGGATTCATATGAACTTGTAATTTTCTTCTTTTAAAGAAAAACTTTTTTTTTCAATAAGTTTCACTATAAAAATATGCCAGAATTTCTGGTGGGTACACCAAAAAATGTTCGAAATATAAAGGTTAACTATAAAATTGTTTTTATAATTGTTTATATAAAACTACCTATAACTCGATCGCAGAGCCGCTATTTATAGTATTGCAGCGGTGGATTAAGGAACTATACTACAATGAAGCGTCTACCCCCACCACGGGAGTTTCAGGAAGTTTACGTTATTACTCATACGATGAGTAGCATTAAACAGCTGTGCTGTTGTCATTACTACTTCCTGCACCATTGTAGGATTGTTCCGTCTGCTATCGCTTGTCTGTTCTTGTGTGTTATTAATATTGTTATATATTTTTTAATATTGTTATATATATTAAAAAATGGCAGATTATTTAGACGTTGAAGCACAAGAAAGTGAGGTAAATAATAAAATGAAATACGTAAAATAAAATACGGCTATTTGTAAAAATAGAATCTAATGTTTCATGATTTCGTAGGAGGAGGTCCAACTCGATGTTAAAGAAAAGAAAAAACTTAAAAAATTAAAAGCGATGGAGGACAGTGAGGATGAAGATGATGATGATGAAGGTATATCAAAATGTTTAATACAAAAAAGTATTTAGTTACTGTTTCTTTCATAGCTTTTGGAGGTTATAGAAAATACATTATTACTTTAGAATACATTAAATATTAGAATCAAGATTTATACATCATTAATAATATGTAAATTAATATTTACTAATACTTAAAAACATCTTTCTTTAAATTATATGTATGTTTAATATTTAGAAGATGAAGGAGAAGTTCCAGGGCTTATTGATGATAATCCTATCGATGATGATAATGATGGTGAGGATAGTGATGGATCTGATGATTCTAGAAAACGTAAAAAAAGTGATGATGAAGATTTCGATGATCGTTTAGAAGATGAAGATTATGACCTACTTGAAGAAAATTTAGGAGTTAAAGTTGAAAGGAAACGTCGTTTTAAGCGTTTACGTAGAATACAAGATGAAGAGTCAGAAGTGGAAGAAGAAGGAGAAATAGATGATGGAAGAGATGCTATTGCCAACGAATTGTTTCAAGGTTCTGGAGAAGAGGATGAAGAAAGAAGTGAAGTTAGCCATAGAGGTGAAGCGGAAGGGTACGATGAGGAAGAAAGTGATGACGAAGACGATTTTATTGTGGATGGTGATGGAATACCCATAACTGAAAAGAGGAAAAAGAAAAGACCCATATTTTCGGATGCTGCATTGCAAGAAGCCCAAGATATTTTTGGCATTGATTTTGATTATGACGAATTTGGAAAATATGGGGAGGATGAGTTTGAAGACGAAGAGGAGGAAGAGGAGGATGAATATATTCATGACGAGATAGAAGGCCGCCCAAGGCCATCAAAAAAACATCTTAAGAGAAAGAGTACAAGGAAAAGTATTTTTGAAGTATATGAACCCAGTGAACTTATACGCGGACACTTCACCGATGTAGATAATGAGATTCGTACTACAGACATTCCTGAACGTATGCAACTTCGCGCTGTTCCCATTATACCTACAATGGAAGGTTCGGATGAATTAGATCTTGAAGCCGAATGGATATATAAACAGGCATTCTGTCAACCAACAATCTCAATACAAGATTCTCATCTAAATGAAGAAGCCAAAGAAAGAGCTAAAAAGGGTCCGCAAACAATCGGCAAAATTAAGAAAGCCTTAGATTTTATGCGTAATCAGAATTTCGAAGTTCCGTTTATTGCATTTTATAGAAAAGAATGCGTGTTGCCAGAGTTAAACATCAACGATTTGTGGAAAATTTATAAGTTTGACGTAAAATGGTGCCATCTGAAACAAAGAAAAGAAAATTTATTGAAACTCTTTGAGAAAATGAGGAATTTTCAATTAGATGAGATTATGAAAAATCCTGATGCTCCATTACCCGACAACATACGAGTTATTAAAGACGATGATATTGAACGACTTAAAAATGCTCATACTTTTGAAGAATTAAATGATATTTATCGACATTTTATGTTGTATTATAATCAGGATGTGTCATCCATGCAAGAAATTTTACGTAAGAAGGAAAAACAAGCACAAAGGAAAGCTAAATTGGAAAAAAGAAAGCAACAACTTGCAGAAGCTGAAGAAAATGGAGAAGATCTATCTGAAATTCCTGATGCAGAGGATGAAGAAGAAGAAATAGACGAATCATTAAAGCAGCCGGTTAGAAAAGGTTCTTACTATATTTGCAGAAAAGCTGGCTTAGACGGATTTACTAAAAAATTTGGTCTCTCACCCGAACATTTTGCTGAAAATCTTCGAGACAATTATCAACGTCATGAAGTAGATCAAGATCCGATAGAACCTGCAATAGTAGCAAATGATTTTTGTTCTGCAATATTTACGACAAGTGACGAAGTAGTTAAAGCTGCACAATTAATGGTTGCGATTCAGTTGGCGCACGAACCATTAGTTCGTAAATGTGTTAGAGAAATGTATATGGAGAGAGCAAAAGTATCCGTAAAGCCAACTAAAAAAGGAATAAAGGAGATAGATGAAGGGCATGCTATTTATGGATTAAAATATCTTAAAAATAAGCCTGTACGGGATCTTGTTGGTGATCAATTCTTAAAACTAATTGTAGCAGAAGAAGATAAATTAATTACACTTTACTTTAGTGACATGATAGAAGGAAATACTAGCAATAATTATATCGAAGAAATAAAACAACTATATTATAGGGACGAATTTAGTAAAAGTGTCCAAGATTGGAATGCATTAAGAACTGGTAGTGTTGAAGTAGCTTTAAATCGGATTATTATACCTGAATTGAAAAAAGAATTGAGATCCAATCTTTTATTAGAAGCAAAAGAATGCGTTATGAAAGCGTGTTGCCGCAAAATGTACAATTGGATAAAAATTGCTCCATATACTTGTGAATTTCCTGATGAAGATGACGAAGATTGGAATACTAGCAAAGGAATTCGTGTGATGGGTTTGGCATATGTGCCTGATCCGTTTCAAGCAGCCTTTACTTGCATAATTTCTCCAGAAGGAGAATGTACTGATTACCTAAGATTACCGCATTTATTGAAACGTAAAAATAGTTTTAGGGAAAATGAAAAGATATTGAAAGAGGCAGACTTACTAGGAATTAAGAATTTTATTGCCACAAAGAAACCACATGTCGTGGTAGTGAGTGGTGAATCTAGAGAAGCATTAATGATAGTATCTGATATAAAAGAATGTATAGCTAATCTTGCAGAAGAAGAACAATTTCCTACAATCCAAGTGGAAATATGTGATAATGAACTTGCTAAAGTTTATGCAAATAGTAATAGAGGTATATCTGAGTTCAGAGATTATCCAGAATTATTAAGACAAGCTATATCTTTAGCAAGAAAAATACAAGATCCTCTATTAGAATTCTCTCAGTTGTGTACCATAGATGAAGAAATTCTGTGCCTTAAATATCACCCTTTGCAAGATCAACTTCCTAAAGATGATCTTATAGAAAATTTATATTTGGAATTTATAAATCGTATAAATGAAGTAGGAGTAGATTTAAATAGAGCAGTTCAGCAGCCTTATACAGCGAACCTAGTACAATTTGTGTGTGGCTTAGGACCTAGAAAAGGACAGGCTCTCGTTAAGATTTTGAAACAAACTAATCAGAGATTAGAAAATAGAACACAGCTTATAACAGCATGTCATATGGGACCTAAAGTGTTTGTCAATTGTGCTGGTTTTATTAAAATTGATACAAATAGTTTAGGAGATAGCACAGAGGCATATGTAGAAGTACTAGATGGCTCGCGTGTACATCCAGAGACATATGAATGGGCAAGAAAAATGGCAGTAGATGCTTTAGAGTATGATGATGAAAATGCAAATCCTGCTGGTGCCCTAGAAGAAATTCTTGAATCACCAGAAAGATTAAAAGATTTAGATTTGGATGCATTTGCAGAGGAGCTTGAAAGACAGGGTTTTGGAAACAAGTGCATTACTCTTTACGATATAAGAGCTGAACTGAACTGTAGATACAAAGACCTCCGCGTACCTTACCAATCTCTAAATACTGAAAAATTATTTGATATTTTGACTAAAGAAACTCCAGAAACTTTCTATGTCGGTAAACTAGTTTTGGCAACAGTTGTTGGTATAAGTCATAGAAGACCTCAAGGAGATCAATTAGATCAAGCGAATCCTGTTCGAAATGATGAAACCGGATTATGGCAATGCCCATTCTGCTTGAAAAACGATTTTCCAGAATTGTCCGAGGTATGGAATCATTTTGATGCCGGTGCATGTCCGGGGAAAGCAACTGGAATTCGTTTAAGGTTGGATAATGGAATATCTGGATATATTCGCGTAAAAAATCTGTCTGATAAACATGTCGCTAATCCAGAGGAAAGAGTACGTGTCGGACAACTAATTCATTGTCGCATAATTAAGATCGAAGTAGAACGATTTAGTGTCGAATGTACTAGCAAGACGAGTGATCTTATTGATAAAAATCATGAATGGAGACCTCAGCGAGACCTTTATTATGAAGCAGAGGCAGAAGAAAAAGATACGAAAAC
Organism: Bombus hypnorum; assembly: GCA_911387925.2. Taxonomy (NCBI): domain Eukaryota; kingdom Metazoa; phylum Arthropoda; class Insecta; order Hymenoptera; family Apidae; genus Bombus; species Bombus hypnorum. The sequence goes on from OU427021.1 coordinate 19,544,281, forward strand.
AGAGGAGGATGCTAAGAAATTACAACAACGACAAACTTATGTAAAACGTGTTATAATTCATCCTAGTTTCCATAATATAAGTTTTGCAGAAGCTGAAAACTTAATGCTAACTGTGAAGCAAGGGGAAGCAATAATACGACCTAGCAGTAAGGGACCCGATCATTTGACCGTAACATGGAAAGTCACAGAGAATATTTATCAACATATTGATGTAAGGGAAGAAGGCAAAGAAAATGCATTCTCTTTGGGTCGCAGTTTATGGATTGACAATGAAGAATTCGAAGATTTAGATGAAATTATCGCTAGACATATTAATCCGATGGCTGCTTATGCTTCGGAACTTTTAGATTTTAAATATTACAGAACAAGTGTAGAAGGCATTAAAGATAAAGCAGAAGAAATTTTGAAGGAACAGAAGAAGCAAAATCCTGGAGGGATACCATATATTGTGTCTGCAGCTAAAGTATGTCCGAAAATATTTAATATTTGCTTATATTCCTACTTCAAAATTTTTATTTTTCAATTAAATTAATATTTTTTGTTATACATTTTAGAATTATCCTGGAAAATTTTTACTTTCGTATTTACCACGAATTCGTTGCCGTCATGAATATGTTACTGTAATACCTGATGGATTTCGATATAGAGGTCAAATATTCAGTAGAATAAATGACTTGTTCCGCTGGTTCAAAGAACACTTTAGAGATCCTATACCAGGACAAGCTACACCTGGTACTCCACATGGAACTATGACTTCCAGAACACCATACAATGGTACTCCAGGAGTGAATGGTGAGTCTCATATTACTAAGAATTTGGATCCTATAATAATTTTTATTCTACTGAAATTAACTTCCTTTTTGTCTGTTTCTTTTTTTTCAGGAGTGAATCCAGATACAATACAGAGGGTAGCACAGAATATGCCACACCACATGTTACATTCACTCTCGAAAGTAGCAAATCAAACTCCACATCATTATCCACCATACACTCCAGGAGCTGCTAGTGTTAATAACTATGGAATGTATGGAAGTACGCCTTATACACCTTCCGGCCAAACTCCGTTTATGACCCCCTACCATACACCACACCACACGCCTCATCATCCACAAACACCTAATCACTCTCAAGGACCATTCTTACAACCAATTCCTCCAACAATGAATTCAAATTCGCATAGAACTGCAAGATCACATAGATCTGTCTCTAGTACTTCTGATGCAACGAATTGGACAAAAGCAGCGGAAGCATGGGCTCGTTCAAAGCAATCTTTGAAAGAATTGTAAGTTGTCTATAACAAAATATATCAAAAATCAATGAAATCATAATATATCAAAATATATCAAAATCATAATGAAATATTCATTTTCTAATTTTAGTAATAGTACTCCAAGATACGATGAATCTAGAAAAACGCCACGAAATCAAGAAGCTCAAAATGGGAGAGCAACTCCGCGCAATAGAACCCCATCTGCTCGTACTCCGTTTTATAAATCTCCTAGAGAAACTCCATTTACAAATTCTAGTCCCTGGAGTATGTCTCTAAGTGGAGATGGTACTCCCCTATATGATGAAAGTTGGTAATCATATGTTTTACATGTATATGTAGCTAGAACAATTTGTTATTTCAAACAATACTCTACTGAATAGAGTATACTCTATTAACAAAAGAAAAAGAGTAAGGTGAACCATAAATGTGTATGGTTCTATTTTCCGCCAATTGGCACAAAGCATTTTCTATATCAAATATTTATTACTAGTACAAATTATACACTTTTTATAGAATCTTTTTCGAGATTTTTGTTACGAATGTACAGTTTTGATCGAGAAGTGTCTAATATATATAAATAAAAAAAGGAGGAAATTAACAGAATTGATTTAATGCCAATTTTATATTTCAGTTTAGCAAAACATATCAAGCAAACGTTGTTTTCCCTCTTTATATGTACATAATGTTTAAAATATTCTACCTCAATGATATTACATCTCCAAACTATCAATTCTATACAATATATCTGTCTATATTTGCTCGAATATATCTGTGGCGGATCGGTATCAACAGGACGCCGACAGGTCGAGGCATCAACGCGGCGCAACACCTCCCGGGCGATCCGCGGGTACCAACCGCAACCGCCAACACCAGAGGGCTACGACGACAAGAGAGTCACCTCGCTAGCGGTCGAATATACGGGCGCACGAACAAATACCGCACCTAGCGAGACTCCCCCTCTACGTCTAAGGCAGGGACTACCGGGCATAGCCTTACTGACGAGTCCTCCGGTAGTCCCGGGACGAAACGCGAATTCACTTTTCACCTGGCAGCAACTACTCCACGACACATTACGCCACTGTGGTGACCCCGACGTGATTTGAACACGCAACCTTCTGATTGTCACTTCTGGAGAGACAATTTAGAGCAGCAGGAATAGAGAACGATAATGATAAAGCCCTCATCCTGCTTGGGAGCCTCGAAGCGGAATATTTGGAACGATTGGAGGACGTGGATTTGGATTCCGCGGACGGCTGTCAGTATGACCGTCTGAAAGAAGAACTGATTCGAAGTTTAGCCGAATCAGACAGCGAGAAGGTGAAACGGCTAGTCGAGAAAGAGGTGATGGGCGATCGTAAGCCATCACAATTTTACCACGACTTGAAGAGACTGGCCGGTCCCTTAGCGTCGGATCAGTTCATTCTGAATCTCTGGAAGAATCGTCTTCCGGACCGCATTCGGAGAGTTTTGGCGGTCATCGACGATGTGCAACCGGATAGAATTATCCAGGCCGCGGATCGCCCGGGAGGTGTTGCGCCGCGTTGATGCCTCGACCTGTCGGCGTCCTGTTGATACCGATCCGCCACATATCATATTACCATTTAGTTCCATAAATTATTCAAACACAGATACTGTCTTAATTCAAAAATTTATGTATAAATTTTATTTGTATAATAATTGACTTACTACCTATGTATTAATCTAAGCACATACAATTTTGATATGTATTTTATTATAAAAGATTAGGAACATTAAACATATGTTAAGTAAAATGTTCTTTCTTTCTCTTCAACCCTTCCCAACCCTTCATAAACTAATGATCATAGTTACAAACGTCATCATTTTGATTTTGATTGATTTTTAATAATCGTTTAATGTATATAACAGTAATATATATTTAAGAAATACTTTCAATATATATTAAAAAATTTGATAATGTATAAATAATCATACTTAGTACACAAAAAAAGCATGTTCCTTTGTTTTAAAGATTATTTTAGAGTTATAAAACACTGAGTCCCTACTCTACTACAAAAATATCTAAATGGTTCCATATCTTTTCAACTGTGATTTCTGAACAATTAACACCGTATTCTTTGTCCATATCAATGTGAAACGACGCCAAGCGAGGATCTATCCAAACAAAGATTTTTCTGACCGTTTCATAATCTTGAAACAGCATAAATAATAGGCCCATTAGATATAGTACACTACAGCCAAATACGAGTCTCCACACGACAGGATGAGGTCTCGTAAATGGTCCATTTGGAAATGTAAGTATTGATATAATCAGAAAAAAAAATATAATACAAAGTATTCCAGCTCAAATGTTATCCTCGACACTGGTAGTATTCCTGTATTAAATTAATACCGATATTTACAAGAATTAACATATGTATAATAAGATAATTTGAATATTTAATTAGCTAGTGAATGCGGAATATATTACAGCACCGATTGAGATGAGAAGCAATGTAATGCTGTGCGGTTTATAAAAAAATTCGATCGAAATATCATCAACCGGTCTTTCATTGATATTGGGGAAACTGTCCGTACCGTGTCGTAATTTGTGCCCTTCTATGTTATCTGCACTACTCCGGCAATTTACAACCTTATTTTCATCGTTTTTTACGAGTCTCTCTAAGAGACCGTCATTTATGGATTCTTCATTAGTTGTCGTCCCGATTAAGTAATTATTTGTTTTAAAATCGTATCCCGATCATTTCAAAAAGAAAGAGATTTGACGAATTATTTTGCTTGCAAGTCAGCTGATTGGACATCGGACACGAATGTATTTCTTTGCGAACACGCCATTGCATAGATAACATTATACGGGTTCAAAAACGCTCATGGTGGGGTAGACCTCTTTTATGAAGCTTCTTATATCTTCCACCAAAATTAAGTCGCTGCAATCGAGTTGTGAGTGGATTCATATGAACTTGTAATTTTCTTCTTTTAAAGAAAAACTTTTTTTTTCAATAAGTTTCACTATAAAAATATGCCAGAATTTCTGGTGGGTACACCAAAAAATGTTCGAAATATAAAGGTTAACTATAAAATTGTTTTTATAATTGTTTATATAAAACTACCTATAACTCGATCGCAGAGCCGCTATTTATAGTATTGCAGCGGTGGATTAAGGAACTATACTACAATGAAGCGTCTACCCCCACCACGGGAGTTTCAGGAAGTTTACGTTATTACTCATACGATGAGTAGCTTTAAACAGCTGTGCTGTTGTCATTACTACTTCCTGCACCATTGTAGGATTGTTCCGTCTGCTATCGCTTGTCTGTTCTTGTGTGTTATTAATATTGTTATATATTTTTTAATATTGTTATATATATTAAAAAATGGCAGATTATTTAGACGTTGAAGCACAAGAAAGTGAGGTAAATAATAAAATGAAATACGTAAAATAAAATACGGCTATTTGTAAAAATAGAATCTAATGTTTCATGATTTCGTAGGAGGAGGTCCAACTCGATGTTAAAGAAAAGAAAAAACTTAAAAAATTAAAAGCGATGGAGGACAGTGAGGATGAAGATGATGATGATGAAGGTATATCAAAATGTTTAATACAAAAAAGTATTTAGTTACTGTTTCTTTCATAGCTTTTGGAGGTTATAGAAAATACATTATTACTTTAGAATACATTAAATATTAGAATCAAGATTTATACATCATTAATAATATGTAAATTAATATTTACTAATACTTAAAAACATCTTTCTTTAAATTATATGTATGTTTAATATTTAGAAGATGAAGGAGAAGTTCCAGGGCTTATTGATGATAATCCTATCGATGATGATAATGATGGTGAGGATAGTGATGGATCTGATGATTCTAGAAAACGTAAAAAAAGTGATGATGAAGATTTCGATGATCGTTTAGAAGATGAAGATTATGACCTACTTGAAGAAAATTTAGGAGTTAAAGTTGAAAGGAAACGTCGTTTTAAGCGTTTACGTAGAATACAAGATGAAGAGTCAGAAGTGGAAGAAGAAGGAGAAATAGATGATGGAAGAGATGCTATTGCCAACGAATTGTTTCAAGGTTCTGGAGAAGAGGATGAAGAAAGAAGTGAAGTTAGCCATAGAGGTGAAGCGGAAGGGTACGATGAGGAAGAAAGTGATGACGAAGACGATTTTATTGTGGATGGTGATGGAATACCCATAACTGAAAAGAGGAAAAAGAAAAGACCCATATTTTCGGATGCTGCATTGCAAGAAGCCCAAGATATTTTTGGCATTGATTTTGATTATGACGAATTTGGAAAATATGGGGAGGATGAGTTTGAAGACGAAGAGGAGGAAGAGGAGGATGAATATATTCATGACGAGATAGAAGGCCGCCCAAGGCCATCAAAAAAACATCTTAAGAGAAAGAGTACAAGGAAAAGTATTTTTGAAGTATATGAACCCAGTGAACTTATACGCGGACACTTCACCGATGTAGATAATGAGATTCGTACTACAGACATTCCTGAACGTATGCAACTTCGCGCTGTTCCCATTATACCTACAATGGAAGGTTCGGATGAATTAGATCTTGAAGCCGAATGGATATATAAACAGGCATTCTGTCAACCAACAATCTCAATACAAGATTCTCATCTAAATGAAGAAGCCAAAGAAAGAGCTAAAAAGGGTCCGCAAACAATCGGCAAAATTAAGAAAGCCTTAGATTTTATGCGTAATCAGAATTTCGAAGTTCCGTTTATTGCATTTTATAGAAAAGAATACGTGTTGCCAGAGTTAAACATCAACGATTTGTGGAAAATTTATAAGTTTGACGTAAAATGGTGCCATCTGAAACAAAGAAAAGAAAATTTATTGAAACTCTTTGAGAAAATGAGGAATTTTCAATTAGATGAGATTATGAAAAATCCTGATGCTCCATTACCCGACAACATACGAGTTATTAAAGACGATGATATTGAACGACTTAAAAATGCTCATACTTTTGAAGAATTAAATGATATTTATCGACATTTTATGTTGTATTATAATCAGGATGTGTCATCCATGCAAGAAATTTTACGTAAGAAGGAAAAACAAGCACAAAGGAAAGCTAAATTGGAAAAAAGAAAGCAACAACTTGCAGAAGCTGAAGAAAATGGAGAAGATCTATCTGAAATTCCTGATGCAGAGGATGAAGAAGAAGAAATAGACGAATCATTAAAGCAGCCGGTTAGAAAAGGTTCTTACTATATTTGCAGAAAAGCTGGCTTAGACGGATTTACTAAAAAATTTGGTCTCTCACCCGAACATTTTGCTGAAAATCTTCGAGACAATTATCAACGTCATGAAGTAGATCAAGATCCGATAGAACCTGCAATAGTAGCAAATGATTTTTGTTCTGCAATATTTACGACAAGTGACGAAGTAGTTAAAGCTGCACAATTAATGGTTGCGATTCAGTTGGCGCACGAACCATTAGTTCGTAAATGTGTTAGAGAAATGTATATGGAGAGAGCAAAAGTATCCGTAAAGCCAACTAAAAAAGGAATAAAGGAGATAGATGAAGGGCATGCTATTTATGGATTAAAATATCTTAAAAATAAGCCTGTACGGGATCTTGTTGGTGATCAATTCTTAAAACTAATTGTAGCAGAAGAAGATAAATTAATTACACTTTACTTTAGTGACATGATAGAAGGAAATACTAGCAATAATTATATCGAAGAAATAAAACAACTATATTATAGGGACGAATTTAGTAAAAGTGTCCAAGATTGGAATGCATTAAGAACTGGTAGTGTTGAAGTAGCTTTAAATCGGATTATTATACCTGAATTGAAAAAAGAATTGAGATCCAATCTTTTATTAGAAGCAAAAGAATGCGTTATGAAAGCGTGTTGCCGCAAAATGTACAATTGGATAAAAATTGCTCCATATACTTGTGAATTTCCTGATGAAGATGACGAAGATTGGAATACTAGCAAAGGAATTCGTGTGATGGGTTTGGCATATGTGCCTGATCCGTTTCAAGCAGCCTTTACTTGCATAATTTCTCCAGAAGGAGAATGTACTGATTACCTAAGATTACCGCATTTATTGAAACGTAAAAATAGTTTTAGGGAAAATGAAAAGATATTGAAAGAGGCAGACTTACTAGGAATTAAGAATTTTATTGCCACAAAGAAACCACATGTCGTGGTAGTGAGTGGTGAATCTAGAGAAGCATTAATGATAGTATCTGATATAAAAGAATGTATAGCTAATCTTGCAGAAGAAGAACAATTTCCTACAATCCAAGTGGAAATATGTGATAATGAACTTGCTAAAGTTTATGCAAATAGTAATAGAGGTATATCTGAGTTCAGAGATTATCCAGAATTATTAAGACAAGCTATATCTTTAGCAAGAAAAATACAAGATCCTCTATTAGAATTCTCTCAGTTGTGTACCATAGATGAAGAAATTCTGTGCCTTAAATATCACCCTTTGCAAGATCAACTTCCTAAAGATGATCTTATAGAAAATTTATATTTGGAATTTATAAATCGTATAAATGAAGTAGGAGTAGATTTAAATAGAGCAGTTCAGCAGCCTTATACAGCGAACCTAGTACAATTTGTGTGTGGCTTAGGACCTAGAAAAGGACAGGCTCTCGTTAAGATTTTGAAACAAACTAATCAGAGATTAGAAAATAGAACACAGCTTATAACAGCATGTCATATGGGACCTAAAGTGTTTGTCAATTGTGCTGGTTTTATTAAAATTGATACAAATAGTTTAGGAGATAGCACAGAGGCATATGTAGAAGTACTAGATGGCTCGCGTGTACATCCAGAGACATATGAATGGGCAAGAAAAATGGCAGTAGATGCTTTAGAGTATGATGATGAAAATGCAAATCCTGCTGGTGCCCTAGAAGAAATTCTTGAATCACCAGAAAGATTAAAAGATTTAGATTTGGATGCATTTGCAGAGGAGCTTGAAAGACAGGGTTTTGGAAACAAGTGCATTACTCTTTACGATATAAGAGCTGAACTGAACTGTAGATACAAAGACCTCCGCGTACCTTACCAATCTCTAAATACTGAAAAATTATTTGATATTTTGACTAAAGAAACTCCAGAAACTTTCTATGTCGGTAAACTAGTTTTGGCAACAGTTGTTGGTATAAGTCATAGAAGACCTCAAGGAGATCAATTAGATCAAGCGAATCCTGTTCGAAATGATGAAACCGGATTATGGCAATGCCCATTCTGCTTGAAAAACGATTTTCCAGAATTGTCCGAGGTATGGAATCATTTTGATGCCGGTGCATGTCCGGGGAAAGCAACTGGAATTCGTTTAAGGTTGGATAATGGAATATCTGGATATATTCGCGTAAAAAATCTGTCTGATAAACATGTCGCTAATCCAGAGGAAAGAGTACGTGTCGGACAACTAATTCATTGTCGCATAATTAAGATCGAAGTAGAACGATTTAGTGTCGAATGTACTAGCAAGACGAGTGATCTTATTGATAAAAATCATGAATGGAGACCTCAGCGAGACCTTTATTATGAAGCAGAGGCAGAAGAAAAAGATACGAAAACAGAGGAGGATGCTAAGAAATTACAACAACGACAAACTTATGTAAAACGTGTTATAATTCATCCTAGTTTCCATAATATAAGTTTTGCAGAAGCTGAAAACTTAATGCTAACTGTGAAGCAAGGGGAAGCAATAATACGACCTAGCAGTAAGGGACCCGATCATTTGACCGTAACATGGAAAGTCACAGAGAATATTTATCAACATATTGATGTAAGGGAAGAAGGCAAAGAAAATGCATTCTCTTTGGGTCGCAGTTTATGGATTGACAATGAAGAATTCGAAGATTTAGATGAAATTATCGCTAGACATATTAATCCGATGGCTGCTTATGCTTCGGAACTTTTAGATTTTAAATATTACAGAACAAGTGTAGAAGGCATTAAAGATAAAGCAGAAGAAATTTTGAAGGAACAGAAGAAGCAAAATCCTGGAGGGATACCATATATTGTGTCTGCAGCTAAAGTATGTCCGAAAATATTTAATATTTGCTTATATTCCTACTTCAAAATTTTTATTTTTCAATTAAATTAATATTTTTTGTTATACATTTTAGAATTATCCTGGAAAATTTTTACTTTCGTATTTACCACGAATTCGTTGCCGTCATGAATATGTTACTGTAATACCTGATGGATTTCGATATAGAGGTCAAATATTCAGTAGAATAAATGACTTGTTCCGCTGGTTCAAAGAACACTTTAGAGATCCTATACCAGGACAAGCTACACCTGGTACTCCACATGGAACTATGACTTCCAGAACACCATACAATGGTACTCCAGGAGTGAATGGTGAGTCTCATATTACTAAGAATTTGGATCCTATAATAATTTTTATTCTACTGAAATTAACTTCCTTTTTGTCTGTTTCTTTTTTTTCAGGAGTGAATCCAGATACAATACAGAGGGTAGCACAGAATATGCCACACCACATGTTACATTCACTCTCGAAAGTAGCAAATCAAACTCCACATCATTATCCACCATACACTCCAGGAGCTGCTAGTGTTAATAACTATGGAATGTATGGAAGTACGCCTTATACACCTTCCGGCCAAACTCCGTTTATGACCCCCTACCATACACCACACCACACGCCTCATCATCCACAAACACCTAATCACTCTCAAGGACCATTCTTACAACCAATTCCTCCAACAATGAATTCAAATTCGCATAGAACTGCAAGATCACATAGATCTGTCTCTAGTACTTCTGATGCAACGAATTGGACAAAAGCAGCGGAAGCATGGGCTCGTTCAAAGCAATCTTTGAAAGAATTGTAAGTTGTCTATAACAAAATATATCAAAAATCAATGAAATCATAATATATCAAAATATATCAAAATCATAATGAAATATTCATTTTCTAATTTTAGTAATAGTACTCCAAGATACGATGAATCTAGAAAAACGCCACGAAATCAAGAAGCTCAAAATGGGAGAGCAACTCCGCGCAATAGAACCCCATCTGCTCGTACTCCGTTTTATAAATCTCCTAGAGAAACTCCATTTACAAATTCTAGTCCCTGGAGTATGTCTTTAAGTGGAGATGGTACTCCCCTATATGATGAAAGTTGGTAATCATATGTTTTACATGTATATGTAGCTAGAACAATTTGTTATTTCAAACAATACTCTACTGAATAGAGTATACTCTATTAACAAAAGAAAAAGAGTAAGGTGAACCATAAATGTGTATGGTTCTATTTTCCGCCAATTGGCACAAAGCATTTTCTATATCAAATATTTATTACTAGTACAAATTATACACTTTTTATAGAATCTTTTTCGAGATTTTTGTTACGAATGTACAGTTTTGATCGAGAAGTGTCTAATATATATAAATAAAAAAAGGAGGAAATTAACAGAATTGATTTAATGCCAATTTTATATTTCAGTTTAGCAAAACATATCAAGCAAACGTTGTTTTCCCTCTTTATATGTACATAATGTTTAAAATATTCTAGCTCAATGATATTACATCTCCAAACTATCAATTCTATACAATATATCTGTCTATATTTGCTCGAATATATCTGTGGCGGATCGGTATCAACAGGACGCCGACAGGTCGAGGCATCAACGCGGCGCAACACCTCCCGGGCGATCCGCGGGTACCAACCGCAACCGCCAACACCAGAGGGCTACGACGACAAGAGAGTCACCTCGCTAGCGGTCGAATATACGGGCGCACGAACAAATACCGCACCTAACGAGACTCCCCCTCTACGTCTAAGGCAGGGACTACCGGGCATAGCCTTACTGACGAGTCCTCCGGTAGTCCCGGGACGAAACGCGAATTCACTTTTCACCTGGCAGCAACTACTCCACGACACATTACGCCACTGTGGTGACCCCGACGTGATTTGAACACGCAACCTTCTGATTGTCACTTCTGGAGAGACAATTTAGAGCAGCAGGAATAGAGAACGATAATGATAAAGCCCTCATCCTGCTTGGGAGCCTCGAAGCGGAATATTTGGAACGATTGGAGGACGTGGATTTGGATTCCGCGGACGGCTGTCACTATGACCGTCTGAAAGAAGAACTGATTCGAAGTTTAGCCGAATCAGACAGCGAGAAGGTGAAACGGCTAGTCGAGAAAGAGGTGATGGGCGATCGTAAGCCATCACAATTTTACCACGACTTGAAGAGACTGGCCGGTCCCTTAGCGTCGGATCAGTTCATTCTGAATCTCTGGAAGAATCGTCTTCCGGACCGCATTCGGAGAGTTTTGGCGGTCATCGACGATGTGCAACCGGATAGAATTATCCAGGCCGCGGATCGCCCGGGAGGTGTTGCGCCGCGTTGATGCCTCGACCTGTCGGCGTCCTGTTGATACCGATCCGCCACATATCATATTACCATTTAGTTCCATAAATTATTCAAACACAGATACTGTCTTAATTCAAAAATTTATGTATAAATTTTATTTGTATAATAATTGACTTACTACCTATGTATTAATCTAAGCACATACAATTTTGATATGTATTTTATTATAAAAGATTAGGAACATTAAACATATGTTAAGTAAAATGTTCTTTCTTTCTCTTCAACCCTTCCCAACCCTTCATAAACTAATGATCATAGTTACAAACGTCATCATTTTGATTTTGATTGATTTTTAATAATCGTTTAATGTATATAACAGTAATATATATTTAAGAAATACTTTCAATATATATTAAAAAATTTGATAATGTATAAATAATCATACTTAGTACACAAAAAAAGCATGTTCCTTTGTTTTAAAGATTATTTTATAGTTATAAAACACTGAGTCCCTACTCTACTACAAAAATATCTAAATGGTTCCATATCTTTTCAACTGTGATTTCTGAACAATTAACACCGTATTCTTTGTCCATATCAATGTGAAACGACGCCAAGCGAGGATCTATCCAAACAAAGATTTTTCTGACCGTTTCATAATCTTGAAACAGCATAAATAATAGGCCCATTAGATATAGTACACTACAGCCAAATACGAGTCTCCACACGACAGGATGAGGTCTCGTAAATGGTCCATTTGGAAATGTAAGTATTGATATAATCAGAAAAAAAATATAATACAAAGTATTCCAGCTCAAATGTTATCCTGGACACTGGTAGTATTCCTGTATTAAATTAATACCGATATTTACAAGAATTAACATATGTATAATAAGATAATTTGAATATTTAATTAGCTAGTGAATGCGGAATATATTACAGCACCGATTGAGATGAGAAGCAATGTAATGCTGTGCGGTTTATAAAAAAATTCGATCGAAATATCATCAACCGGTCTTTCATTGATATTGGGGAAACTGTCCGTACCGTTTCGTAATTTGTGCCCTTCTATGTTATCTGCACTACTCCGGCAATTTACAACCTTATTTTCATCATTTTTTACGAGTCTCTCTAAGAGACCGTCATTTATGGATTCTTCATTAGTTGTCGTCCCGATTAAGTAATTATTTGTTTTAAAATCGTATCCCGATCATTTCAAAAAGAAAGAGATTTGACGAATTATTTTGCTTGCAAGTCAGCTGATTGGACATCGGACACGAATGTATTTCTTTGCGAACACGCCATTGCATAGATAACATTATACGGGTTCAAAAACGCTCATGGTGGGGTAGACCTCTTTTATGAAGCTTCTTATATCTTCCACCAAAATTAAGTCGCTGCAATCGAGTTGTGAGTGGATTCATATGAACTTGTAATTTTCTTCTTTTAAAGAAAAACTTTTTTTTTCAATAAGTTTCACTATAAAAATATGCCAGAATTTCTGGTGGGTACACCAAAAAATGTTCGAAATATAAAGGTTAACTATAAAATTGTTTTTATAATTGTTTATATAAAACTACCTATAACTCGATCGCAGAGCCGCTATTTATATTATTGCAGCGGTGGATTAAGGAACTATACTACAATGAAGCGTCTACCCCCACCACGGGAGTTTCAGGAAGTTTACGTTATTACTCATACGATGAGTAGCATTAAACAGCTGTGCTGTTGTCATTACTACTTCCTGCACCATTGTAGGATTGTTCCGTCTGCTATCGCTTGTCTGTTCTTGTGTGTTATTAATATTGTTATATATTTTTTAATATTGTTATATATATTAAAAAATGGCAGATTATTTAGACGTTGAAGCACAAGAAAGTGAGGTAAATAATAAAATGAAATACGTAAAATAAAATACGGCTATTTGTAAAAATAGAATCTAATGTTTCATGATTTCGTAGGAGGAGGTCCAACTCGATGTTAAAGAAAAGAAAAAACTTAAAAAATTAAAAGCGATGGAGGACAGTGAGGATGAAGATGATGATGATGAAGGTATATCAAAATGTTTAATACAAAAAAGTATTTAGTTACTGTTTCTTTCATAGCTTTTGGAGGTTATAGAAAATACATTATTACTTTAGAATACATTAAATATTAGAATCAAGATTTATACATCATTAATAATATGTAAATTAATATTTACTAATACTTAAAAACATCTTTCTTTAAATTATATGTATGTTTAATATTTAGAAGATGAAGGAGAAGTTCCAGGGCTTATTGATGATAATCCTATCGATGATGATAATGATGGTGAGGATAGTGATGGATCTGATGATTCTAGAAAACGTAAAAAAAGTGATGATGAAGATTTCGATGATCGTTTAGAAGATGAAGATTATGACCTACTTGAAGAAAATTTAGGAGTTAAAGTTGAAAGGAAACGTCGTTTTAAGCGTTTACGTAGAATACAAGATGAAGAGTCAGAAGTGGAAGAAGAAGGAGAAATAGATGATGGAAGAGATGCTATTGCCAACGAATTGTTTCAAGGTTCTGGAGAAGAGGATGAAGAAAGAAGTGAAGTTAGCCATAGAGGTGAAGCGGAAGGGTACGATGAGGAAGAAAGTGATGACGAAGACGATTTTATTGTGGATGGTGATGGAATACCCATAACTGAAAAGAGGAAAAAGAAAAGACCCATATTTTCGGATGCTGCATTGCAAGAAGCCCAAGATATTTTTGGCATTGATTTTGATTATGACGAATTTGGAAAATATGGGGAGGATGAGTTTGAAGACGAAGAGGAGGAAGAGGAGGATGAATATATTCATGACGAGATAGAAGGCCGCCCAAGGCCATCAAAAAAACATCTTAAGAGAAAGAGTACAAGGAAAAGTATTTTTGAAGTATATGAACCCAGTGAACTTATACGCGGACACTTCACCGATGTAGATAATGAGATTCGTACTACAGACATTCCTGAACGTATGCAACTTCGCGCTGTTCCCATTATACCTACAATGGAAGGTTCGGATGAATTAGATCTTGAAGCCGAATGGATATATAAACAGGCATTCTGTCAACCAACAATCTCAATACAAGATTCTCATCTAAATGAAGAAGCCAAAGAAAGAGCTAAAAAGGGTCCGCAAACAATCGGCAAAATTAAGAAAGCCTTAGATTTTATGCGTAATCAGAATTTCGAAGTTCCGTTTATTGCATTTTATAGAAAAGAATGCGTGTTGCCAGAGTTAAACATCAACGATTTGTGGAAAATTTATAAGTTTGACGTAAAATGGTGCCATCTGAAACAAAGAAAAGAAAATTTATTGAAACTCTTTGAGAAAATGAGGAATTTTCAATTAGATGAGATTATGAAAAATCCTGATGCTCCATTACCCGACAACATACGAGTTATTAAAGACGATGATATTGAACGACTTAAAAATGCTCATACTTTTGAAGAATTAAATGATATTTATCGACATTTTATGTTGTATTATAATCAGGATGTGTCATCCATGCAAGAAATTTTACGTAAGAAGGAAAAACAAGCACAAAGGAAAGCTAAATTGGAAAAAAGAAAGCAACAACTTGCAGAAGCTGAAGAAAATGGAGAAGATCTATCTGAAATTCCTGATGCAGAGGATGAAGAAGAAGAAATAGACGAATCATTAAAGCAGCCGGTTAGAAAAGGTTCTTACTATATTTGCAGAAAAGCTGGCTTAGACGGATTTACTAAAAAATTTGGTCTCTCACCCGAACATTTTGCTGAAAATCTTCGAGACAATTATCAACGTCATGAAGTAGATCAAGATCCGATAGAACCTGCAATAGTAGCAAATGATTTTTGTTCTGCAATATTTACGACAAGTGACGAAGTAGTTAAAGCTGCACAATTAATGGTTGCGATTCAGTTGGCGCACGAACCATTAGTTCGTAAATGTGTTAGAGAAATGTATATGGAGAGAGCAAAAGTATCCGTAAAGCCAACTAAAAAAGGAATAAAGGAGATAGATGAAGGGCATGCTATTTATGGATTAAAATATCTTAAAAATAAGCCTGTACGGGATCTTGTTGGTGATCAATTCTTAAAACTAATTGTAGCAGAAGAAGATAAATTAATTACACTTTACTTTAGTGACATGATAGAAGGAAATACTAGCAATAATTATATCGAAGAAATAAAACAACTATATTATAGGGACGAATTTAGTAAAAGTGTCCAAGATTGGAATGCATTAAGAACTGGTAGTGTTGAAGTAGCTTTAAATCGGATTATTATACCTGAATTGAAAAAAGAATTGAGATCCAATCTTTTATTAGAAGCAAAAGAATGCGTTATGAAAGCGTGTTGCCGCAAAATGTACAATTGGATAAAAATTGCTCCATATACTTGTGAATTTCCTGATGAAGATGACGAAGATTGGAATACTAGCAAAGGAATTCGTGTGATGGGTTTGGCATATGTGCCTGATCCGTTTCAAGCAGCCTTTACTTGCATAATTTCTCCAGAAGGAGAATGTACTGATTACCTAAGATTACCGCATTTATTGAAACGTAAAAATAGTTTTAGGGAAAATGAAAAGATATTGAAAGAGGCAGACTTACTAGGAATTAAGAATTTTATTGCCACAAAGAAACCACATGTCGTGGTAGTGAGTGGTGAATCTAGAGAAGCATTAATGATAGTATCTGATATAAAAGAATGTATAGCTAATCTTGCAGAAGAAGAACAATTTCCTACAATCCAAGTGGAAATATGTGATAATGAACTTGCTAAAGTTTATGCAAATAGTAATAGAGGTATATCTGAGTTCAGAGATTATCCAGAATTATTAAGACAAGCTATATCTTTAGCAAGAAAAATACAAGATCCTCTATTAGAATTCTCTCAGTTGTGTACCATAGATGAAGAAATTCTGTGCCTTAAATATCACCCTTTGCAAGATCAACTTCCTAAAGATGATCTTATAGAAAATTTATATTTGGAATTTATAAATCGTATAAATGAAGTAGGAGTAGATTTAAATAGAGCAGTTCAGCAGCCTTATACAGCGAACCTAGTACAATTTGTGTGTGGCTTAGGACCTAGAAAAGGACAGGCTCTCGTTAAGATTTTGAAACAAACTAATCAGAGATTAGAAAATAGAACACAGCTTATAACAGCATGTCATATGGGACCTAAAGTGTTTGTCAATTGTGCTGGTTTTATTAAAATTGATACAAATAGTTTAGGAGATAGCACAGAGGCATATGTAGAAGTACTAGATGGCTCGCGTGTACATCCAGAGACATATGAATGGGCAAGAAAAATGGCAGTAGATGCTTTAGAGTATGATGATGAAAATGCAAATCCTGCTGGTGCCCTAGAAGAAATTCTTGAATCACCAGAAAGATTAAAAGATTTAGATTTGGATGCATTTGCAGAGGAGCTTGAAAGACAGGGTTTTGGAAACAAGTGCATTACTCTTTACGATATAAGAGCTGAACTGAACTGTAGATACAAAGACCTCCGCGTACCTTACCAATCTCTAAATACTGAAAAATTATTTGATATTTTGACTAAAGAAACTCCAGAAACTTTCTATGTCGGTAAACTAGTTTTGGCAACAGTTGTTGGTATAAGTCATAGAAGACCTCAAGGAGATCAATTAGATCAAGCGAATCCTGTTCGAAATGATGAAACCGGATTATGGCAATGCCCATTCTGCTTGAAAAACGATTTTCCAGAATTGTCCGAGGTATGGAATCATTTTGATGCCGGTGCATGTCCGGGGAAAGCAACTGGAATTCGTTTAAGGTTGGATAATGGAATATCTGGATATATTCGCGTAAAAAATCTGTCTGATAAACATGTCGCTAATCCAGAGGAAAGAGTACGTGTCGGACAACTAATTCATTGTCGCATAATTAAGATCGAAGTAGAACGATTTAGTGTCGAATGTACTAGCAAGACGAGTGATCTTATTGATAAAAATCATGAATGGAGACCTCAGCGAGACCTTTATTATGAAGCAGAGGCAGAAGAAAAAGATACGAAAACAGAGGAGGATGCTAAGAAATTACAACAACGACAAACTTATGTAAAACGTGTTATAATTCATCCTAGTTTCCATAATATAAGTTTTGCAGAAGCTGAAAACTTAATGCTAACTGTGAAGCAAGGGGAAGCAATAATACGACCTAGCAGTAAGGGACCCGATCATTTGACCGTAACATGGAAAGTCACAGAGAATATTTATCAACATATTGATGTAAGGGAAGAAGGCAAAGAAAATGCATTCTCTTTGGGTCGCAGTTTATGGATTGACAATGAAGAATTCGAAGATTTAGATGAAATTATCGCTAGACATATTAATCCGATGGCTGCTTATGCTTCGGAACTTTTAGATTTTAAATATTACAGAACAAGTGTAGAAGGCATTAAAGATAAAGCAGAAGAAATTTTGAAGGAACAGAAGAAGCAAAATCCTGGAGGGATACCATATATTGTGTCTGCAGCTAAAGTATGTCCGAAAATATTTAATATTTGCTTATATTCCTACTTCAAAATTTTTATTTTTCAATTAAATTAATATTTTTTGTTATACATTTTAGAATTATCCTGGAAAATTTTTACTTTCGTATTTACCACGAATTCGTTGCCGTCATGAATATGTTACTGTAATACCTGATGGATTTCGATATAGAGGTCAAATATTCAGTAGAATAAATGACTTGTTCCGCTGGTTCAAAGAACACTTTAGAGATCCTATACCAGGACAAGCTACACCTGGTACTCCACATGGAACTATGACTTCCAGAACACCATACAATGGTACTCCAGGAGTGAATGGTGAGTCTCATATTACTAAGAATTTGGATCCTATAATAATTTTTATTCTACTGAAATTAACTTCCTTTTTGTCTGTTTCTTTTTTTTCAGGAGTGAATCCAGATACAATACAGAGGGTAGCACAGAATATGCCACACCACATGTTACATTCACTCTCGAAAGTAGCAAATCAAACTCCACATCATTATCCACCATACACTCCAGGAGCTGCTAGTGTTAATAACTATGGAATGTATGGAAGTACGCCTTATACACCTTCCGGCCAAACTCCGTTTATGACCCCCTACCATACACCACACCACACGCCTCATCATCCACAAACACCTAATCACTCTCAAGGACCATTCTTACAACCAATTCCTCCAACAATGAATTCAAATTCGCATAGAACTGCAAGATCACATAGATCTGTCTCTAGTACTTCTGATGCAACGAATTGGACAAAAGCAGCGGAAGCATGGGCTCGTTCAAAGCAATCTTTGAAAGAATTGTAAGTTGTCTATAACAAAATATATCAAAAATCAATGAAATCATAATATATCAAAATATATCAAAATCATAATGAAATATTCATTTTCTAATTTTAGTAATAGTACTCCAAGATACGATGAATCTAGAAAAACGCCACGAAATCAAGAAGCTCAAAATGGGAGAGCAACTCCGCGCAATAGAACCCCATCTGCTCGTACTCCGTTTTATAAATCTCCTAGAGAAACTCCATTTACAAATTCTAGTCCCTGGAGTATGTCTTTAAGTGGAGATGGTACTCCCCTATATGATGAAAGTTGGTAATCATATGTTTTACATGTATATGTAGCTAGAACAATTTGTTATTTCAAACAATACTCTACTGAATAGAGTATACTCTATTAACAAAAGAAAAAGAGTAAGGTGAACCATAAATGTGTATGGTTCTATTTTCCGCCAATTGGCACAAAGCATTTTCTATATCAAATATTTATTACTAGTACAAATTATACACTTTTTATAGAATCTTTTTCGAGATTTTTGTTACGAATGTACAGTTTTGATCGAGAAGTGTCTAATATATATAAATAAAAAAAGGAGGAAATTAACAGAATTGATTTAATGCCAATTTTATATTTCAGTTTAGCAAAACATATCAAGCAAACGTTGTTTTCCCTCTTTATATGTACATAATGTTTAAAATATTCTAGCTCAATGATATTACATCTCCAAACTATCAATTCTATACAATATATCTGTCTATATTTGCTCGAATATATCTGTGGCGGATCGGTATCAACAGGACGCCGACAGGTCGAGGCATCAACGCGGCGCAACACCTCCCGGGCGATCCGCGGGTACCAACCGCAACCGCCAACACCAGAGGGCTACGACGACAAGAGAGTCACCTCGCTAGCGGTCGAATATACGGGCGCACGAACAAATACCGCACCTAACGAGACTCCCCCTCTACGTCTAAGGCAGGGACTACCGGGCATAGCCTTACTGACGAGTCCTCCGGTAGTCCCGGGACGAAACGCGAATTCACTTTTCACCTGGCAGCAACTACTCCACGACACATTACGCCACTGTGGTGACCCCGACGTGATTTGAACACGCAACCTTCTGATTGTCACTTCTGGAGAGACAATTTAGAGCAGCAGGAATAGAGAACGATAATGATAAAGCCCTCATCCTGCTTGGGAGCCTCGAAGCGGAATATTTGGAACGATTGGAGGACGTGGATTTGGATTCCGCGGACGGCTGTCAGTATGACCGTCTGAAAGAAGAACTGATTCGAAGTTTAGCCGAATCAGACAGCGAGAAGGTGAAACGGCTAGTCGAGAAAGAGGTGATGGGCGATCGTAAGCCATCACAATTTTACCACGACTTGAAGAGACTGGCCGGTCCCTTAGCGTCGGATCAGTTCATTCTGAATCTCTGGAAGAATCGTCTTCCGGACCGCATTCGGAGAGTTTTGGCGGTCATCGACGATGTGCAACCGGATAGAATTATCCAGGCCGCGGATCGCCCGGGAGGTGTTGCGCCGCGTTGATGCCTCGACCTGTCGGCGTCCTGTTGATACCGATCCGCCACATATCATATTACCATTTAGTTCCATAAATTATTCAAACACAGATACTGTCTTAATTCAAAAATTTATGTATAAATTTTATTTGTATAATAATTGACTTACTACCTATGTATTAATCTAAGCACATACAATTTTGATATGTATTTTATTATAAAAGATTAGGAACATTAAACATATGTTAAGTAAAATGTTCTTTCTTTCTCTTCAACCCTTCCCAACCCTTCATAAACTAATGATCATAGTTACAAACGTCATCATTTTGATTTTGATTGATCTTTAATAATCGTTTAATGTATATAACAGTAATATATATTTAAGAAATACTTTCAATATATATTAAAAAATTTGATAATGTATAAATAATCATACTTAGTACACAAAAAAAGCATGTTCCTTTGTTTTAAAGATTATTTTATAGTTATAAAACACTGAGTCCCTACTCTACTACAAAAATATCTAAATGGTTCCATATCTTTTCAACTGTGATTTCTGAACAATTAACACCGTATTCTTTGTCCATATCAATGTGAAACGACGCCAAGCGAGGATCTATCCAAACAAAGATTTTTCTGACCGTTTCATAATCTTGAAACAGCATAAATAATAGGCCCATTAGATATAGTACACTACAGCCAAATACGAGTCTCCACACGACAGGATGAGGTCTCGTAAATGGTCCATTTGGAAATGTAAGTATTGATATAATCAGAAAAAAAAATATAATACAAAGTATTCCAGCTCAAATGTTATCCTCGACACTGGTAGTATTCCTGTATTAAATTAATACCGATATTTACAAGAATTAACATATGTATAATAAGATAATTTGAATATTTAATTAGCTAGTGAATGCGGAATATATTACAGCACCGATTGAGATGAGAAGCAATGTAATGTTGTGCGGTTTATAAAAAAATTCGATCGAAATATCATCAACCGGTCTTTCATTGATATTGGGGAAACTGTCCGTACCGTGTCGTAATTTGTGCCCTTCTATGTTATCTGCACTACTCCGGCAATTTACAACCTTATTTTCATCATTTTTTACGAGTCTCTCTAAGAGACCGTCATTTATGGATTCTTCATTAGTTGTCGTCCCGATTAAGTAATTATTTGTTTTAAAATCGTATCCCGATCATTTCAAAAAGAAAGAGATTTGACGAATTATTTTGCTTGCAAGTCAGCTGATTGGACATCGGACACGAATGTATTTCTTTGCGAACACGCCATTGCATAGATAACATTATACGGGTTCAAAAACGCTCATGGTGGGGTAGACCTCTTTTATGAAGCTTCTTATATCTTCCACCAAAATTAAGTCGCTGCAATCGAGTTGTGAGTGGATTCATATGAACTTGTAATTTTCTTCTTTTAAAGAAAAACTTTTTTTTTCAATAAGTTTCACTATAAAAATATGCCAGAATTTCTGGTGGGTACACCAAAAAATGTTCGAAATATAAAGGTTAACTATAAAATTGTTTTTATAATTGTTTATATAAAACTACCTATAACTCGATCGCAGAGCCGCTATTTATATTATTGCAGCGGTGGATTAAGGAACTATACTACAATGAAGCGTCTACCCCCACCACGGGAGTTTCAGGAAGTTTACGTTATTACTCATACGATGAGTAGCATTAAACAGCTGTGCTGTTGTCATTACTACTTCCTGCACCATTGTAGGATTGTTCCGTCTGCTATCGCTTGTCTGTTCTTGTGTGTTATTAATATTGTTATATATTTTTTAATATTGTTATATATATTAAAAAATGGCAGATTATTTAGACGTTGAAGCACAAGAAAGTGAGGTAAATAATAAAATGAAATACGTAAAATAAAATACGGCTATTTGTAAAAATAGAATCTAATGTTTCATGATTTCGTAGGAGGAGGTCCAACTCGATGTTAAAGAAAAGAAAAAACTTAAAAAATTAAAAGCGATGGAGGACAGTGAGGATGAAGATGATGATGATGAAGGTATATCAAAATGTTTAATACAAAAAAGTATTTAGTTACTGTTTCTTTCATAGCTTTTGGAGGTTATAGAAAATACATTATTACTTTAGAATACATTAAATATTAGAATCAAGATTTATACATCATTAATAATATGTAAATTAATATTTACTAATACTTAAAAACATCTTTCTTTAAATTATATGTATGTTTAATATTTAGAAGATGAAGGAGAAGTTCCAGGGCTTATTGATGATAATCCTATCGATGATGATAATGATGGTGAGGATAGTGATGGATCTGATGATTCTAGAAAACGTAAAAAAAGTGATGATGAAGATTTCGATGATCGTTTAGAAGATGAAGATTATGACCTACTTGAAGAAAATTTAGGAGTTAAAGTTGAAAGGAAACGTCGTTTTAAGCGTTTACGTAGAATACAAGATGAAGAGTCAGAAGTGGAAGAAGAAGGAGAAATAGATGATGGAAGAGATGCTATTGCCAACGAATTGTTTCAAGGTTCTGGAGAAGAGGATGAAGAAAGAAGTGAAGTTAGCCATAGAGGTGAAGCGGAAGGGTACGATGAGGAAGAAAGTGATGACGAAGACGATTTTATTGTGGATGGTGATGGAATACCCATAACTGAAAAGAGGAAAAAGAAAAGACCCATATTTTCGGATGCTGCATTGCAAGAAGCCCAAGATATTTTTGGCATTGATTTTGATTATGACGAATTTGGAAAATATGGGGAGGATGAGTTTGAAGACGAAGAGGAGGAAGAGGAGGATGAATATATTCATGACGAGATAGAAGGCCGCCCAAGGCCATCAAAAAAACATCTTAAGAGAAAGAGTACAAGGAAAAGTATTTTTGAAGTATATGAACCCAGTGAACTTATACGCGGACACTTCACCGATGTAGATAATGAGATTCGTACTACAGACATTCCTGAACGTATGCAACTTCGCGCTGTTCCCATTATACCTACAATGGAAGGTTCGGATGAATTAGATCTTGAAGCCGAATGGATATATAAACAGGCATTCTGTCAACCAACAATCTCAATACAAGATTCTCATCTAAATGAAGAAGCCAAAGAAAGAGCTAAAAAGGGTCCGCAAACAATCGACAAAATTAAGAAAGCCTTAGATTTTATGCGTAATCAGAATTTCGAAGTTCCGTTTATTGCATTTTATAGAAAAGAATACGTGTTGCCAGAGTTAAACATCAACGATTTGTGGAAAATTTATAAGTTTGACGTAAAATGGTGCCATCTGAAACAAAGAAAAGAAAATTTATTGAAACTCTTTGAGAAAATGAGGAATTTTCAATTAGATGAGATTATGAAAAATCCTGATGCTCCATTACCCGACAACATACGAGTTATTAAAGACGATGATATTGAACGACTTAAAAATGCTCATACTTTTGAAGAATTAAATGATATTTATCGACATTTTATGTTGTATTATAATCAGGATGTGTCATCCATGCAAGAAATTTTACGTAAGAAGGAAAAACAAGCACAAAGGAAAGCTAAATTGGAAAAAAGAAAGCAACAACTTGCAGAAGCTGAAGAAAATGGAGAAGATCTATCTGAAATTCCTGATGCAGAGGATGAAGAAGAAGAAATAGACGAATCATTAAAGCAGCCGGTTAGAAAAGGTTCTTACTATATTTGCAGAAAAGCTGGCTTAGACGGATTTACTAAAAAATTTGGTCTCTCACCCGAACATTTTGCTGAAAATCTTCGAGACAATTATCAACGTCATGAAGTAGATCAAGATCCGATAGAACCTGCAATAGTAGCAAATGATTTTTGTTCTGCAATATTTACGACAAGTGACGAAGTAGTTAAAGCTGCACAATTAATGGTTGCGATTCAGTTGGCGCACGAACCATTAGTTCGTAAATGTGTTAGAGAAATGTATATGGAGAGAGCAAAAGTATCCGTAAAGCCAACTAAAAAAGGAATAAAGGAGATAGATGAAGGGCATGCTATTTATGGATTAAAATATCTTAAAAATAAGCCTGTACGGGATCTTGTTGGTGATCAATTCTTAAAACTAATTGTAGCAGAAGAAGATAAATTAATTACACTTTACTTTAGTGACATGATAGAAGGAAATACTAGCAATAATTATATCGAAGAAATAAAACAACTATATTATAGGGACGAATTTAGTAAAAGTGTCCAAGATTGGAATGCATTAAGAACTGGTAGTGTTGAAGTAGCTTTAAATCGGATTATTATACCTCAATTGAAAAAAGAATTGAGATCCAATCTTTTATTAGAAGCAAAAGAATGCGTTATGAAAGCGTGTTGCCGCAAAATGTACAATTGGATAAAAATTGCTCCATATACTTGTGAATTTCCTGATGAAGATGACGAAGATTGGAATACTAGCAAAGGAATTCGTGTGATGGGTTTGGCATATGTGCCTGATCCGTTTCAAGCAGCCTTTACTTGCATAATTTCTCCAGAAGGAGAATGTACTGATTACCTAAGATTACCGCATTTATTGAAACGTAAAAATAGTTTTAGGGAAAATGAAAAGATATTGAAAGAGGCAGACTTACTAGGAATTAAGAATTTTATTGCCACAAAGAAACCACATGTCGTGGTAGTGAGTGGTGAATCTAGAGAAGCATTAATGATAGTATCTGATATAAAAGAATGTATAGCTAATCTTGCAGAAGAAGAACAATTTCCTACAATCCAAGTGGAAATATGTGATAATGAACTTGCTAAAGTTTATGCAAATAGTAATAGAGGTATATCTGAGTTCAGAGATTATCCAGAATTATTAAGACAAGCTATATCTTTAGCAAGAAAAATACAAGATCCTCTATTAGAATTCTCTCAGTTGTGTACCATAGATGAAGAAATTCTGTGCCTTAAATATCACCCTTTGCAAGATCAACTTCCTAAAGATGATCTTATAGAAAATTTATATTTGGAATTTATAAATCGTATAAATGAAGTAGGAGTAGATTTAAATAGAGCAGTTCAGCAGCCTTATACAGCGAACCTAGTACAATTTGTGTGTGGCTTAGGACCTAGAAAAGGACAGGCTCTCGTTAAGATTTTGAAACAAACTAATCAGAGATTAGAAAATAGAACACAGCTTATAACAGCATGTCATATGGGACCTAAAGTGTTTGTCAATTGTGCTGGTTTTATTAAAATTGATACAAATAGTTTAGGAGATAGCACAGAGGCATATGTAGAAGTACTAGATGGCTCGCGTGTACATCCAGAGACATATGAATGGGCAAGAAAAATGGCAGTAGATGCTTTAGAGTATGATGATGAAAATGCAAATCCTGCTGGTGCCCTAGAAGAAATTCTTGAATCACCAGAAAGATTAAAAGATTTAGATTTGGATGCATTTGCAGAGGAGCTTGAAAGACAGGGTTTTGGAAACAAGTGCATTACTCTTTACGATATAAGAGCTGAACTGAACTGTAGATACAAAGACCTCCGCGTACCTTACCAATCTCTAAATACTGAAAAATTATTTGATATTTTGACTAAAGAAACTCCAGAAACTTTCTATGTCGGTAAACTAGTTTTGGCAACAGTTGTTGGTATAAGTCATAGAAGACCTCAAGGAGATCAATTAGATCAAGCGAATCCTGTTCGAAATGATGAAACCGGATTATGGCAATGCCCATTCTGCTTGAAAAACGATTTTCCAGAATTGTCCGAGGTATGGAATCATTTTGATGCCGGTGCATGTCCGGGGAAAGCAACTGGAATTCGTTTAAGGTTGGATAATGGAATATCTGGATATATTCGCGTAAAAAATCTGTCTGATAAACATGTCGCTAATCCAGAGGAAAGAGTACGTGTCGGACAAGTAATTCATTGTCGCATAATTAAGATCGAAGTAGAACGATTTAGTGTCGAATGTACTAGCAAGACGAGTGATCTTATTGATAAAAATCATGAATGGAGACCTCAGCGAGACCTTTATTATGAAGCAGAGGCAGAAGAAAAAGATACGGAAACAGAGGAGGATGCTAAGAAATTACAACAACGACAAACTTATGTAAAACGTGTTATAATTCATCCTAGTTTCCATAATATAAGTTTTGCAGAAGCTGAAAACTTAATGCTAACTGTGAAGCAAGGGGAAGCAATAATACGACCTAGCAGTAAGGGACCCGATCATTTGACCGTAACATGGAAAGTCACAGAGAATATTTATCAACATATTGATGTAAGGGAAGAAGGCAAAGAAAATGCATTCTCTTTGGGTCGCAGTTTATGGATTGACAATGAAGAATTCGAAGATTTAGATGAAATTATCGCTAGACATATTAATCCGATGGCTGCTTATGCTTCGGAACTTTTAGATTTTAAATATTACAGAACAAGTGTAGAAGGCATTAAAGATAAAGCAGAAGAAATTTTGAAGGAACAGAAGAAGCAAAATCCTGGAGGGATACCATATATTGTGTCTGCAGCTAAAGTATGTCCGAAAATATTTAATATTTGCTTATATTCCTACTTCAAAATTTTTATTTTTCAATTAAATTAATATTTTTTGTTATACATTTTAGAATTATCCTGGAAAATTTTTACTTTCGTATTTACCACGAATTCGTTGCCGTCATGAATATGTTACTGTAATACCTGATGGATTTCGATATAGAGGTCAAATATTCAGTAGAATAAATGACTTGTTCCGCTGGTTCAAAGAACACTTTAGAGATCCTATACCAGGACAAGCTACACCTGGTACTCCACATGGAACTATGACTTCCAGAACACCATACAATGGTACTCCAGGAGTGAATGGTGAGTCTCATATTACTAAGAATTTGGATCCTATAATAATTTTTATTCTACTGAAATTAACTTCCTTTTTGTCTGTTTCTTTTTTTTCAGGAGTGAATCCAGATACAATACAGAGGGTAGCACAGAATATGCCACACCACATGTTACATTCACTCTCGAAAGTAGCAAATCAAACTCCACATCATTATCCACCATACACTCCAGGAGCTGCTAGTGTTAATAACTATGGAATGTATGGAAGTACGCCTTATACACCTTCCGGCCAAACTCCGTTTATGACCCCCTACCATACACCACACCACACGCCTCATCATCCACAAACACCTAATCACTCTCAAGGACCATTCTTACAACCAATTCCTCCAACAATGAATTCAAATTCACATAGAACTGCAAGATCACATAGATCTGTCTCTAGTACTTCTGATGCAACGAATTGGACAAAAGCAGCGGAAGCATGGACTCGTTCAAAGCAATCTTTGAAAGAATTGTAAGTTGTCTATAACAAAATATATCAAAAATCAATGAAATCATAATATATCAAAATATATCAAAATCATAATGAAATATTCATTTTCTAATTTTAGTAATAGTACTCCAAGATACGATGAATCTAGAAAAACGCCACGAAATCAAGAAGCTCAAAATGGGAGAGCAACTCCGCGCAATAGAACCCCATCTGCTCGTACTCCGTTTTATAAATCTCCTAGAGAAACTCCATTTACAAATTCTAGTCCCTGGAGTATGTCTCTAAGTGGAGATGGTACTCCCCTATATGATGAAAGTTGGTAATCATATGTTTTACATGTATATGTAGCTAGAACAATTTGTTATTTCAAACAATACTCTACTGAATAGAGTATACTCTATTAACAAAAGAAAAAGAGTAAGGTGAACCATAAATGTGTATGGTTCTATTTTCCGCCAATTGGCACAAAGCATTTTCTATATCAAATATTTATTACTAGTACAAATTATACACTTTTTATAGAATCTTTTTCGAGATTTTTGTTACGAATGTACAGTTTTGATCGAGAAGTGTCTAATATATATAAATAAAAAAAGGAGGAAATTAACAGAATTGATTTAATGCCAATTTTATATTTCAGTTTAGCAAAACATATCAAGCAAACGTTGTTTTCCCTCTTTATATGTACATAATGTTTAAAATATTCTACCTCAATGATATTACATCTCCAAACTATCAATTCTATACAATATATCTGTCTATATTTGCTCGAATATATCTGTGGCGGATCGGTATCAACAGGACGCCGACAGGTCGAGGCATCAACGCGGCGCAACACCTCCCGGGCGATCCGCGGGTACCAACCGCAACCGCCAACACCAGAGGGCTACGACGACAAGAGAGTCACCTCGCTAGCGGTCGAATATACGGGCGCACGAACAAATACCGCACCTAGCGAGACTCCCCCTCTACGTCTAAGGCAGGGACTACCGGGCATAGCCTTACTGACGAGTCCTCCGGTAGTCCCGGGACGAAACGCGAATTCACTTTTCACCTGGCAGCAACTACTCCACGACACATTACGCCACTGTGGTGACCCCGACGTGATTTGAACACGCAACCTTCTGATTGTCACTTCTGGAGAGACAATTTAGAGCAGCAGGAATAGAGAACGATAATGATAAAGCCCTCATCCTGCTTGGGAGCCTCGAAGCGGAATATTTGGAACGATTGGAGGACGTGGATTTGGATTCCGCGGACGGCTGTCAGTATGACCGTCTGAAAGAAGAACTGATTCGAAGTTTAGCCGAATCAGACAGCGAGAAGGTGAAACGGCTAGTCGAGAAAGAGGTGATGGGCGATCGTAAGCCATCACAATTTTACCACGACTTGAAGAGACTGGCCGGTCCCTTAGCGTCGGATCAGTTCATTCTGAATCTCTGGAAGAATCGTCTTCCGGACCGCATTCGGAGAGTTTTGGCGGTCATCGACGATGTGCAACCGGATAGAATTATCCAGGCCGCGGATCGCCCGGGAGGTGTTGCGCCGCGTTGATGCCTCGACCTGTCGGCGTCCTGTTGATACCGATCCGCCACATATCATATTACCATTTAGTTCCATAAATTATTCAAACACAGATACTGTCTTAATTCAAAAATTTATGTATAAATTTTATTTGTATAATAATTGACTTACTACCTATGTATTAATCTAAGCACATACAATTTTGATATGTATTTTATTATAAAAGATTAGGAACATTAAACATATGTTAAGTAAAATGTTCTTTCTTTCTCTTCAACCCTTCCCAACCCTTCATAAACTAATGATCATAGTTACAAACGTCATCATTTTGATTTTGATTGATTTTTAATAATCGTTTAATGTATATAACAGTAATATATATTTAAGAAATACTTTCAATATATATTAAAAAATTTGATAATGTATAAATAATCATACTTAGTACACAAAAAAAGCATGTTCCTTTGTTTTAAAGATTATTTTATAGTTATAAAACACTGAGTCCCTACTCTACTACAAAAATATCTAAATGGTTCCATATCTTTTCAACTGTGATTTCTGAACAATTAACACCGTATTCTTTGTCCATATCAATGTGAAACGACGCCAAGCGAGGATCTATCCAAACAAAGATTTTTCTGACCGTTTCATAATCTTGAAACAGCATAAATAATAGGCCCATTAGATATAGTACACTACAGCCAAATACGAGTCTCCACACGACAGGATGAGGTCTCGTAAATGGTCCATTTGGAAATGTAAGTATTGATATAATCAGAAAAAAAAATATAATACAAAGTATTCCAGCCCAAATGTTATCCTCGACACTGGTAGTATTCCTGTATTAAATTAATACCGATATTTACAAGAATTAACATATGTATAATAAGATAATTTGAATATTTAATTAGCTAGTGAATGCGGAATATATTACAGCACCGATTGAGATGAGAAGCAATGTAATGCTGTGCGGTTTATAAAAAAATTCGATCGAAATATCATCAACCGGTCTTTCATTGATATTGGGGAAACTGTCCGTACCGTGTCGTAATTTGTGCCCTTCTATGTTATCTGTACTACTCCGGCAATTTACAACCTTATTTTCATCATTTTTTACGAGTCTCTCTAAGAGACCGTCATTTATGGATTCTTCATTAGTTGTCATCCCGATTAAGTAATTATTTGTTTTAAAATCGTATCCTGATCATTTCAAAAAGAAAGAGATTTGACGAATTATTTTGCTTGCAAGTCAGCTGATCGGACATCGGACACGAATGTATTTCTTTGCGAACACGCCATTGCATAGATAACATTATACGGGTTCAAAAACGCTCATGGTGGGGTAGACCTCTTTTATGAAGCTTCTTGTATCTTCCACCAAAATTAAGTCGCTGCAGTCGAGTTGTGAGTGGATTCATATGAACTTGTAATTTTCTTCTTTTAAAGAAAAACTTTTTTTTTCAATAAGTTTCACTATAAAAATATGCCAGAATTTCTGGTGGGTACACCAAAAAATGTTCGAAATATAAAGGTTAACTATAAAATTGTTTTTATAATTGTTTATATAAAACTACCTATAACTCGATCGCAGAGCCGCTATTTATAGTATTGCAGCGGTGGATTAAGGAACTATACTACAAAGAAGCGTCTACCCCCACCACGGGAGTTTCAGGAAGTTTACGTTATTACTCATACGATGAGTAGCATTAAACAGCTGTGCTGTTGTCATTACTACTTCCTGCACCATTGTAGGATTGTTCCGTCTGCTATCGCTTGTCTGTTCTTGTGTGTTATTAATATTGTTATATATTTTTTAATATTGTTATATATATTAAAAAATGGCAGATTATTTAGACGTTGAAGCACAAGAAAGTGAGGTAAATAATAAAATGAAATACGTAAAATAAAATACGGCTATTTGTAAAAATAGAATCTAATGTTTCATGATTTCGTAGGAGGAGGTCCAACTCGATGTTAAAGAAAAGAAAAAACTTAAAAAATTAAAAGCGATGGAGGACAGTGAGGATGAAGATGATGATGATGAAGGTATATCAAAATGTTTAATACAAAAAAGTATTTAGTTACTGTTTCTTTCATAGCTTTTGGAGGTTATAGAAAATACATTATTACTTTAGAATACATTAAATATTAGAATCAAGATTTATACATCATTAATAATATGTAAATTAATATTTACTAATACTTAAAAACATCTTTCTTTAAATTATATGTATGTTTAATATTTAGAAGATGAAGGAGAAGTTCCAGGGCTTATTGATGATAATCCTATCGATGATGATAATGATGGTGAGGATAGTGATGGATCTGATGATTCTAGAAAACGTAAAAAAAGTGATGATGAAGATTTCGATGATCGTTTAGAAGATGAAGATTATGACCTACTTGAAGAAAATTTAGGAGTTAAAGTTGAAAGGAAACGTCGTTTTAAGCGTTTACGTAGAATACAAGATGAAGAGTCAGAAGTGGAAGAAGAAGGAGAAATAGATGATGGAAGAGATGCTATTGCCAACGAATTGTTTCAAGGTTCTGGAGAAGAGGATGAAGAAAGAAGTGAAGTTAGCCATAGAGGTGAAGCGGAAGGGTACGATGAGGAAGAAAGTGATGACGAAGACGATTTTATTGTGGATGGTGATGGAATACCCATAACTGAAAAGAGGAAAAAGAAAAGACCCATATTTTCGGATGCTGCATTGCAAGAAGCCCAAGATATTTTTGGCATTGATTTTGATTATGACGAATTTGGAAAATATGGGGAGGATGAGTTTGAAGACGAAGAGGAGGAAGAGGAGGATGAATATATTCATGACGAGATAGAAGGCCGCCCAAGGCCATCAAAAAAACATCTTAAGAGAAAGAGTACAAGGAAAAGTATTTTTGAAGTATATGAACCCAGTGAACTTATACGCGGACACTTCACCGATGTAGATAATGAGATTCGTACTACAGACATTCCTGAACGTATGCAACTTCGCGCTGTTCCCATTATACCTACAATGGAAGGTTCGGATGAATTAGATCTTGAAGCCGAATGGATATATAAACAGGCATTCTGTCAACCAACAATCTCAATACAAGATTCTCATCTAAATGAAGAAGCCAAAGAAAGAGCTAAAAAGGGTCCGCAAACAATCGGCAAAATTAAGAAAGCCTTAGATTTTATGCGTAATCAGAATTTCGAAGTTCCGTTTATTGCATTTTATAGAAAAGAATACGTGTTGCCAGAGTTAAACATCAACGATTTGTGGAAAATTTATAAGTTTGACGTAAAATGGTGCCATCTGAAACAAAGAAAAGAAAATTTATTGAAACTCTTTGAGAAAATGAGGAATTTTCAATTAGATGAGATTATGAAAAATCCTGATGCTCCATTACCCGACAACATACGAGTTATTAAAGACGATGATATTGAACGACTTAAAAATGCTCATACTTTTGAAGAATTAAATGATATTTATCGACATTTTATGTTGTATTATAATCAGGATGTGTCATCCATGCAAGAAATTTTACGTAAGAAGGAAAAACAAGCACAAAGGAAAGCTAAATTGGAAAAAAGAAAGCAACAACTTGCAGAAGCTGAAGAAAATGGAGAAGATCTATCTGAAATTCCTGATGCAGAGGATGAAGAAGAAGAAATAGACGAATCATTAAAGCAGCCGGTTAGAAAAGGTTCTTACTATATTTGCAGAAAAGCTGGCTTAGACGGATTTACTAAAAAATTTGGTCTCTCACCCGAACATTTTGCTGAAAATCTTCGAGACAATTATCAACGTCATGAAGTAGATCAAGATCCGATAGAACCTGCAATAGTAGCAAATGATTTTTGTTCTGCAATATTTACGACAAGTGACGAAGTAGTTAAAGCTGCACAATTAATGGTTGCGATTCAGTTGGCGCACGAACCATTAGTTCGTAAATGTGTTAGAGAAATGTATATGGAGAGAGCAAAAGTATCCGTAAAGCCAACTAAAAAAGGAATAAAGGAGATAGATGAAGGGCATGCTATTTATGGATTAAAATATCTTAAAAATAAGCCTGTACGGGATCTTGTTGGTGATCAATTCTTAAAACTAATTGTAGCAGAAGAAGATAAATTAATTACACTTTACTTTAGTGACATGATAGAAGGAAATACTAGCAATAATTATATCGAAGAAATAAAACAACTATATTATAGGGACGAATTTAGTAAAAGTGTCCAAGATTGGAATGCATTAAGAACTGGTAGTGTTGAAGTAGCTTTAAATCGGATTATTATACCTGAATTGAAAAAAGAATTGAGATCCAATCTTTTATTAGAAGCAAAAGAATGCGTTATGAAAGCGTGTTGCCGCAAAATGTACAATTGGATAAAAATTGCTCCATATACTTGTGAATTTCCTGATGAAGATGACGAAGATTGGAATACTAGCAAAGGAATTCGTGTGATGGGTTTGGCATATGTGCCTGATCCGTTTCAAGCAGCCTTTACTTGCATAATTTCTCCAGAAGGAGAATGTACTGATTACCTAAGATTACCGCATTTATTGAAACGTAAAAATAGTTTTAGGGAAAATGAAAAGATATTGAAAGAGGCAGACTTACTAGGAATTAAGAATTTTATTGCCACAAAGAAACCACATGTCGTGGTAGTGAGTGGTGAATCTAGAGAAGCATTAATGATAGTATCTGATATAAAAGAATGTATAGCTAATCTTGCAGAAGAAGAACAATTTCCTACAATCCAAGTGGAAATATGTGATAATGAACTTGCTAAAGTTTATGCAAATAGTAATAGAGGTATATCTGAGTTCAGAGATTATCCAGAATTATTAAGACAAGCTATATCTTTAGCAAGAAAAATACAAGATCCTCTATTAGAATTCTCTCAGTTGTGTACCATAGATGAAGAAATTCTGTGCCTTAAATATCACCCTTTGCAAGATCAACTTCCTAAAGATGATCTTATAGAAAATTTATATTTGGAATTTATAAATCGTATAAATGAAGTAGGAGTAGATTTAAATAGAGCAGTTCAGCAGCCTTATACAGCGAACCTAGTACAATTTGTGTGTGGCTTAGGACCTAGAAAAGGACAGGCTCTCGTTAAGATTTTGAAACAAACTAATCAGAGATTAGAAAATAGAACACAGCTTATAACAGCATGTCATATGGGACCTAAAGTGTTTGTCAATTGTGCTGGTTTTATTAAAATTGATACAAATAGTTTAGGAGATAGCACAGAGGCATATGTAGAAGTACTAGATGGCTCGCGTGTACATCCAGAGACATATGAATGGGCAAGAAAAATGGCAGTAGATGCTTTAGAGTATGATGATGAAAATGCAAATCCTGCTGGTGCCCTAGAAGAAATTCTTGAATCACCAGAAAGATTAAAAGATTTAGATTTGGATGCATTTGCAGAGGAGCTTGAAAGACAGGGTTTTGGAAACAAGTGCATTACTCTTTACGATATAAGAGCTGAACTGAACTGTAGATACAAAGACCTCCGCGTACCTTACCAATCTCTAAATACTGAAAAATTATTTGATATTTTGACTAAAGAAACTCCAGAAACTTTCTATGTCGGTAAACTAGTTTTGGCAACAGTTGTTGGTATAAGTCATAGAAGACCTCAAGGAGATCAATTAGATCAAGCGAATCCTGTTCGAAATGATGAAACCGGATTATGGCAATGCCCATTCTGCTTGAAAAACGATTTTCCAGAATTGTCCGAGGTATGGAATCATTTTGATGCCGGTGCATGTCCGGGGAAAGCAACTGGAATTCGTTTAAGGTTGGATAATGGAATATCTGGATATATTCGCGTAAAAAATCTGTCTGATAAACATGTCGCTAATCCAGAGGAAAGAGTACGTGTCGGACAACTAATTCATTGTCGCATAATTAAGATCGAAGTAGAACGATTTAGTGTCGAATGTACTAGCAAGACGAG
Source organism: Bombus hypnorum (assembly GCA_911387925.2). Taxonomy (NCBI): domain Eukaryota; kingdom Metazoa; phylum Arthropoda; class Insecta; order Hymenoptera; family Apidae; genus Bombus; species Bombus hypnorum. The sequence continues at coordinate 19,579,496 of OU427021.1, forward strand.
TGATCTTATTGATAAAAATCATGAATGGAGACCTCAGCGAGACCTTTATTATGAAGCAGAGGCAGAAGAAAAAGATACGAAAACAGAGGAGGATGCTAAGAAATTACAACAACGACAAACTTATGTAAAACGTGTTATAATTCATCCTAGTTTCCATAATATAAGTTTTGCAGAAGCTGAAAACTTAATGCTAACTGTGAAGCAAGGGGAAGCAATAATACGACCTAGCAGTAAGGGACCCGATCATTTGACCGTAACATGGAAAGTCACAGAGAATATTTATCAACATATTGATGTAAGGGAAGAAGGCAAAGAAAATGCATTCTCTTTGGGTCGCAGTTTATGGATTGACAATGAAGAATTCGAAGATTTAGATGAAATTATCGCTAGACATATTAATCCGATGGCTGCTTATGCTTCGGAACTTTTAGATTTTAAATATTACAGAACAAGTGTAGAAGGCATTAAAGATAAAGCAGAAGAAATTTTGAAGGAACAGAAGAAGCAAAATCCTGGAGGGATACCATATATTGTGTCTGCAGCTAAAGTATGTCCGAAAATATTTAATATTTGCTTATATTCCTACTTCAAAATTTTTATTTTTCAATTAAATTAATATTTTTTGTTATACATTTTAGAATTATCCTGGAAAATTTTTACTTTCGTATTTACCACGAATTCGTTGCCGTCATGAATATGTTACTGTAATACCTGATGGATTTCGATATAGAGGTCAAATATTCAGTAGAATAAATGACTTGTTCCGCTGGTTCAAAGAACACTTTAGAGATCCTATACCAGGACAAGCTACACCTGGTACTCCACATGGAACTATGACTTCCAGAACACCATACAATGGTACTCCAGGAGTGAATGGTGAGTCTCATATTACTAAGAATTTGGATCCTATAATAATTTTTATTCTACTGAAATTAACTTCCTTTTTGTCTGTTTCTTTTTTTTCAGGAGTGAATCCAGATACAATACAGAGGGTAGCACAGAATATGCCACACCACATGTTACATTCACTCTCGAAAGTAGCAAATCAAACTCCACATCATTATCCACCATACACTCCAGGAGCTGCTAGTGTTAATAACTATGGAATGTATGGAAGTACGCCTTATACACCTTCCGGCCAAACTCCGTTTATGACCCCCTACCATACACCACACCACACGCCTCATCATCCACAAACACCTAATCACTCTCAAGGACCATTCTTACAACCAATTCCTCCAACAATGAATTCAAATTCGCATAGAACTGCAAGATCACATAGATCTGTCTCTAGTACTTCTGATGCAACGAATTGGACAAAAGCAGCGGAAGCATGGGCTCGTTCAAAGCAATCTTTGAAAGAATTGTAAGTTGTCTATAACAAAATATATCAAAAATCAATGAAATCATAATATATCAAAATATATCAAAATCATAATGAAATATTCATTTTCTAATTTTAGTAATAGTACTCCAAGATACGATGAATCTAGAAAAACGCCACGAAATCAAGAAGCTCAAAATGGGAGAGCAACTCCGCGCAATAGAACCCCATCTGCTCGTACTCCGTTTTATAAATCTCCTAGAGAAACTCCATTTACAAATTCTAGTCCCTGGAGTATGTCTTTAAGTGGAGATGGTACTCCCCTATATGATGAAAGTTGGTAATCATATGTTTTACATGTATATGTAGCTAGAACAATTTGTTATTTCAAACAATACTCTACTGAATAGAGTATACTCTATTAACAAAAGAAAAAGAGTAAGGTGAACCATAAATGTGTATGGTTCTATTTTCCGCCAATTGGCACAAAGCATTTTCTATATCAAATATTTATTACTAGTACAAATTATACACTTTTTATAGAATCTTTTTCGAGATTTTTGTTACGAATGTACAGTTTTGATCGAGAAGTGTCTAATATATATAAATAAAAAAAGGAGGAAATTAACAGAATTGATTTAATGCCAATTTTATATTTCAGTTTAGCAAAACATATCAAGCAAACGTTGTTTTCCCTCTTTATATGTACATAATGTTTAAAATATTCTAGCTCAATGATATTACATCTCCAAACTATCAATTCTATACAATATATCTGTCTATATTTGCTCGAATATATCTGTGGCGGATCGGTATCAACAGGACGCCGACAGGTCGAGGCATCAACGCGGCGCAACACCTCCCGGGCGATCCGCGGGTACCAACCGCAACCGCCAACACCAGAGGGCTACGACGACAAGAGAGTCACCTCGCTAGCGGTCGAATATACGGGCGCACGAACAAATACCGCACCTAACGAGACTCCCCCTCTACGTCTAAGGCAGGGACTACCGGGCATAGCCTTACTGACGAGTCCTCCGGTAGTCCCGGGACGAAACGCGAATTCACTTTTCACCTGGCAGCAACTACTCCACGACACATTACGCCACTGTGGTGACCCCGACGTGATTTGAACACGCAACCTTCTGATTGTCACTTCTGGAGAGACAATTTAGAGCAGCAGGAATAGAGAACGATAATGATAAAGCCCTCATCCTGCTTGGGAGCCTCGAAGCGGAATATTTGGAACGATTGGAGGACGTGGATTTGGATTCCGCGGACGGCTGTCACTATGACCGTCTGAAAGAAGAACTGATTCGAAGTTTAGCCGAATCAGACAGCGAGAAGGTGAAACGGCTAGTCGAGAAAGAGGTGATGGGCGATCGTAAGCCATCACAATTTTACCACGACTTGAAGAGACTGGCCGGTCCCTTAGCGTCGGATCAGTTCATTCTGAATCTCTGGAAGAATCGTCTTCCGGACCGCATTCGGAGAGTTTTGGCGGTCATCGACGATGTGCAACCGGATAGAATTATCCAGGCCGCGGATCGCCCGGGAGGTGTTGCGCCGCGTTGATGCCTCGACCTGTCGGCGTCCTGTTGATACCGATCCGCCACATATCATATTACCATTTAGTTCCATAAATTATTCAAACACAGATACTGTCTTAATTCAAAAATTTATGTATAAATTTTATTTGTATAATAATTGACTTACTACCTATGTATTAATCTAAGCACATACAATTTTGATATGTATTTTATTATAAAAGATTAGGAACATTAAACATATGTTAAGTAAAATGTTCTTTCTTTCTCTTCAACCCTTCCCAACCCTTCATAAACTAATGATCATAGTTACAAACGTCATCATTTTGATTTTGATTGATTTTTAATAATCGTTTAATGTATATAACAGTAATATATATTTAAGAAATACTTTCAATATATATTAAAAAATTTGATAATGTATAAATAATCATACTTAGTACACAAAAAAAGCATGTTCCTTTGTTTTAAAGATTATTTTATAGTTATAAAACACTGAGTCCCTACTCTACTACAAAAATATCTAAATGGTTCCATATCTTTTCAACTGTGATTTCTGAACAATTAACACCGTATTCTTTGTCCATATCAATGTGAAACGACGCCAAGCGAGGATCTATCCAAACAAAGATTTTTCTGACCGTTTCATAATCTTGAAACAGCATAAATAATAGGCCCATTAGATATAGTACACTACAGCCAAATACGAGTCTCCACACGACAGGATGAGGTCTCGTAAATGGTCCATTTGGAAATGTAAGTATTGATATAATCAGAAAAAAAATATAATACAAAGTATTCCAGCTCAAATGTTATCCTGGACACTGGTAGTATTCCTGTATTAAATTAATACCGATATTTACAAGAATTAACATATGTATAATAAGATAATTTGAATATTTAATTAGCTAGTGAATGCGGAATATATTACAGCACCGATTGAGATGAGAAGCAATGTAATGCTGTGCGGTTTATAAAAAAATTCGATCGAAATATCATCAACCGGTCTTTCATTGATATTGGGGAAACTGTCCGTACCGTTTCGTAATTTGTGCCCTTCTATGTTATCTGCACTACTCCGGCAATTTACAACCTTATTTTCATCATTTTTTACGAGTCTCTCTAAGAGACCGTCATTTATGGATTCTTCATTAGTTGTCGTCCCGATTAAGTAATTATTTGTTTTAAAATCGTATCCCGATCATTTCAAAAAGAAAGAGATTTGACGAATTATTTTGCTTGCAAGTCAGCTGATTGGACATCGGACACGAATGTATTTCTTTGCGAACACGCCATTGCATAGATAACATTATACGGGTTCAAAAACGCTCATGGTGGGGTAGACCTCTTTTATGAAGCTTCTTATATCTTCCACCAAAATTAAGTCGCTGCAATCGAGTTGTGAGTGGATTCATATGAACTTGTAATTTTCTTCTTTTAAAGAAAAACTTTTTTTTTCAATAAGTTTCACTATAAAAATATGCCAGAATTTCTGGTGGGTACACCAAAAAATGTTCGAAATATAAAGGTTAACTATAAAATTGTTTTTATAATTGTTTATATAAAACTACCTATAACTCGATCGCAGAGCCGCTATTTATATTATTGCAGCGGTGGATTAAGGAACTATACTACAATGAAGCGTCTACCCCCACCACGGGAGTTTCAGGAAGTTTACGTTATTACTCATACGATGAGTAGCATTAAACAGCTGTGCTGTTGTCATTACTACTTCCTGCACCATTGTAGGATTGTTCCGTCTGCTATCGCTTGTCTGTTCTTGTGTGTTATTAATATTGTTATATATTTTTTAATATTGTTATATATATTAAAAAATGGCAGATTATTTAGACGTTGAAGCACAAGAAAGTGAGGTAAATAATAAAATGAAATACGTAAAATAAAATACGGCTATTTGTAAAAATAGAATCTAATGTTTCATGATTTCGTAGGAGGAGGTCCAACTCGATGTTAAAGAAAAGAAAAAACTTAAAAAATTAAAAGCGATGGAGGACAGTGAGGATGAAGATGATGATGATGAAGGTATATCAAAATGTTTAATACAAAAAAGTATTTAGTTACTGTTTCTTTCATAGCTTTTGGAGGTTATAGAAAATACATTATTACTTTAGAATACATTAAATATTAGAATCAAGATTTATACATCATTAATAATATGTAAATTAATATTTACTAATACTTAAAAACATCTTTCTTTAAATTATATGTATGTTTAATATTTAGAAGATGAAGGAGAAGTTCCAGGGCTTATTGATGATAATCCTATCGATGATGATAATGATGGTGAGGATAGTGATGGATCTGATGATTCTAGAAAACGTAAAAAAAGTGATGATGAAGATTTCGATGATCGTTTAGAAGATGAAGATTATGACCTACTTGAAGAAAATTTAGGAGTTAAAGTTGAAAGGAAACGTCGTTTTAAGCGTTTACGTAGAATACAAGATGAAGAGTCAGAAGTGGAAGAAGAAGGAGAAATAGATGATGGAAGAGATGCTATTGCCAACGAATTGTTTCAAGGTTCTGGAGAAGAGGATGAAGAAAGAAGTGAAGTTAGCCATAGAGGTGAAGCGGAAGGGTACGATGAGGAAGAAAGTGATGACGAAGACGATTTTATTGTGGATGGTGATGGAATACCCATAACTGAAAAGAGGAAAAAGAAAAGACCCATATTTTCGGATGCTGCATTGCAAGAAGCCCAAGATATTTTTGGCATTGATTTTGATTATGACGAATTTGGAAAATATGGGGAGGATGAGTTTGAAGACGAAGAGGAGGAAGAGGAGGATGAATATATTCATGACGAGATAGAAGGCCGCCCAAGGCCATCAAAAAAACATCTTAAGAGAAAGAGTACAAGGAAAAGTATTTTTGAAGTATATGAACCCAGTGAACTTATACGCGGACACTTCACCGATGTAGATAATGAGATTCGTACTACAGACATTCCTGAACGTATGCAACTTCGCGCTGTTCCCATTATACCTACAATGGAAGGTTCGGATGAATTAGATCTTGAAGCCGAATGGATATATAAACAGGCATTCTGTCAACCAACAATCTCAATACAAGATTCTCATCTAAATGAAGAAGCCAAAGAAAGAGCTAAAAAGGGTCCGCAAACAATCGACAAAATTAAGAAAGCCTTAGATTTTATGCGTAATCAGAATTTCGAAGTTCCGTTTATTGCATTTTATAGAAAAGAATACGTGTTGCCAGAGTTAAACATCAACGATTTGTGGAAAATTTATAAGTTTGACGTAAAATGGTGCCATCTGAAACAAAGAAAAGAAAATTTATTGAAACTCTTTGAGAAAATGAGGAATTTTCAATTAGATGAGATTATGAAAAATCCTGATGCTCCATTACCCGACAACATACGAGTTATTAAAGACGATGATATTGAACGACTTAAAAATGCTCATACTTTTGAAGAATTAAATGATATTTATCGACATTTTATGTTGTATTATAATCAGGATGTGTCATCCATGCAAGAAATTTTACGTAAGAAGGAAAAACAAGCACAAAGGAAAGCTAAATTGGAAAAAAGAAAGCAACAACTTGCAGAAGCTGAAGAAAATGGAGAAGATCTATCTGAAATTCCTGATGCAGAGGATGAAGAAGAAGAAATAGACGAATCATTAAAGCAGCCGGTTAGAAAAGGTTCTTACTATATTTGCAGAAAAGCTGGCTTAGACGGATTTACTAAAAAATTTGGTCTCTCACCCGAACATTTTGCTGAAAATCTTCGAGACAATTATCAACGTCATGAAGTAGATCAAGATCCGATAGAACCTGCAATAGTAGCAAATGATTTTTGTTCTGCAATATTTACGACAAGTGACGAAGTAGTTAAAGCTGCACAATTAATGGTTGCGATTCAGTTGGCGCACGAACCATTAGTTCGTAAATGTGTTAGAGAAATGTATATGGAGAGAGCAAAAGTATCCGTAAAGCCAACTAAAAAAGGAATAAAGGAGATAGATGAAGGGCATGCTATTTATGGATTAAAATATCTTAAAAATAAGCCTGTACGGGATCTTGTTGGTGATCAATTCTTAAAACTAATTGTAGCAGAAGAAGATAAATTAATTACACTTTACTTTAGTGACATGATAGAAGGAAATACTAGCAATAATTATATCGAAGAAATAAAACAACTATATTATAGGGACGAATTTAGTAAAAGTGTCCAAGATTGGAATGCATTAAGAACTGGTAGTGTTGAAGTAGCTTTAAATCGGATTATTATACCTGAATTGAAAAAAGAATTGAGATCCAATCTTTTATTAGAAGCAAAAGAATGCGTTATGAAAGCGTGTTGCCGCAAAATGTACAATTGGATAAAAATTGCTCCATATACTTGTGAATTTCCTGATGAAGATGACGAAGATTGGAATACTAGCAAAGGAATTCGTGTGATGGGTTTGGCATATGTGCCTGATCCGTTTCAAGCAGCCTTTACTTGCATAATTTCTCCAGAAGGAGAATGTACTGATTACCTAAGATTACCGCATTTATTGAAACGTAAAAATAGTTTTAGGGAAAATGAAAAGATATTGAAAGAGGCAGACTTACTAGGAATTAAGAATTTTATTGCCACAAAGAAACCACATGTCGTGGTAGTGAGTGGTGAATCTAGAGAAGCATTAATGATAGTATCTGATATAAAAGAATGTATAGCTAATCTTGCAGAAGAAGAACAATTTCCTACAATCCAAGTGGAAATATGTGATAATGAACTTGCTAAAGTTTATGCAAATAGTAATAGAGGTATATCTGAGTTCAGAGATTATCCAGAATTATTAAGACAAGCTATATCTTTAGCAAGAAAAATACAAGATCCTCTATTAGAATTCTCTCAGTTGTGTACCATAGATGAAGAAATTCTGTGCCTTAAATATCACCCTTTGCAAGATCAACTTCCTAAAGATGATCTTATAGAAAATTTATATTTGGAATTTATAAATCGTATAAATGAAGTAGGAGTAGATTTAAATAGAGCAGTTCAGCAGCCTTATACAGCGAACCTAGTACAATTTGTGTGTGGCTTAGGACCTAGAAAAGGACAGGCTCTCGTTAAGATTTTGAAACAAACTAATCAGAGATTAGAAAATAGAACACAGCTTATAACAGCATGTCATATGGGACCTAAAGTGTTTGTCAATTGTGCTGGTTTTATTAAAATTGATACAAATAGTTTAGGAGATAGCACAGAGGCATATGTAGAAGTACTAGATGGCTCGCGTGTACATCCAGAGACATATGAATGGGCAAGAAAAATGGCAGTAGATGCTTTAGAGTATGATGATGAAAATGCAAATCCTGCTGGTGCCCTAGAAGAAATTCTTGAATCACCAGAAAGATTAAAAGATTTAGATTTGGATGCATTTGCAGAGGAGCTTGAAAGACAGGGTTTTGGAAACAAGTGCATTACTCTTTACGATATAAGAGCTGAACTGAACTGTAGATACAAAGACCTCCGCGTACCTTACCAATCTCTAAATACTGAAAAATTATTTGATATTTTGACTAAAGAAACTCCAGAAACTTTCTATGTCGGTAAACTAGTTTTGGCAACAGTTGTTGGTATAAGTCATAGAAGACCTCAAGGAGATCAATTAGATCAAGCGAATCCTGTTCGAAATGATGAAACCGGATTATGGCAATGCCCATTCTGCTTGAAAAACGATTTTCCAGAATTGTCCGAGGTATGGAATCATTTTGATGCCGGTGCATGTCCGGGGAAAGCAACTGGAATTCGTTTAAGGTTGGATAATGGAATATCTGGATATATTCGCGTAAAAAATCTGTCTGATAAACATGTCGCTAATCCAGAGGAAAGAGTACGTGTCGGACAACTAATTCATTGTCGCATAATTAAGATCGAAGTAGAACGATTTAGTGTCGAATGTACTAGCAAGACGAGTGATCTTATTGATAAAAATCATGAATGGAGACCTCAGCGAGACCTTTATTATGAAGCAGAGGCAGAAGAAAAAGATACGAAAACAGAGGAGGATGCTAAGAAATTACAACAACGACAAACTTATGTAAAACGTGTTATAATTCATCCTAGTTTCCATAATATAAGTTTTGCAGAAGCTGAAAACTTAATGCTAACTGTGAAGCAAGGGGAAGCAATAATACGACCTAGCAGTAAGGGACCCGATCATTTGACCGTAACATGGAAAGTCACAGAGAATATTTATCAACATATTGATGTAAGGGAAGAAGGCAAAGAAAATGCATTCTCTTTGGGTCGCAGTTTATGGATTGACAATGAAGAATTCGAAGATTTAGATGAAATTATCGCTAGACATATTAATCCGATGGCTGCTTATGCTTCGGAACTTTTAGATTTTAAATATTACAGAACAAGTGTAGAAGGCATTAAAGATAAAGCAGAAGAAATTTTGAAGGAACAGAAGAAGCAAAATCCTGGAGGGATACCATATATTGTGTCTGCAGCTAAAGTATGTCCGAAAATATTTAATATTTGCTTATATTCCTACTTCAAAATTTTTATTTTTCAATTAAATTAATATTTTTTGTTATACATTTTAGAATTATCCTGGAAAATTTTTACTTTCGTATTTACCACGAATTCGTTGCCGTCATGAATATGTTACTGTAATACCTGATGGATTTCGATATAGAGGTCAAATATTCAGTAGAATAAATGACTTGTTCCGCTGGTTCAAAGAACACTTTAGAGATCCTATACCAGGACAAGCTACACCTGGTACTCCACATGGAACTATGACTTCCAGAACACCATACAATGGTACTCCAGGAGTGAATGGTGAGTCTCATATTACTAAGAATTTGGATCCTATAATAATTTTTATTCTACTGAAATTAACTTCCTTTTTGTCTGTTTCTTTTTTTTCAGGAGTGAATCCAGATACAATACAGAGGGTAGCACAGAATATGCCACACCACATGTTACATTCACTCTCGAAAGTAGCAAATCAAACTCCACATCATTATCCACCATACACTCCAGGAGCTGCTAGTGTTAATAACTATGGAATGTATGGAAGTACGCCTTATACACCTTCCGGCCAAACTCCGTTTATGACCCCCTACCATACACCACACCACACGCCTCATCATCCACAAAGACCTAATCACTCTCAAGGACCATTCTTACAACCAATTCCTCCAACAATGAATTCAAATTCGCATAGAACTGCAAGATCACATAGATCTGTCTCTAGTACTTCTGATGCAACGAATTGGACAAAAGCAGCGGAAGCATGGGCTCGTTCAAAGCAATCTTTGAAAGAATTGTAAGTTGTCTATAACAAAATATATCAAAAATCAATGAAATCATAATATATCAAAATATATCAAAATCATAATGAAATATTCATTTTCTAATTTTAGTAATAGTACTCCAAGATACGATGAATCTAGAAAAACGCCACGAAATCAAGAAGCTCAAAATGGGAGAGCAACTCCGCGCAATAGAACCCCATCTGCTCGTACTCCGTTTTATAAATCTCCTAGAGAAACTCCATTTACAAATTCTAGTCCCTGGAGTATGTCTTTAAGTGGAGATGGTACTCCCCTATATGATGAAAGTTGGTAATCATATGTTTTACATGTATATGTAGCTAGAACAATTTGTTATTTCAAACAATACTCTACTGAATAGAGTATACTCTATTAACAAAAGAAAAAGAGTAAGGTGAACCATAAATGTGTATGGTTCTATTTTCCGCCAATTGGCACAAAGCATTTTCTATATCAAATATTTATTACTAGTACAAATTATACACTTTTTATAGAATCTTTTTCGAGATTTTTGTTACGAATGTACAGTTTTGATCGAGAAGTGTCTAATATATATAAATAAAAAAAGGAGGAAATTAACAGAATTGATTTAATGCCAATTTTATATTTCAGTTTAGCAAAACATATCAAGCAAACGTTGTTTTCCCTCTTTATATGTACATAATGTTTAAAATATTCTAGCTCAATGATATTACATCTCCAAACTATCAATTCTATACAATATATCTGTCTATATTTGCTCGAATATATCTGTGGCGGATCGGTATCAACAGGACGCCGACAGGTCGAGGCATCAACGCGGCGCAACACCTCCCGGGCGATCCGCGGGTACCAACCGCAACCGCCAACACCAGAGGGCTACGACGACAAGAGAGTCACCTCGCTAGCGGTCGAATATACGGGCGCACGAACAAATACCGCACCTAACGAGACTCCCCCTCTACGTCTAAGGCAGGGACTACCGGGCATAGCCTTACTGACGAGTCCTCCGGTAGTCCCGGGACGAAACGCGAATTCACTTTTCACCTGGCAGCAACTACTCCACGACACATTACGCCACTGTGGTGACCCCGACGTGATTTGAACACGCAACCTTCTGATTGTCACTTCTGGAGAGACAATTTAGAGCAGCAGGAATAGAGAACGATAATGATAAAGCCCTCATCCTGCTTGGGAGCCTCGAAGCGGAATATTTGGAACGATTGGAGGACGTGGATTTGGATTCCGCGGACGGCTGTCAGTATGACCGTCTGAAAGAAGAACTGATTCGAAGTTTAGCCGAATCAGACAGCGAGAAGGTGAAACGGCTAGTCGAGAAAGAGGTGATGGGCGATCGTAAGCCATCACAATTTTACCACGACTTGAAGAGACTGGCCGGTCCCTTAGCGTCGGATCAGTTCATTCTGAATCTCTGGAAGAATCGTCTTCCGGACCGCATTCGGAGAGTTTTGGCGGTCATCGACGATGTGCAACCGGATAGAATTATCCAGGCCGCGGATCGCCCGGGAGGTGTTGCGCCGCGTTGATGCCTCGACCTGTCGGCGTCCTGTTGATACCGATCCGCCACATATCATATTACCATTTAGTTCCATAAATTATTCAAACACAGATACTGTCTTAATTCAAAAATTTATGTATAAATTTTATTTGTATAATAATTGACTTACTACCTATGTATTAATCTAAGCACATACAATTTTGATATGTATTTTATTATAAAAGATTAGGAACATTAAACATATGTTAAGTAAAATGTTCTTTCTTTCTCTTCAACCCTTCCCAACCCTTCATAAACTAATGATCATAGTTACAAACGTCATCATTTTGATTTTGATTGATCTTTAATAATCGTTTAATGTATATAACAGTAATATATATTTAAGAAATACTTTCAATATATATTAAAAAATTTGATAATGTATAAATAATCATACTTAGTACACAAAAAAAGCATGTTCCTTTGTTTTAAAGATTATTTTATAGTTATAAAACACTGAGTCCCTACTCTACTACAAAAATATCTAAATGGTTCCATATCTTTTCAACTGTGATTTCTGAACAATTAACACCGTATTCTTTGTCCATATCAATGTGAAACGACGCCAAGCGAGGATCTATCCAAACAAAGATTTTTCTGACCGTTTCATAATCTTGAAACAGCATAAATAATAGGCCCATTAGATATAGTACACTACAGCCAAATACGAGTCTCCACACGACAGGATGAGGTCTCGTAAATGGTCCATTTGGAAATGTAAGTATTGATATAATCAGAAAAAAAAATATAATACAAAGTATTCCAGCTCAAATGTTATCCTCGACACTGGTAGTATTCCTGTATTAAATTAATACCGATATTTACAAGAATTAACATATGTATAATAAGATAATTTGAATATTTAATTAGCTAGTGAATGCGGAATATATTACAGCACCGATTGAGATGAGAAGCAATGTAATGTTGTGCGGTTTATAAAAAAATTCGATCGAAATATCATCAACCGGTCTTTCATTGATATTGGGGAAACTGTCCGTACCGTGTCGTAATTTGTGCCCTTCTATGTTATCTGCACTACTCCGGCAATTTACAACCTTATTTTCATCATTTTTTACGAGTCTCTCTAAGAGACCGTCATTTATGGATTCTTCATTAGTTGTCGTCCCGATTAAGTAATTATTTGTTTTAAAATCGTATCCCGATCATTTCAAAAAGAAAGAGATTTGACGAATTATTTTGCTTGCAAGTCAGCTGATTGGACATCGGACACGAATGTATTTCTTTGCGAACACGCCATTGCATAGATAACATTATACGGGTTCAAAAACGCTCATGGTGGGGTAGACCTCTTTTATGAAGCTTCTTATATCTTCCACCAAAATTAAGTCGCTGCAATCGAGTTGTGAGTGGATTCATATGAACTTGTAATTTTCTTCTTTTAAAGAAAAACTTTTTTTTTCAATAAGTTTCACTATAAAAATATGCCAGAATTTCTGGTGGGTACACCAAAAAATGTTCGAAATATAAAGGTTAACTATAAAATTGTTTTTATAATTGTTTATATAAAACTACCTATAACTCGATCGCAGAGCCGCTATTTATATTATTGCAGCGGTGGATTAAGGAACTATACTACAATGAAGCGTCTACCCCCACCACGGGAGTTTCAGGAAGTTTACGTTATTACTCATACGATGAGTAGCATTAAACAGCTGTGCTGTTGTCATTACTACTTCCTGCACCATTGTAGGATTGTTCCGTCTGCTATCGCTTGTCTGTTCTTGTGTGTTATTAATATTGTTATATATTTTTTAATATTGTTATATATATTAAAAAATGGCAGATTATTTAGACGTTGAAGCACAAGAAAGTGAGGTAAATAATAAAATGAAATACGTAAAATAAAATACGGCTATTTGTAAAAATAGAATCTAATGTTTCATGATTTCGTAGGAGGAGGTCCAACTCGATGTTAAAGAAAAGAAAAAACTTAAAAAATTAAAAGCGATGGAGGACAGTGAGGATGAAGATGATGATGATGAAGGTATATCAAAATGTTTAATACAAAAAAGTATTTAGTTACTGTTTCTTTCATAGCTTTTGGAGGTTATAGAAAATACATTATTACTTTAGAATACATTAAATATTAGAATCAAGATTTATACATCATTAATAATATGTAAATTAATATTTACTAATACTTAAAAACATCTTTCTTTAAATTATATGTATGTTTAATATTTAGAAGATGAAGGAGAAGTTCCAGGGCTTATTGATGATAATCCTATCGATGATGATAATGATGGTGAGGATAGTGATGGATCTGATGATTCTAGAAAACGTAAAAAAAGTGATGATGAAGATTTCGATGATCGTTTAGAAGATGAAGATTATGACCTACTTGAAGAAAATTTAGGAGTTAAAGTTGAAAGGAAACGTCGTTTTAAGCGTTTACGTAGAATACAAGATGAAGAGTCAGAAGTGGAAGAAGAAGGAGAAATAGATGATGGAAGAGATGCTATTGCCAACGAATTGTTTCAAGGTTCTGGAGAAGAGGATGAAGAAAGAAGTGAAGTTAGCCATAGAGGTGAAGCGGAAGGGTACGATGAGGAAGAAAGTGATGACGAAGACGATTTTATTGTGGATGGTGATGGAATACCCATAACTGAAAAGAGGAAAAAGAAAAGACCCATATTTTCGGATGCTGCATTGCAAGAAGCCCAAGATATTTTTGGCATTGATTTTGATTATGACGAATTTGGAAAATATGGGGAGGATGAGTTTGAAGACGAAGAGGAGGAAGAGGAGGATGAATATATTCATGACGAGATAGAAGGCCGCCCAAGGCCATCAAAAAAACATCTTAAGAGAAAGAGTACAAGGAAAAGTATTTTTGAAGTATATGAACCCAGTGAACTTATACGCGGACACTTCACCGATGTAGATAATGAGATTCGTACTACAGACATTCCTGAACGTATGCAACTTCGCGCTGTTCCCATTATACCTACAATGGAAGGTTCGGATGAATTAGATCTTGAAGCCGAATGGATATATAAACAGGCATTCTGTCAACCAACAATCTCAATACAAGATTCTCATCTAAATGAAGAAGCCAAAGAAAGAGCTAAAAAGGGTCCGCAAACAATCGACAAAATTAAGAAAGCCTTAGATTTTATGCGTAATCAGAATTTCGAAGTTCCGTTTATTGCATTTTATAGAAAAGAATACGTGTTGCCAGAGTTAAACATCAACGATTTGTGGAAAATTTATAAGTTTGACGTAAAATGGTGCCATCTGAAACAAAGAAAAGAAAATTTATTGAAACTCTTTGAGAAAATGAGGAATTTTCAATTAGATGAGATTATGAAAAATCCTGATGCTCCATTACCCGACAACATACGAGTTATTAAAGACGATGATATTGAACGACTTAAAAATGCTCATACTTTTGAAGAATTAAATGATATTTATCGACATTTTATGTTGTATTATAATCAGGATGTGTCATCCATGCAAGAAATTTTACGTAAGAAGGAAAAACAAGCACAAAGGAAAGCTAAATTGGAAAAAAGAAAGCAACAACTTGCAGAAGCTGAAGAAAATGGAGAAGATCTATCTGAAATTCCTGATGCAGAGGATGAAGAAGAAGAAATAGACGAATCATTAAAGCAGCCGGTTAGAAAAGGTTCTTACTATATTTGCAGAAAAGCTGGCTTAGACGGATTTACTAAAAAATTTGGTCTCTCACCCGAACATTTTGCTGAAAATCTTCGAGACAATTATCAACGTCATGAAGTAGATCAAGATCCGATAGAACCTGCAATAGTAGCAAATGATTTTTGTTCTGCAATATTTACGACAAGTGACGAAGTAGTTAAAGCTGCACAATTAATGGTTGCGATTCAGTTGGCGCACGAACCATTAGTTCGTAAATGTGTTAGAGAAATGTATATGGAGAGAGCAAAAGTATCCGTAAAGCCAACTAAAAAAGGAATAAAGGAGATAGATGAAGGGCATGCTATTTATGGATTAAAATATCTTAAAAATAAGCCTGTACGGGATCTTGTTGGTGATCAATTCTTAAAACTAATTGTAGCAGAAGAAGATAAATTAATTACACTTTACTTTAGTGACATGATAGAAGGAAATACTAGCAATAATTATATCGAAGAAATAAAACAACTATATTATAGGGACGAATTTAGTAAAAGTGTCCAAGATTGGAATGCATTAAGAACTGGTAGTGTTGAAGTAGCTTTAAATCGGATTATTATACCTCAATTGAAAAAAGAATTGAGATCCAATCTTTTATTAGAAGCAAAAGAATGCGTTATGAAAGCGTGTTGCCGCAAAATGTACAATTGGATAAAAATTGCTCCATATACTTGTGAATTTCCTGATGAAGATGACGAAGATTGGAATACTAGCAAAGGAATTCGTGTGATGGGTTTGGCATATGTGCCTGATCCGTTTCAAGCAGCCTTTACTTGCATAATTTCTCCAGAAGGAGAATGTACTGATTACCTAAGATTACCGCATTTATTGAAACGTAAAAATAGTTTTAGGGAAAATGAAAAGATATTGAAAGAGGCAGACTTACTAGGAATTAAGAATTTTATTGCCACAAAGAAACCACATGTCGTGGTAGTGAGTGGTGAATCTAGAGAAGCATTAATGATAGTATCTGATATAAAAGAATGTATAGCTAATCTTGCAGAAGAAGAACAATTTCCTACAATCCAAGTGGAAATATGTGATAATGAACTTGCTAAAGTTTATGCAAATAGTAATAGAGGTATATCTGAGTTCAGAGATTATCCAGAATTATTAAGACAAGCTATATCTTTAGCAAGAAAAATACAAGATCCTCTATTAGAATTCTCTCAGTTGTGTACCATAGATGAAGAAATTCTGTGCCTTAAATATCACCCTTTGCAAGATCAACTTCCTAAAGATGATCTTATAGAAAATTTATATTTGGAATTTATAAATCGTATAAATGAAGTAGGAGTAGATTTAAATAGAGCAGTTCAGCAGCCTTATACAGCGAACCTAGTACAATTTGTGTGTGGCTTAGGACCTAGAAAAGGACAGGCTCTCGTTAAGATTTTGAAACAAACTAATCAGAGATTAGAAAATAGAACACAGCTTATAACAGCATGTCATATGGGACCTAAAGTGTTTGTCAATTGTGCTGGTTTTATTAAAATTGATACAAATAGTTTAGGAGATAGCACAGAGGCATATGTAGAAGTACTAGATGGCTCGCGTGTACATCCAGAGACATATGAATGGGCAAGAAAAATGGCAGTAGATGCTTTAGAGTATGATGATGAAAATGCAAATCCTGCTGGTGCCCTAGAAGAAATTCTTGAATCACCAGAAAGATTAAAAGATTTAGATTTGGATGCATTTGCAGAGGAGCTTGAAAGACAGGGTTTTGGAAACAAGTGCATTACTCTTTACGATATAAGAGCTGAACTGAACTGTAGATACAAAGACCTCCGCGTACCTTACCAATCTCTAAATACTGAAAAATTATTTGATATTTTGACTAAAGAAACTCCAGAAACTTTCTATGTCGGTAAACTAGTTTTGGCAACAGTTGTTGGTATAAGTCATAGAAGACCTCAAGGAGATCAATTAGATCAAGCGAATCCTGTTCGAAATGATGAAACCGGATTATGGCAATGCCCATTCTGCTTGAAAAACGATTTTCCAGAATTGTCCGAGGTATGGAATCATTTTGATGCCGGTGCATGTCCGGGGAAAGCAACTGGAATTCGTTTAAGGTTGGATAATGGAATATCTGGATATATTCGCGTAAAAAATCTGTCTGATAAACATGTCGCTAATCCAGAGGAAAGAGTACGTGTCGGACAAGTAATTCATTGTCGCATAATTAAGATCGAAGTAGAACGATTTAGTGTCGAATGTACTAGCAAGACGAGTGATCTTATTGATAAAAATCATGAATGGAGACCTCAGCGAGACCTTTATTATGAAGCAGAGGCAGAAGAAAAAGATACGGAAACAGAGGAGGATGCTAAGAAATTACAACAACGACAAACTTATGTAAAACGTGTTATAATTCATCCTAGTTTCCATAATATAAGTTTTGCAGAAGCTGAAAACTTAATGCTAACTGTGAAGCAAGGGGAAGCAATAATACGACCTAGCAGTAAGGGACCCGATCATTTGACCGTAACATGGAAAGTCACAGAGAATATTTATCAACATATTGATGTAAGGGAAGAAGGCAAAGAAAATGCATTCTCTTTGGGTCGCAGTTTATGGATTGACAATGAAGAATTCGAAGATTTAGATGAAATTATCGCTAGACATATTAATCCGATGGCTGCTTATGCTTCGGAACTTTTAGATTTTAAATATTACAGAACAAGTGTAGAAGGCATTAAAGATAAAGCAGAAGAAATTTTGAAGGAACAGAAGAAGCAAAATCCTGGAGGGATACCATATATTGTGTCTGCAGCTAAAGTATGTCCGAAAATATTTAATATTTGCTTATATTCCTACTTCAAAATTTTTATTTTTCAATTAAATTAATATTTTTTGTTATACATTTTAGAATTATCCTGGAAAATTTTTACTTTCGTATTTACCACGAATTCGTTGCCGTCATGAATATGTTACTGTAATACCTGATGGATTTCGATATAGAGGTCAAATATTCAGTAGAATAAATGACTTGTTCCGCTGGTTCAAAGAACACTTTAGAGATCCTATACCAGGACAAGCTACACCTGGTACTCCACATGGAACTATGACTTCCAGAACACCATACAATGGTACTCCAGGAGTGAATGGTGAGTCTCATATTACTAAGAATTTGGATCCTATAATAATTTTTATTCTACTGAAATTAACTTCCTTTTTGTCTGTTTCTTTTTTTTCAGGAGTGAATCCAGATACAATACAGAGGGTAGCACAGAATATGCCACACCACATGTTACATTCACTCTCGAAAGTAGCAAATCAAACTCCACATCATTATCCACCATACACTCCAGGAGCTGCTAGTGTTAATAACTATGGAATGTATGGAAGTACGCCTTATACACCTTCCGGCCAAACTCCGTTTATGACCCCCTACCATACACCACACCACACGCCTCATCATCCACAAACACCTAATCACTCTCAAGGACCATTCTTACAACCAATTCCTCCAACAATGAATTCAAATTCACATAGAACTGCAAGATCACATAGATCTGTCTCTAGTACTTCTGATGCAACGAATTGGACAAAAGCAGCGGAAGCATGGACTCGTTCAAAGCAATCTTTGAAAGAATTGTAAGTTGTCTATAACAAAATATATCAAAAATCAATGAAATCATAATATATCAAAATATATCAAAATCATAATGAAATATTCATTTTCTAATTTTAGTAATAGTACTCCAAGATACGATGAATCTAGAAAAACGCCACGAAATCAAGAAGCTCAAAATGGGAGAGCAACTCCGCGCAATAGAACCCCATCTGCTCGTACTCCGTTTTATAAATCTCCTAGAGAAACTCCATTTACAAATTCTAGTCCCTGGAGTATGTCTCTAAGTGGAGATGGTACTCCCCTATATGATGAAAGTTGGTAATCATATGTTTTACATGTATATGTAGCTAGAACAATTTGTTATTTCAAACAATACTCTACTGAATAGAGTATACTCTATTAACAAAAGAAAAAGAGTAAGGTGAACCATAAATGTGTATGGTTCTATTTTCCGCCAATTGGCACAAAGCATTTTCTATATCAAATATTTATTACTAGTACAAATTATACACTTTTTATAGAATCTTTTTCGAGATTTTTGTTACGAATGTACAGTTTTGATCGAGAAGTGTCTAATATATATAAATAAAAAAAGGAGGAAATTAACAGAATTGATTTAATGCCAATTTTATATTTCAGTTTAGCAAAACATATCAAGCAAACGTTGTTTTCCCTCTTTATATGTACATAATGTTTAAAATATTCTACCTCAATGATATTACATCTCCAAACTATCAATTCTATACAATATATCTGTCTATATTTGCTCGAATATATCTGTGGCGGATCGGTATCAACAGGACGCCGACAGGTCGAGGCATCAACGCGGCGCAACACCTCCCGGGCGATCCGCGGGTACCAACCGCAACCGCCAACACCAGAGGGCTACGACGACAAGAGAGTCACCTCGCTAGCGGTCGAATATACGGGCGCACGAACAAATACCGCACCTAGCGAGACTCCCCCTCTACGTCTAAGGCAGGGACTACCGGGCATAGCCTTACTGACGAGTCCTCCGGTAGTCCCGGGACGAAACGCGAATTCACTTTTCACCTGGCAGCAACTACTCCACGACACATTACGCCACTGTGGTGACCCCGACGTGATTTGAACACGCAACCTTCTGATTGTCACTTCTGGAGAGACAATTTAGAGCAGCAGGAATAGAGAACGATAATGATAAAGCCCTCATCCTGCTTGGGAGCCTCGAAGCGGAATATTTGGAACGATTGGAGGACGTGGATTTGGATTCCGCGGACGGCTGTCAGTATGACCGTCTGAAAGAAGAACTGATTCGAAGTTTAGCCGAATCAGACAGCGAGAAGGTGAAACGGCTAGTCGAGAAAGAGGTGATGGGCGATCGTAAGCCATCACAATTTTACCACGACTTGAAGAGACTGGCCGGTCCCTTAGCGTCGGATCAGTTCATTCTGAATCTCTGGAAGAATCGTCTTCCGGACCGCATTCGGAGAGTTTTGGCGGTCATCGACGATGTGCAACCGGATAGAATTATCCAGGCCGCGGATCGCCCGGGAGGTGTTGCGCCGCGTTGATGCCTCGACCTGTCGGCGTCCTGTTGATACCGATCCGCCACATATCATATTACCATTTAGTTCCATAAATTATTCAAACACAGATACTGTCTTAATTCAAAAATTTATGTATAAATTTTATTTGTATAATAATTGACTTACTACCTATGTATTAATCTAAGCACATACAATTTTGATATGTATTTTATTATAAAAGATTAGGAACATTAAACATATGTTAAGTAAAATGTTCTTTCTTTCTCTTCAACCCTTCCCAACCCTTCATAAACTAATGATCATAGTTACAAACGTCATCATTTTGATTTTGATTGATTTTTAATAATCGTTTAATGTATATAACAGTAATATATATTTAAGAAATACTTTCAATATATATTAAAAAATTTGATAATGTATAAATAATCATACTTAGTACACAAAAAAAGCATGTTCCTTTGTTTTAAAGATTATTTTATAGTTATAAAACACTGAGTCCCTACTCTACTACAAAAATATCTAAATGGTTCCATATCTTTTCAACTGTGATTTCTGAACAATTAACACCGTATTCTTTGTCCATATCAATGTGAAACGACGCCAAGCGAGGATCTATCCAAACAAAGATTTTTCTGACCGTTTCATAATCTTGAAACAGCATAAATAATAGGCCCATTAGATATAGTACACTACAGCCAAATACGAGTCTCCACACGACAGGATGAGGTCTCGTAAATGGTCCATTTGGAAATGTAAGTATTGATATAATCAGAAAAAAAAATATAATACAAAGTATTCCAGCCCAAATGTTATCCTCGACACTGGTAGTATTCCTGTATTAAATTAATACCGATATTTACAAGAATTAACATATGTATAATAAGATAATTTGAATATTTAATTAGCTAGTGAATGCGGAATATATTACAGCACCGATTGAGATGAGAAGCAATGTAATGCTGTGCGGTTTATAAAAAAATTCGATCGAAATATCATCAACCGGTCTTTCATTGATATTGGGGAAACTGTCCGTACCGTGTCGTAATTTGTGCCCTTCTATGTTATCTGTACTACTCCGGCAATTTACAACCTTATTTTCATCATTTTTTACGAGTCTCTCTAAGAGACCGTCATTTATGGATTCTTCATTAGTTGTCATCCCGATTAAGTAATTATTTGTTTTAAAATCGTATCCTGATCATTTCAAAAAGAAAGAGATTTGACGAATTATTTTGCTTGCAAGTCAGCTGATCGGACATCGGACACGAATGTATTTCTTTGCGAACACGCCATTGCATAGATAACATTATACGGGTTCAAAAACGCTCATGGTGGGGTAGACCTCTTTTATGAAGCTTCTTGTATCTTCCACCAAAATTAAGTCGCTGCAGTCGAGTTGTGAGTGGATTCATATGAACTTGTAATTTTCTTCTTTTAAAGAAAAACTTTTTTTTTCAATAAGTTTCACTATAAAAATATGCCAGAATTTCTGGTGGGTACACCAAAAAATGTTCGAAATATAAAGGTTAACTATAAAATTGTTTTTATAATTGTTTATATAAAACTACCTATAACTCGATCGCAGAGCCGCTATTTATAGTATTGCAGCGGTGGATTAAGGAACTATACTACAAAGAAGCGTCTACCCCCACCACGGGAGTTTCAGGAAGTTTACGTTATTACTCATACGATGAGTAGCATTAAACAGCTGTGCTGTTGTCATTACTACTTCCTGCACCATTGTAGGATTGTTCCGTCTGCTATCGCTTGTCTGTTCTTGTGTGTTATTAATATTGTTATATATTTTTTAATATTGTTATATATATTAAAAAATGGCAGATTATTTAGACGTTGAAGCACAAGAAAGTGAGGTAAATAATAAAATGAAATACGTAAAATAAAATACGGCTATTTGTAAAAATAGAATCTAATGTTTCATGATTTCGTAGGAGGAGGTCCAACTCGATGTTAAAGAAAAGAAAAAACTTAAAAAATTAAAAGCGATGGAGGACAGTGAGGATGAAGATGATGATGATGAAGGTATATCAAAATGTTTAATACAAAAAAGTATTTAGTTACTGTTTCTTTCATAGCTTTTGGAGGTTATAGAAAATACATTATTACTTTAGAATACATTAAATATTAGAATCAAGATTTATACATCATTAATAATATGTAAATTAATATTTACTAATACTTAAAAACATCTTTCTTTAAATTATATGTATGTTTAATATTTAGAAGATGAAGGAGAAGTTCCAGGGCTTATTGATGATAATCCTATCGATGATGATAATGATGGTGAGGATAGTGATGGATCTGATGATTCTAGAAAACGTAAAAAAAGTGATGATGAAGATTTCGATGATCGTTTAGAAGATGAAGATTATGACCTACTTGAAGAAAATTTAGGAGTTAAAGTTGAAAGGAAACGTCGTTTTAAGCGTTTACGTAGAATACAAGATGAAGAGTCAGAAGTGGAAGAAGAAGGAGAAATAGATGATGGAAGAGATGCTATTGCCAACGAATTGTTTCAAGGTTCTGGAGAAGAGGATGAAGAAAGAAGTGAAGTTAGCCATAGAGGTGAAGCGGAAGGGTACGATGAGGAAGAAAGTGATGACGAAGACGATTTTATTGTGGATGGTGATGGAATACCCATAACTGAAAAGAGGAAAAAGAAAAGACCCATATTTTCGGATGCTGCATTGCAAGAAGCCCAAGATATTTTTGGCATTGATTTTGATTATGACGAATTTGGAAAATATGGGGAGGATGAGTTTGAAGACGAAGAGGAGGAAGAGGAGGATGAATATATTCATGACGAGATAGAAGGCCGCCCAAGGCCATCAAAAAAACATCTTAAGAGAAAGAGTACAAGGAAAAGTATTTTTGAAGTATATGAACCCAGTGAACTTATACGCGGACACTTCACCGATGTAGATAATGAGATTCGTACTACAGACATTCCTGAACGTATGCAACTTCGCGCTGTTCCCATTATACCTACAATGGAAGGTTCGGATGAATTAGATCTTGAAGCCGAATGGATATATAAACAGGCATTCTGTCAACCAACAATCTCAATACAAGATTCTCATCTAAATGAAGAAGCCAAAGAAAGAGCTAAAAAGGGTCCGCAAACAATCGGCAAAATTAAGAAAGCCTTAGATTTTATGCGTAATCAGAATTTCGAAGTTCCGTTTATTGCATTTTATAGAAAAGAATACGTGTTGCCAGAGTTAAACATCAACGATTTGTGGAAAATTTATAAGTTTGACGTAAAATGGTGCCATCTGAAACAAAGAAAAGAAAATTTATTGAAACTCTTTGAGAAAATGAGGAATTTTCAATTAGATGAGATTATGAAAAATCCTGATGCTCCATTACCCGACAACATACGAGTTATTAAAGACGATGATATTGAACGACTTAAAAATGCTCATACTTTTGAAGAATTAAATGATATTTATCGACATTTTATGTTGTATTATAATCAGGATGTGTCATCCATGCAAGAAATTTTACGTAAGAAGGAAAAACAAGCACAAAGGAAAGCTAAATTGGAAAAAAGAAAGCAACAACTTGCAGAAGCTGAAGAAAATGGAGAAGATCTATCTGAAATTCCTGATGCAGAGGATGAAGAAGAAGAAATAGACGAATCATTAAAGCAGCCGGTTAGAAAAGGTTCTTACTATATTTGCAGAAAAGCTGGCTTAGACGGATTTACTAAAAAATTTGGTCTCTCACCCGAACATTTTGCTGAAAATCTTCGAGACAATTATCAACGTCATGAAGTAGATCAAGATCCAATAGAACCTGCAATAGTAGCAAATGATTTTTGTTCTGCAATATTTACGACAAGTGACGAAGTAGTTAAAGCTGCACAATTAATGGTTGCGATTCAGTTGGCGCACGAACCATTAGTTCGTAAATGTGTTAGAGAAATGTATATGGAGAGAGCAAAAGTATCCGTAAAGCCAACTAAAAAAGGAATAAAGGAGATAGATGAAGGGCATGCTATTTATGGATTAAAATATCTTAAAAATAAGCCTGTACGGGATCTTGTTGGTGATCAATTCTTAAAACTAATTGTAGCAGAAGAAGATAAATTAATTACACTTTACTTTAGTGACATGATAGAAGGAAATACTAGCAATAATTATATCGAAGAAATAAAACAACTATATTATAGGGACGAATTTAGTAAAAGTGTCCAAGATTGGAATGCATTAAGAACTGGTAGTGTTGAAGTAGCTTTAAATCGGATTATTATACCTCAATTGAAAAAAGAATTGAGATCCAATCTTTTATTAGAAGCAAAAGAATGCGTTATGAAAGCGTGTTGCCGCAAAATGTACAATTGGATAAAAATTGCTCCATATACTTGTGAATTTCCTGATGAAGATGACGAAGATTGGAATACTAGCAAAGGAATTCGTGTGATGGGTTTGGCATATGTGCCTGATCCGTTTCAAGCAGCCTTTACTTGCATAATTTCTCCAGAAGGAGAATGTACTGATTACCTAAGATTACCGCATTTATTGAAACGTAAAAATAGTTTTAGGGAAAATGAAAAGATATTGAAAGAGGCAGACTTACTAGGAATTAAGAATTTTATTGCCACAAAGAAACCACATGTCGTGGTAGTAAGTGGTGAATCTAGAGAAGCATTAATGATAGTATCTGATATAAAAGAATGTATAGCTAATCTTGCAGAAGAAGAACAATTTCCTACAATCCAAGTGGAAATATGTGATAATGAACTTGCTAAAGTTTATGCAAATAGTAATAGAGGTATATCTGAGTTCAGAGATTATCCAGAATTATTAAGACAAGCTATATCTTTAGCAAGAAAAATACAAGATCCTCTATTAGAATTCTCTCAGTTGTGTACCATAGATGAAGAAATTCTGTGCCTTAAATATCACCCTTTGCAAGATCAACTTCCTAAAGATGATCTTATAGAAAATTTATATTTGGAATTTATAAATCGTATAAATGAAGTAGGAGTAGATTTAAATAGAGCAGTTCAGCAGCCTTATACAGCGAACCTAGTACAATTTGTGTGTGGCTTAGGACCTAGAAAAGGACAGGCTCTCGTTAAGATTTTGAAACAAACTAATCAGAGATTAGAAAATAGAACACAGCTTATAACAGCATGTCATATGGGACCTAAAGTGTTTGTCAATTGTGCTGGTTTTATTAAAATTGATACAAATAGTTTAGGAGATAGCACAGAGGCATATGTAGAAGTACTAGATGGCTCGCGTGTACATCCAGAGACATATGAATGGGCAAGAAAAATGGCAGTAGATGCTTTAGAGTATGATGATGAAAATGCAAATCCTGCTGGTGCCCTAGAAGAAATTCTTGAATCACCAGAAAGATTAAAAGATTTAGATTTGGATGCATTTGCAGAGGAGCTTGAAAGACAGGGTTTTGGAAACAAGTGCATTACTCTTTACGATATAAGAGCTGAACTGAACTGTAGATACAAAGACCTCCGCGTACCTTACCAATCTCTAAATACTGAAAAATTATTTGATATTTTGACTAAAGAAACTCCAGAAACTTTCTATGTCGGTAAACTAGTTTTGGCAACAGTTGTTGGTATAAGTCATAGAAGACCTCAAGGAGATCAATTAGATCAAGCGAATCCTGTTCGAAATGATGAAACCGGATTATGGCAATGCCCATTCTGCATGAAAAACGATTTTCCAGAATTGTCCGAGGTATGGAATCATTTTGATGCCGGTGCATGTCCGGGGAAAGCAACTGGAATTCGTTTAAGGTTGGATAATGGAATATCTGGATATATTCGCGTAAAAAATCTGTCTGATAAACATGTCGCTAATCCAGAGGAAAGAGTACGTGTCGGACAAGTAATTCATTGTCGCATAATTAAGATCGAAGTAGAACGATTTAGTGTCGAATGTACTAGCAAGACGAGTGATCTTATTGATAAAAATCATGAATGGAGACCTCAGCGAGACCTTTATTATGAAGCAGAGGCAGAAGAAAAAGATACGAAAACAGAGGAGGATGCTAAGAAATTACAACAACGACAAACTTATGTAAAACGTGTTATAATTCATCCTAGTTTCCATAATATAAGTTTTGCAGAAGCTGAAAACTTAATGCTAACTGTGAAGCAAGGGGAAGCAATAATACGACCTAGCAGTAAGGGACCCGATCATTTGACCGTAACATGGAAAGTCACAGAGAATATTTATCAACATATTGATGTAAGGGAAGAAGGCAAAGAAAATGCATTCTCTTTGGGTCGCAGTTTATGGATTGACAATGAAGAATTCGAAGATTTAGATGAAATTATCGCTAGACATATTAATCCGATGGCTGCTTATGCTTCGGAACTTTTAGATTTTAAATATTACAGAACAAGTGTAGAAGGCATTAAAGATAAAGCAGAAGAAATTTTGAAGGAACAGAAGAAGCAAAATCCTGGAGGGATACCATATATTGTGTCTGCAGCTAAAGTATGTCCGAAAATATTTAATATTTGCTTATATTCCTACTTCAAAATTTTTATTTTTCAATTAAATTAATATTTTTTGTTATACATTTTAGAATTATCCTGGAAAATTTTTACTTTCGTATTTACCACGAATTCGTTGCCGTCATGAATATGTTACTGTAATACCTGATGGATTTCGATATAGAGGTCAAATATTCAGTAGAATAAATGACTTGTTCCGCTGGTTCAAAGAACACTTTAGAGATCCTATACCAGGACAAGCTACACCTGGTACTCCACATGGAACTATGACTTCCAGAACACCATACAATGGTACTCCAGGAGTGAATGGTGAGTCTCATATTACTAAGAATTTGGATCCTATAATAATTTTTATTCTACTGAAATTAACTTCCTTTTTGTCTGTTTCTTTTTTTTCAGGAGTGAATCCAGATACAATACAGAGGGTAGCACAGAATATGCCACACCACATGTTACATTCACTCTCGAAAGTAGCAAATCAAACTCCACATCATTATCCACCATACACTCCAGGAGCTGCTAGTGTTAATAACTATGGAATGTATGGAAGTACGCCTTATACACCTTCCGGCCAAACTCCGTTTATGACCCCCTACCATACACCACACCACACGCCTCATCATCCACAAACACCTAATCACTCTCAAGGACCATTCTTACAACCAATTCCTCCAACAATGAATTCAAATTCACATAGAACTGCAAGATCACATAGATCTGTCTCTAGTACTTCTGATGCAACGAATTGGACGAAAGCAGCGGAAGCATGGACTCGTTCAAAGCAATCTTTGAAAGAATTGTAAGTTGTCTATAACAAAATATATCAAAAATCAATGAAATCATAATATATCAAAATATATCAAAATCATAATGAAATATTCATTTTCTAATTTTAGTAATAGTACTCCAAGATACGATGAATCTAGAAAAACGCCACGAAATCAAGAAGCTCAAAATGGGAGAGCAACTCCGCGCAATAGAACCCCATCTGCTCGTACTCCGTTTTATAAATCTCCTAGAGAAACTCCATTTACAAATTCTAGTCCCTGGAGTATGTCTCTAAGTGGAGATGGTACTCCCCTATATGATGAAAGTTGGTAATCATATGTTTTACATGTATATGTAGCTAGAACAATTTGTTATTTCAAACAATACTCTACTGAATAGAGTATACTCTATTAACAAAAGAAAAAGAGTAAGGTGAACCATAAATGTGTATGGTTCTATTTTCCGCCAATTGGCACAAAGCATTTTCTATATCAAATATTTATTACTAGTACAAATTATACACTTTTTATAGAATCTTTTTCGAGATTTTTGTTACGAATGTACAGTTTTGATCGAGAAGTGTCTAATATATATAAATAAAAAAAGGAGGAAATTAACAGAATTGATTTAATGCCAATTTTATATTTCAGTTTAGCAAAACATATCAAGCAAACGTTGTTTTCCCTCTTTATATGTACATAATGTTTAAAATATTCTACCTCAATGATATTACATCTCCAAACTATCAATTCTATACAATATATCTGTCTATATTTGCTCGAATATATCTGTGGCGGATCGGTATCAACAGGACGCCGACAGGTCGAGGCATCAACGCGGCGCAACACCTCCCGGGCGATCCGCGGGTACCAACCGCAACCGCCAACACCAGAGGGCTACGACGACAAGAGAGTCACCTCGCTAGCGGTCGAATATACGGGCGCACGAACAAATACCGCACCTAGCGAGACTCCCCCTCTACGTCTAAGGCAGGGACTACCGGGCATAGCCTTACTGACGAGTCCTCCGGTAGTCCCGGGACGAAACGCGAATTCACTTTTCACCTGGCAGCAACTACTCCACGACACATTACGCCACTGTGGTGACCCCGACGTGATTTGAACACGCAACCTTCTGATTGTCACTTCTGGAGAGACAATTTAGAGCAGCAGGAATAGAGAACGATAATGATAAAGCCCTCATCCTGCTTGGGAGCCTCGAAGCGGAATATTTGGAACGATTGGAGGACGTGGATTTGGATTCCGCGGACGGCTGTCAGTATGACCGTCTGAAAGAAGAACTGATTCGAAGTTTAGCCGAATCAGACAGCGAGAAGGTGAAACGGCTAGTCGAGAAAGAGGTGATGGGCGATCGTAAGCCATCACAATTTTACCACGACTTGAAGAGACTGGCCGGTCCCTTAGCGTCGGATCAGTTCATTCTGAATCTCTGGAAGAATCGTCTTCCGGACCGCATTCGGAGAGTTTTGGCGGTCATCGACGATGTGCAACCGGATAGAATTATCCAGGCCGCGGATCGCCCGGGAGGTGTTGCGCCGCGTTGATGCCTCGACCTGTCGGCGTCCTGTTGATACCGATCCGCCACATATCATATTACCATTTAGTTCCATAAATTATTCAAACACAGATACTGTCTTAATTCAAAAATTTATGTATAAATTTTATTTGTATAATAATTGACTTACTACCTATGTATTAATCTAAGCACATACAATTTTGATATGTATTTTATTATAAAAGATTAGGAACATTAAACATATGTTAAGTAAAATGTTCTTTCTTTCTCTTCAACCCTTCCCAACCCTTCATAAACTAATGATCATAGTTACAAACGTCATCATTTTGATTTTGATTGATTTTTAATAATCGTTTAATGTATATAACAGTAATATATATTTAAGAAATACTTTCAATATATATTAAAAAATTTGATAATGTATAAATAATCATACTTAGTACACAAAAAAAGCATGTTCCTTTGTTTTAAAGATTATTTTATAGTTATAAAACACTGAGTCCCTACTCTACTACATGTTGGATCTGTTACATACATGTAGTATTGCCTATAATTATGTTAAAATATTATGGTTCTTATGTAATAAATTGTTATAGCTGTTGTAATAAAAATTTATGTTTAATATATATCTAGTATTCTTTGTCCATATCAATGTGAAACGACGCCAAGCGAGGATCTATCCAAACAAAGATTTTTCTGACCGTTTCTTCGTTTCATCATCACCATAGTCCCAGGACGAAACGCGAATTCTCTTTTTACCTGGCAGCAACTACTCCACGACACATACGCCACAACTCTTTTGATATATCTATTACTACATTTTGTTATTTCTTCTTTGACTGTGGGTATCTTGAGGTCGCGATGTATTGTTTCGTTGGTAACATACCAGGGTGCATCTATTAGGGATCTTAGTATTTTCGATTGGAAGCGTTGAACTATTTCAATGTTGGAATTACTTGCTGTACGCCATAGTTCGATTCCGTAGGTCCAGACAGGTTTTATTATGGTTTTGTAGAGTGAAATTTTGTTCTGTGTGTTTAGGTTGGAACGTCGGCCAATGAGCCAGTAGAATTTTTTAAGTTTAGCCTTGAGTTGCTTCGATTTGTCTGTGATGTGTTGTTTCCATGTTAATCTCCTGTCCAGAGTCATGCCCGGGTATGTGAATCCTTGTTAGGAATTGTTATATTGTTAATAGTCACCTGTGGGCAGGTTTGTTTCCTCAGCGTGAAGGTTACCTGTGTGGATTTGTTTTCGTTAATTTTGAAGCCCCATTTGTGAAACCACTTTTCCATAGAGTCGAAACATCGCTGGAGAGTGGATGATGCGATTATCGGATCTACGTGGGATGCTAATAGCGCTGTGTCGTCAGCAAATGTCGCTGTAGTTATTTCTGTTAATATTGGTAAATCGGCAGTGTAGATGGAGAACAGCAGGGGTCCAAGGACACTACCTTGGAATATGTCTGCTTCTATTGGAAATGTTGTGGTTGTGGCGTCTAAGTATTTAACCATGAATTATCTATTGGTTAGGTAGGACTTTAGGATGGAGTAGCAGATGTGTGGTAGGATTTTCTTTAGTTTGTATAGAAGCCCTTTATGCCATACTTTGTCGAATGCCTGTTGAATGTCTAGGAATACCGCTGAGCAATATTTTTTCTTTTCAAGGGTTTGGCTGATATCATGTGTTATGCGATGGATTTGCTCTATTGTCGAATGTTGCTTCCGGAAACCGAATTGATGATCTGGCAGTGTTTTCAAGTCCTCTAAGAGTGGAAGGATTCTGTTCGTTGGCATCTTCTCGAATAGTTTTGACAAAGTAGGTAAAAGACTAATTGCGCGACAGGAGCTAGTTTCGTGTATTGGTTTACCGGACTTAGGGATGAGAGTAATCAGTGATATTTTCCAGGACTTAGGATAGTATTCAAGGCGAAGAATTGCGTTAAAAATCGATGTGATGAGTGCAATCCCTTTTATGGGAAGTTCCTTGTTTGCTTTATTGCCTATTAGTTCGTGCCTTGCTGCTTTCTTGGGATTTAGGCGATTGGTTGATTCTATAGTCTCTGCAGAAGTGAAGGGTTCAATAGGAGGAGACATTTGGAAGGGAGAGTGCGGGTATTCAGTAATGTCTGCGGCAGCTTTGGAGGAATGGGGTTTAAATACCTTAGACAAGTATTTAGCAAACAGGTTGGCTTTTTCTATAGGGCTACGCGCCCATCCACCTTGCGGACGGCGGATTGGAGGGATTATTTGCGGGGGGCGCGTGAGTTTCCTGGAAGCCTTCCATAGTGAGTTGTTGGAGTCAGCTGTGGGAGACAGATTAGTGAGATATTTCTGGAAACAGTCATTTTTGTAATTTTTGATGATTTTAGTTAGCTTCCTAGTTGCGTTGTTTAGTTTGCGTTTGTCATCCGGTGTTCTATGGGTCTGCTATACTCTTCTAAGCCTACGTTTTTCTGCGATTTTTTTTAAATATGTAATAGTGGTATTCATGTTTGTTGATAGAAGTCTTAGTAGGTGTGGAGGAGCGGATAGCGTTTATTATGCTGTTGTTTAAGTATTCCGTGGCTGTTTCGATATCTTCATTTGTTTTTAGGGAAATTAAGGCTAATGTTGAATGATTAAAGACTTCTCTAAAGAGCTGCCAGTTGGTGAGATGGTTATGAATAAAGCCATTAGGTGGATTTTCGATAATTGTTGAGCTAATTGTTGCTATAACGGGGGAATGGTCTGAAGAGAGTTCTGCCGAGGAGTTCATTTGGACATATCTTGGCGATATATTTTTAGTTATAAAGAAGTCAAGTAAATCAGGTATTTTGTTAGTGTTAGTGGGCCAATAAGTGGGTTCATATGTGGTGAGGTAGTTGAGACTGTTGGTGTTTATGCTATTCAAGAGATTTTTGCCTCTTACCGTGGTAAGTCTGCTGCCCCATTGGATATGTTTGGCGTTATAGTCTCCTCCAGCTATGAATCGATTGCCCAGAGCATCAAGGAAGTTATCAAAATCTTCTTTAGAAATGGAGTGTCTAGGAGGACAATATACTGCTGAAATGGTGATTGTACCATAGCAATCTTCTAGCGCTACGTTTGTAGCTTGGAGGTAGTCCTTCTGGAACGATGGAAGCTCATAATGCTTAATGCTGGCTTTGATAATAATTCCGGTGCCGCCGTGGGCCTTTCCACTGGGATGTTGGGTATGGTAGAAGTTATAACCGTTTATTTTTAGGTAATTTTTATCGGTGAAGTGAGTTTTAGATATGAGCATTACGTCGATTTGTTGTTGTTTTAAGAAGAGTTCTAGTTCGTATTTGTGTTAAGCTAGACCGTTGGCATTCCAAAGAGCTATGCGTCTTGGTTTTATTTTGCGTCGGGGCGTATTAATTTATCCATGATGACTGTTAATAATGATAGTAAGTTATTAATTTGTTCTGATTGTTTTTCAATTAATTTTTCGAGTCTAGAGAAGTTATCTATGTTTTGTGAACTGGGAACACTATTTTGAGAATGGTCCCTATGGGTTTTCGGATTGTTTTGATGTCCTTGTACTGCTTGGGCATAGGACATTGAAGTAGTAGAGAATTTTTTAGGACTGAGTACTTGGTTGGTTATCTCTTTGGCTCTGGGTTTAGGGTACTTATTTGTGTACAAGGTTTTGTAGGCTGAGCCACCTTTATAGTTCGCAGGGTGGTCTCCTTGACAGAGAATGCACTTCGCAGGGGTTTCTGGAGATTTAGTGCACTGCTCAGTAGGGTGTATACCTGCACATTTAACGCAGCGGAAATTATGGTTGCAGTATTTCTATGTGTGACCGTACCTTTGACATCTTTTACATTGCACTATCTCTTTTTTTATAAAAGGAGGTTCGAATTTGATTACTGAGTTCATTAATCGATTGATGTTATAAATTTGTTTATTGTTTGGCTTTTGTTTTAAGTCTATGAAAAATAAGGATAGCTGGTTTTTCGAGATTCTATGTCTTATGTTGCTGATGTTTGTTACTTCGTGGCCATGATTTAGAAGTTCGGACTTCAGTTCGTCCAAGTTAGCTGAGTGGTGGATGTTGCATAGTACCACTCGAAAAGGTCTTTCTTGTTTAAGTTGATACGTGTGGTAGTTTGCGTTTAAGGTTTTTAGTAGCTTTGTTAGTTTTCTGTAGGAGTCTGGGTTAGCCGGCAGAATTTTGACTTGGTTATTGTTTATTTTAAGTTTGTAATTCTCTTTGTTAATATCTTTCTCAATGGACTTTACCATTGTTTGAATGTCGATGACATCGTCAATGAAGATGGGTGGGGGAGGGGGATTTTTACGCATATTTTGGTTAGTTGGTGTTTCAGCTATATCCATGGTGTCGTTTGTGGATTCTAGTATTGCGTATCTATTGTAGGTAGTTACACCGCTTGTTGACTGTTCGTTTTGGCTAATGTTTGCGTTCGTTTTAACTGTTTCTAGCTTACGCTTTTTAATGCTTTTGGTGTCGAATGTTAGGAGGGATATATTGTCCTTTTGCCACGGAGGAGGTAGAGCGGTGCAGTTATGGTTTTGCTCAAGAGAGCCTGGTCGAGATACTTGGGCCACCATCGATCTAGTTAATTCAATTTGAAATAACTAGTCGAGAGGCTATGATTCGGATCAGAGATTAGAAGCGTTGGATTTTCCATTAGTTTGTTAAGAAACACTTGGATTAAGTCTGATTCGAATCACTTTCGACGGATGGGCGTCACGTGTTTTTTGTGAACTTCACAGCGCACTAGACACACGTCTGCACACTTCAGCACTCAACAGGAAACTGAACTGGTTTATTTCCTCTTTTTGGTATACTTCATTGAGATGGTGACGAATGCGCTGCAAACACCACGTGACCCTATTCCTGGTCCTCTGGAAGCGGTTCTACACCTCGCTGCAGGCAATGAAATTTATGCTTGGTCCCTATTACGGTCGTATTCACAGATCTAAAAACTCCAGTGGAAGGAGTAAGACTGTTAATATCGGGAGTTGTGTTTTACAAATTGATCACTGTAGAACGCTGCGATTGAGAAGTTAGGATTTTGTAAATACAGAATTAAATAATGCAATCTTTTGATGAAAGCATCTAAGGTAAAATATATAAAGTAAATCACTGAGCTTACTCAATGACTGAACTAAACTACTTTTCATCATTTTTCACCATTTATATAAAGCAAATTGTCACGTTCCCAGTTCGTACCGGCGCAAAATTATCTCTAATTACATACGACAATGGTCATAGCCGGCTCTATTACTAGCTGTGTCGAACAACGTGATAACACCGCATCAGGAATCCTAGTTTCAGTTCGAGAGACAAAATTATATATAAAGGTCTGGGAACTCCCGTGGTGAGGGTAAGGCTCTTAGTGATCTAACAATGTTGATTAATTTGTCCGCAGCAGACGCTTGAATCGAGAAGTTAGAATTCGTTGTGTGACGCCATCATGTAAAAATACCGTCTCTTCTCTCTCCTTAATGTATTCGTGTACTTGACTCACAATGGATAGAGTAGCAGAAGGCGTGGAAGGAAAAAGTGGCACCATGATAATGATAATACAGACCAACTTCCATCTCAAATATATGATTATTATGATTATATTATCATTACTTTTTGTATCTAACTAATGTGTACCAAATGTTATATAATATAAGTATTTTTTTCATTATTAAAAACCTTTGTAAGCTCTAAAATTACACTATAATTTTAGTTTTACAATAAAAAGTTTAATAACATTGAAATGTTTCAATCGTGTGTGATATTTTGGACATAATATTATTTATATATGTCGGAGATGAAAGAACACCGGAGCTTTTGGAATTTTGAATAATCCCGCAACATCGTAACCTAGAGTCTACTATAGCTGTAATTAAACAATTGTAGTTATTCAATTCGATTTGTAATTGTTCGAGATTTGTGATAATGAGCTTGGGCTCGAGGCGACAGCCAGTCGCCGAACGTAGCCGCGGTCACGGGATGAACGCTTTGTCTAACAAAGGTATGGAGTAATTCTATAGCTCTCCTTAAAAGAAATATTTGTGGCGGCACGCGACAGTAAACATTCCAACGGTCTCTGTCCCGTAGCTCGCCACACGCAGACCCTATTCTTCGAGTAAGATGATTGCCAGATGTCGATGCGTCTCCGCAGTACATGTTCAGCTAGCCCGAGGGCCCGTTATAAATCTTAAGATTTAGCACGAAAGTCCTTCAAACAGACAAACAGTCTTTGTCCCAACTACAGGAAAATAGGAGAGACCTATTTTTCAACGAACGGCGTCTCCCACTAGCAACTTTCCCCCGAGGGTGGCTAGCATCTTTCTCTAACCACCGATATGGAGATTGACCAATTAGCAGCAACGCCAATTTCCCTTACTTTCTGAACGAAGGCTTTCCTCGATGAATCCGATGATCTCGTGTCCTTAGACACACCCCATCATAGTTTTCCTCTGCAGCATCATCGCGACGGAGAGTCATTCTCTCGTGAGGTCGTATTAGCGAGTTACTTAGAGTCTGTACGCTCGGTGGATGTTTCACGTTTTAACAAAGAGTCCGACTTAGAATTTGCGAGCACGTTCATCTATCATCCCGTCGACCGCGGATTCGTTATGGAACCTAGGATCATTGTCATTAGTTTCTCGAGTATCTAATTACCGCGGTTACTTGTCCAGTTCTATGATAATCGTACTTGCACTAGTCAATGTCTTCTCTATTGCATATCGACACGTGTAATCCAAACGAAGATTCGTTTCACGCCCCTAACTCTAATTCTAATGTTAACCCGACATATATATTATAGCTAGAGCTAATAGTTACATCATTTTTTAACGAATTAAACAAAATTAAAGACAAGTTTACTTTTCAATATATGAGTCAAATATAAAGGTATTAAATATAACGTGTACATGCTTATTTTGAAAGTTGCAATTTTGTTAAATTTTTTTGTTGGAAATAATGATTCATAATCAATTTAAACAGTATTCTGTGACAGATGAATAAATAAAAGAATACATGAACGAATGAAGGAATGAATGAAATGAAATATCGTATTTGTACTTTGTGATGTCGACCCACCGACGTCTTGCTGTTTTACTGACATTAGTACTAAGAACTCTTGTATTTTTCGCTTCCTCGTATTTGAAAGTATTCGAGGTCTAAGTATGCAAATAAGAACTACTTTTTTATTATGTTATTACCCCAGATATCAACACCTATCAAAAGGGAAGCAGCACCTCAACATGGCTAGCATCTCCCCTACGGCAATGGACAAGGTATCAAAGGATCTGTGTTGGAATACAACGATATTAATCGCATACAGAAGAGGTGATTGATCGAACGGATTCTTCCCTTCGTTGCCCAGCGCTATCCCCACTAGCGCTGGTTCGTTAGATGTACCGCGGCTGCTAGCGCGTGCATGGTCTTCCGAGAATTCGGCGGAAGAAGCATAAGGACATGGATGGAACATTCGGCACGTCGGTGTCGCGCTTTGATGGCATAGCGCTCTGTATCGCAAAGCTACTAGAAGGTTCCGTGGCACGTGCAGCCACAAAGCTCTACACAGATCACACTCATTATTGCATAGAGAGTGGGGGTTCGAAATCTTCTCAAGGGCCATGGGTTACTAAGTCAGTCTGAGAATTTTTTTTTTTTATTTATTTGTTTTAAATTTTACAATTTGTCCAGTAGGACATTTGGTAAAATGTTATAGCTGCTTAATAATATAACATGTGGGTGGCTACCCCCAGTGGGGTACCATCTTCGTGCTTGTTAGGGTATATCCTTTATGAGATCTACTGGATGTTTCCTTTTTAGTCTCCTTTCGATGAATGTGATGGTCGTTTCCGCTGCCAGCCGGTTCGGGTGCGTTGCTATTCTTTCTCTGTACCTCCTTGCGAATCTGCTAATCTCTTCCTTGACCGTTGGTATTCCAAGGTCTTTCCGTATGTCCTCGTTTCTAACGTACCATGGGGCGTTTACTATTGTTCTAAGTATTTTAGATTGCATTGCCTCTAGTTTGGTTATATGGCTCATTGCTGTTGTTCCCCATAGTGGTATTCCGTACGTCCAGATTGGTTTTATGATGGTTTTGTAGATATTTAATTTGTTTTCTATGCTTAGTTTGGATTTTCGACTTGTTAACCAGTACATCTGTCTCCTTGCTATCTGTATTTTGCTTATTATTGATTTGATATGCTGTTTCCATGTGAATCTTGTATCAAAGTGTAGTCCTAGGTATTTGACTTGCCTTGTTTGTATTATGTGCGTGCCGTTGAGTGTAATGTTTGGTGGTAACTGTTTTCGCAGTGTGAATGTAATGTGGTTGCATTTATCCGGGTTTGCTTTAATTTGTTTAACTTGAAGCCACTTTTCTATTTTTGCAATATGCTCTTGTAGCAATGCGACTGCTGTTGCTGGGTTAGTGTGCCTGACTAGTACCACAGTGTCATCCGCAAATGTCAGTATTTTGCTGTTGGTGGTTGTTGGTATGTTGGCCGTGTATAGTGTGTAGAGAATTGGTCCCAAGACGCTTCCTTGAGGAACCCCTGCCTTGATGTCTTTAACTTGAGAGTATGTATCTTTAATTTTTACTGTAAAGGTTCTGTTGCTTAAGTAGGATTTAGTTAAATGGTATATCTGCTCCGGGAATTGTTTTCTGATTGATTGAAGTAGACTATCGTGGTTTATTTTGTCGAATGCTTTCTCGATGTCCATAAAGAGGGCTGTGCAGTATTGTTTGTTTTCTATTGCTAGTATTATTTCGTTTGTGAGTCTGTGCATTTGCTCTATCGTGGAGTGTTTGTTCCTGAATCCAAATTGGTGATCTGGTATTAGTTTTTCCTTCTCTATTATTGGTTTTAGGCGGGCGTAAATTATTTTTTCCAGTATTTTGGAGAATACTGGAAGTAGTGATATTGGTCTGTACGATACTGTTTGGTGTGGGTCTTTGCCTGGTTTAGGTAACATTACGATCTGTGCTAGTTTCCATAGTTTAGGATAGTATTGGATTCTTAATATTGCATTAAAGATTATTGTAATTAGTCGTATCGCTTTTGGAGGAAGGTTTTTCAGGATTTTACCATTGATTAGGTCGATTCCTGGTGCCTTGTTATTTTTTGTTTTCTCGATTATGTTTCTAATTTCATGTGCTGTTGTTTTAGGTATGTTGTAATGATTGTCAGTTGCGATACTAGTGGTTACCTCTTCCTCGTCCAAATGGCAGTTGTGATTGCTATTATTGATATTATGTGGTGTAAATATGTTGCTTAGGTGGCTGGAAAATTCTTCAGCTTGTTCTTCGTTGCTTCTTGCCCATGTATTATCTGCTTTTCTGATTGCTGGGACTAGTTTTATTGGCTTCTTTATTTTTTTTGTGACTTTCCAAAGTGAGTAGTTGGAGTTCTCGTGTGCAGATAGTGACTCTATGAATTTTGTGAACTCGTTGTTATTGTGCTCTTTTATTTTGTTTTTTATTTCCTTTGCAAGTTTGTTTAGGTGTTTTTTGTTTTCTTTTGTTCTGTGTTTTTGCCATTTTGCTTTCGCTTTTCTTTTTTCTCTGATTTTGTCGAGGATGTCTAGTGGAATTGTTTTTGTTTGTCTGTTGGTTGTTACGGGTATAGTGGTTGCCCTTGCTGCTTCTTGAATAATTTCTGTCAATGTTGTTACTGCTTGATCGATGTGTTCCGGTGTTTTCAGTGGGATGTTGCAGCTGATATTGCTTTCTATTATTTCTTTAAATGTTTCCCAGTTGGTGGTTTTATTGCATAGCGTCTCTGAGTTGCTGTAAAGTAATGGCTTGATACTGAATGTTATTATTATGGGCGTATGGTCGGAGGTAAGCTCGAGACTAGGTGCTATGTTTAGTCTATTTGCGTTTAGCCCCTTTGTCACTGCAAAATCTAGTAGGTCGGGTATTTTGCTCAGGCCTGTCGGCCAGTATGTCGGTCTTCCTGTGGATAGTATATTGAGGTTATTATTTTTAATGTGCTTTTCTAAGATTCTACCTCGAGGTGTGGTGATTCTTGATCCCCATAGTGTGTGTTTTGAGTTAAAGTCGCCAGCTGCAATATACCTGTCACCTAAGCGGCTAAAGTATTCTTCCCACATTTGGGTTGTAACTTTGTGACGCGGTGGTGCATATACTGCCGACAACTGTAGTTGGTTGCTGTTAGTTTGTAGAGTAACGGTGGTTGCTTGAATATGTTCCTTACTAACCTGGCTGTGTAAGTGGTGTTTAATGTCGTTTTTTATTACTATTGCCGTCCCTCCTTGTGCTTTTCCTGAGGGATGCTTGGTGTCGTATATGGTGTAGTACGGGATTTTTAAATAGCTCTTAACGGTGAAATGTGTTTCCGAAACAAGCAGTATATCTATATTGTTGCTATACAGGAATGTTTTAGCTTCTAGGGCCCTTTGTTGTAGTCCGTTAGAGTTCCAGGCTGCTATTTTGAGCGTGTCTATTTTTATTTTTTGCTCAGCATGTTAGTAAGTAATTGCAGCATGAGTGTGATTTGCTGCATTTGCTGTTTATATACTGCGTTTTGTTCGTTTATCATTTTTGTGAGTGCTTCTGTGTTTTTGATTGATTGTTTTAGTAATTCTTTGATTTCCGTAGCGTCTTCAGTGTTGTTACTTTGATTTTGAATGTTGATGGGCGTTTCTTGTCTAATGTTTTGTGTTGCTTGCGCGTAGCTTCGGTTTCCTTGGGATTCTGTGTTTCTGCTTATATCTTTTATTTCCTTTTGTGCTTTCACCGTTGCTTCGTTGTCTATTGTACTTTGTTTTTGTTGGTAGTTCTCGACTGTTCTATTGCGGAGTGGTGGAAACATTTTGCGTTGTAATTGTTTCCTGAATTCGCATCCTTTATAGCTGGCTGGGTGGTTTCCGTTACAGTTGTAACATCTAACTTCATCTATTTTCCCTGTATATGGGCAGTGTATTGTTAAGTGGTTCTTTGCGCATTTTACACACGCCGGGCTTCTATTGCAATAATTTTTTGTATGGCCGTATTGTTGGCACCTCATGCATTGCGGAATATTTTTTTTGTAGCGTGGTGGTTCAACTGTAACTATTGTGTTTAGGATTTTTCTGATTTCGTATATTTCTTTGTTATTGGTTTTTGGTTCTAGTTCTATTAAGAACAGTGGTAGTGGCTGTTTTGTATCATACCTTGTCATGTTGTTTATTGATCTTGTTGTGTGGCCGATTTTTTCTAACTCGTCACTTAGTCTTTCTGTATTGATTTTTGGGTGTAGTCCCCTTATAACTATTTTGTAGCTCCTTTCCGTTTTGAGCTGATACGTGTGGTATATTGCGTTTTTTTCCCTTAGTTCTTTTATCACTTTCCGGTAGTTTTCTGGGGTGTTTGTTTGTATTTTTACTTGTTCTAGTTTTGTTTGTTTGATTGTGTAGTTGTCCTTTCCAACTGTATTGTTTAGTTGTTCAATAAGTGGATCTATTATTTGCGCCTCCACAAATATTGGTGGTGGTTTTGTGATGTGTGTTGTTTTATTTGTGTGTTTGGTTGTTGTGTCGTCGTCTACTTCTTCCGTCAGTGAGCTGAAGGAGTTTCTTAGCGGTAATTCTTGCAGCCATCGCTGCTTTCCTGTATCTGGTTTTTCTGTTATCTTCCTTTTTTTATTGTAACTCGCCACCTTCCAGCTTTCGTCCTGTTGGGTCGTTTCTTTGTTGCTCTCCATGTCAACTTCTACTAAGGCTGTGCAGTCCTGATCTTCGTTTGTTAGTTGGCTTGTTTTTGCAGTGCTTGTTGTTTTATTAATGTAATATGTTTCGTCTTTGCTGACGATTCTTATTGGTGAGATTTGTTTTTTTTGCATTCTTACTTTTTGTTTCTTTCTTGTAGTCTTCTTAAAAGAAGACACGGGTTTACACCATTTGGCTTTGGTCGTAGCCGTTAGTAGTTTTCTCTTCCCCACTTGCCGCACTTTTCTGAACTGTTTTTCACGTCCTCTTAGCTCGGCTGCTCAGGTAAGACTAGTCTGAGAATAACTAGCCAACTGTCAACATTCACAGCGTTTACCTATATTTACTGTACTTATATTTACTTTTTGTTTAATAAATATCACATTATATTATTTCAACACAAACATTGTGTCTTCCACAGATTATTAATCTTAATTCCGAGATTAAAATTCTAACAATCTGTATCACTGAACTTGGTCTCTTATTCTTCG
The DNA here is from genome assembly GCA_911387925.2 of Bombus hypnorum. Lineage (NCBI taxonomy): Eukaryota > Metazoa > Arthropoda > Insecta > Hymenoptera > Apidae > Bombus > Bombus hypnorum. Next base: position 19,621,026 of record OU427021.1, read on the forward strand.
GAATCTCGCGTGCGTTTCTATTTCCACTGCGTTACCAATTTTTAGAGTTGCCATTGTTAATATATCTCATACATAATATATACATACAATTCTTAATTTCATTTCGTTTCGGCAATGTACGACTAGAGATTAATAGAAATTGTAGGTTTAGTGGTTATGAATAATAAGTTATAATAATGAGTTGCGGAAAGGAGTACTGCTCGCAATTCTTGGATGGCACAGCAGTAAGAACACCCGCATGCTGTAAAAAGCACGCATTTGTTAAGTTAATTTTAGTTATTACTAATAGCTCAATGCCAAAGATACAGTTGCAGAAACTTTTCCGCGAGCTGTATGAACCCGCAGTCGCAGAAATCGTCTTCTCTTATCACGTGGAAACCACAGCCGATCGTCATATGCCCCAGTCTCCCCGTCCTCGAGGATTTCTGCATAGACGATTCGGTATACGATATAGACCTTAGGCGTCTACTGACGCTTACTAGCTTACTAGCCATACTTCGCGCCTATTACTAGGCACACCGTCGTGCCTGCACTGTAAGTTCGGCGTAAAAGCGTTTTATCGCGGGCCAGGTTAAATGTACGATGAAAGCACCTCACAGTTAAAAGATTGCAAACCCGTAACGTCCGTGAGAAAATCGCCGCGAAATAATTCTGCGCCGGTACGAACCCGGAACATGACAACTTACTCTAAATAAATGGTGAAAAATTATGAAAAGGAGTTTAACTCAGTCATTGAGTATCGATATTGATAATATCGATATTTTATTCCCGATATTATATCGCTACTCTGAGTATCTATCAATACATATCGATAAAATTCAAATGTATCGGCATCACTAATACATAGGTCTGAAAACTCCTACGCTGGGGTTAGTTCTAGATTTGAGGACAGAAAGTTTCTTGTATTGTCCATCGCACACAAGGCGCTAATGTCGAGTAGTTTAAACAATTTCAATAAAGTACCTTGTGGTAGAAGTAACCAAGTAAATTTCTTACAATTTTTATAATATTTTATGAGTAAGTATACATTATTTATTCATAAACAATTCTATGTATGGTTAAACTTCATTTTAGGGGAAACAAAATTATGGCCTTGTATACTCTATTGTTTTGACTACTCTTCAGTTACGTCGTTAGTGGCGGATTGGAGAAACACAAGTCACCGCATAATCATAACATCTTCCACCGCGGCAGTTTCAAGATCAATCGTCCAATATGGTTCGATCGTGGGCACGATCATACAAACAGATATCCATACATGCTAGAAAAACAGTACAAAAATTGACTCGTGTTTAGTCGTGAAAAATCAACATGAAAAGTCGACAAATTTCGCGTTCTTGCGAGACAGACAGAGAGTAATAAAGTAATAAATAGGGTAATAAAGTGCCCTAGTCTGAAATATTCATAGCATGTCATGCATACGCAAAACAAGAACTTTCTTGTCTTCCATGCTGATTTCCCATAACTAGTCAAGACTCAATGTTCGAACAGTTTCCTTAGACATTGGTATACGAGTGTCGAGACCTGTTTAGATCGTTGTGTTCGTGAGCACTATGTATAGATTTCCTTTAAACCTTTATGAAAAATGTTATTTGACAAATCGATTCATATAATAATAATAAGGGCACATTTTGCTACTTTACGATGTTCCAATAAACAACAAAATTCACCGTCTAAGTGGTTATCACGTTAATGAAAGCTATACAATACGTTTACAATACATAACTTTTGAATTAGTGCGAATGGATTCTCAAACTTCAAACCGCTATATTTTGTCTGTATTCAGCGAATACTACGTATCAAAAAATACAGAATAAATTAAAAAAGAATGATTCTCAAAGGAAAAGTTTATTCAATTCTATTAATTAACAATGTTATAAATTAGAATCTCGATTTATTTAATGCTGATGTAGCGATGGCAGGATGCATAAAAATTGCGCTAAGTTTAAAAGCTATTTAATATTTATTTACCACATTCGTATAGTACATATAAATGTTATTGCTACAATAAAATATTTTTCTTTTAACCTATAATCTTTCATTTGATTTATAAATTATTTGCACATACATATATAATTTATTTTAAATACCTTTTATTTTACAAAACAAAGAATATTATCAGTTTTATAATGAGAACGTTTGTAATATCAGGAACGCATATTTGAAACGCAGTGTTGTTCTGTACAGTTTCGTTTAGCCAGTTTAAATATAAGTCTACTCGGCAATATACGCCTGGCCAATTAGGACGAGCACAACCTTTTCCCCATGAAATTATTCCAACTTGCGTACCATTGCATAAAAGTGGACCACCACTATCACCCTGAAATTTATTTCTTTTACGAAAAGGATAGCTAGGTATAAAATAAATTTGAATTTAAATTGTTACAAACTTGACAAGCGTCTCGTCCACCTTGTAATACGCCTGCGCATAAATGCATCTTACTATCTACTCCTGAAACTGGACATTTTTCCGGTGGAATCAAAGGTAATTGGACACTACGAAGGTAAGTACCAGACCCTCTCTAAATAAAATTATTTGGCTGTACTAGAATATTTGTTATTCTTTATTAATTTAATGAAATCTTTTATTAACCCGTTCCCTGTAAACATTCAAGTTCAGATTTAAAATCACGTTTTTAAATTCAAATTCAAAATCAAAATCATCTTTCTAAATTGAAATGCGTTACCACAAACAAGTTAAAAGTTCTTCTATTCCAGTCGATTTGTTACTCACTGTCGAAATTAGAATTATACCGTAGAGTCTATAGTCAGAAGCGAAATTCGGAATATGAACAACAGGAAAAAGTCATAGGAAGAAAGAAAGAACTATAAAATACAATAAAATAAACAAAGTAAGTAGAAAACACAAAATAGGATGAGGGCATATGTAGAGAAGAAAATAAAATTGGAAGTAAACTTCATTTTTTTCTGTTCAAAGGATTAATGAAATTCAACTTTAGATTTCCACTATACGATCTATATTTACTCTGTATTCTTTCATGTACTCTATTCCATATTCATGCTTCAAGCACTTGTGGATTTTCCACGCTTCGTACAATGCAAGTTTAAACAGTATGTTTCTACGCTTGTCAATCAATAAAACAATTTCTGTAGATGACAGTAAATAATTAGATGCGATTAACTACGTACATTGGATCCAGGAATGTGTCGTCCCCAGCCAGCCACAGTGCAGGGGTCGGTGTACCTTTGGAAAATGTCTGCGTCATAAGCAAGAGGAAGGGTGATGTATTTCACGTACGAGTTAATATGAAAGGGGTTCCGAAGCTGGATATAAAAATAAACACAACAATAGATTGAAAATGATATTTCTCATGAATTTCATATCTTTGTATCTTGTTTCATTTTTCCTTTTTCATGTTGTTTTATTTCATTCTTTATTCTCTATTTTTTATATATTTTATGAACTACTACAGAGAGCCTACTGCAGTTAGATATAAAAGAGAATTTTGAAAACAGAGCAAGAAACTAAATTTGGCTGATTTTCCTTTCATTCATTCCTTTTCCTTTCTCTTAAATTTGTTTTATTTATCTTATATGTAATTATTATTGCATATAATTTACATACGTATATATACACTAATTTATATAAAAGGATTTTATTATTGAAGATATATATATATGTCGGGATGAAAGGACACCGAAGCCTTCCCTTTGGAATTTTGGGAAAACCCCTTAATACTTTAATCTAAATTCTACCACAGCCGTAATTAAGCAATTGTTGTCATTCTATCCGATTGTATTTGTTCGAGATTTGTGATAATGAGCTTGGGCACGAGGCGACAACCAGTCGCCGAACGTAGTCGCGGTCGAGGGATGAACGTTTTGCCTAACAAAGGTATGGAGTAATGGTATAGCTCTCCTTAAAAAGAAATAGTTGTAGCGGCACTCGACAGTAAACATTCCAACGGTTTCTGTCCTGTGTCTCGCCACACGCAGACTCTATTCTTTGGGTAAGATGACCTCCACAGTACATGTTCAGCTAGCCTGAGGAGCCGTTACAAATCTTAAGATTTAGTTAACTAAAGTCCTTCAAACAGACAAACAGTCTTTGTCCCAACTACGGGAAGATAGGGGAAATCTATTTTTTTCACGAGCGACGCTTCCCACTAGCAACCTTCCCTCAAGGGCGACTAGCATCCTTCTCTAACCACCAACATGGAAATTGACCAATTAACAGCAACGTCAATTTCCCTTACTTTTCGAACGAAGGCTTTTCTCGACGAATCCGATGATCTCGTGTCCTTAGACACACCCCATCATAGTTTTCCTCTGCAGCATTATCGTGACGGAAAATCATTCTCTCTCGTGAGTTTTCATTAGCGAGTTACATAGCGTCTTTACGCTCGGTGAATATTTTTTACGTTTTAACAAAGAGCTAGTTTAGTAATACTTGTACCGTAGACAAGTAAATCGAGTCCGACTTAAACTTTGGAAGAAAGTACATTTGTTATCCCGTTGACCGCGGATTCGTTATCGAAATTAAGATCATTGTCATTAGTGTCTAATCACCACGGTTACTTGTCAATTCTGCAATATCCACACTTGTACTAATAATCATATTTGTACTAATAAATATCTCCTCTATTGCATAACAACAATGTCTAATACAAATGAAGATTTATTACACGCCCCTAACCCTAATCATAATGCGAACCCGACATATATATGTCGGAGATGAAAGGACATCGGGACTTCCCTTTTGGAATGTTGGGAAAAACCCCAATACCCTAGTCCAGACTTTTACTATAGCTACACTTGAGTAATAAAAATAAGAAATAGTTTTAATGCCCTAATCCGAGTTTATGACGATGGGCTTGGGCTCGAAGTGACATAGCAGGTCACTGAATGTAGCCACGGTCACGGGAGGGGCGTGTGCCTGACAGAGGGATGGAATGATTATATGGCTTTCCTTAAAAACAAAGATTGACCCGAGAGATGGGGAGAGGAATATATAAGGGCAGTTCCACTTGAATTTTGGTAGAGTTCATGCAGATAAGTTTTACTTGTACGTGGAGTTATACGTGCATCGCATTCGTCATCCCATAGACCGTGAATTCGGTGTCGAACCTGAATTCGTTGTCATCAACATCTCGACCATCCGATCGCTGCTATTACTTATAACTTTTTGTAGTGTCCACATTTGTAACCAATAAATATCAGCTATATCCGCGATGGTAAATTTGAGTGAAGGTTCATCGAATACCCAAAATTCCAACCTTAATCCGACATATATATATGAAAATGAAACAGTCATCGATCGAACAATCTACAATTAGTCGAAGATCTCGACTTGGATTCTTTTTCCTTTCTTATTCTTTTCATAGAATTTCCAGCCGCGTGTAAAATTTATATACATATAAATACATATATATTTCTGCAGCTAAAAGCCGAATAAAGCACAAAACAAAATAAAACACAAACCATCTGTAATAGCTCAAATTGGTTCCAAATTTTAACTTTATAACTTATTTTTTCTTTTCCTTCTAATCTTTTGCAATTTTTGTATACATATATGTATACAAAAAACATTCTACATCTTTGAATCGGTGGAATTCTGTCGAAAAAGTTGATTGCAAAATTGATCTTGAGCACGATCCTCAAGATTAAGTTTTTTTATTGCGTTGTATAATACCCATCCCGAGAAACAAAAGTCTGAAAGGAACCATTGGTTGTAGATGGACTTCATGGAAAATGATAAAAAAGTGTTATTATTGCTGAAACCGATCTTAATTATGTAAGTTTTACATATTTAATAAAGCATGTAATCGATATTATCATTTGTTTGTTTGCTGATGCATATTGATAGTACAATTATGCGAAAATCAAATGTTTCGATGCGTTTCGTACTTTTGACGAGTAAAATATAATATTAGAATGTAGAAAAGTCCAATTCTGATGTAATTCCCGGAGTATCCAGCGACAATAGTTTTTTCAGTAGCGTGGGCGTTATTCCGGAATATCTGTAGTCATTTTTCTTATTTATTTTCTCAAAATTAATTATGAATTAATGTGAATTATACAACGCACTATATGTGACATGCCAGCGCGATGAGCAGTGTAACGTGAACTCATTACTGAGTATAAACGTGCAAGTGCAATGACTTGTTCTTCCGTACGTCAATGCACATTTATTTTTTTATTAACGTGGAAGAAATCCGCATGGACACCAGGCCGCTTCTGGGGAAAAGCGGCGTGGTAGTGTCGGGCTCCAACCGACTAAAACCTCCACGATGACCGTCCCGGCTGCGATCGAGAGGGGTCCGCGAACTGGTGTGAACGCCACACCGCCCCCTGCCCCCGCGCACAATACGTCCACTAGTCGCCGCCGTCGGTACCGCCGCGGATGGTAAAGGCGGCGGCGGCCACGGCGGCAGCCTCGGCGGCAGCCACGGTGGCAGCCTCGGCATCGGTGTTGGTGTACGCCAATGCATAAGCGGTCGAATAACTTTCCTATAATTATTAATGGAGTTCAATATCGATACTCTATCACCAAAACGTTGGTCTAATTATTGCAATTCCCGCCAATCAGGAACTTCTACCGCCTTTTAAAGCGTGTAAGCCCTATTTTATATATACATGTATACACACAGTATAGTGTATATATATATGTCGGAGTCAGGTTGGAATTTTGGGGGCGTTCAATGAACCTTTACTTACTTTACCATCGCGGATGTAGCTAATGTTTATTGGTACAAATGTGGACACTTGTGACTCTGGTCTGAGACTCGATAACGCATCCGCGGTCAACGGGTTAGTAGGTTTGTTTCTTCGTCCAAGTCTAAGTTGTAATGGTTACCCAGCAAGACGTTAGTTAACTCGTACAAGAGCGCGTACTGGCGAAAAAGTGACTTTCCGTCACGGTGACGCTGTCGAGGAAAACTATGATGGGGTGTGTCTAAGAGCACGAAATTCTCGGATTCGTGGAGAGATGTCTTCATTTAAAAAGTGAGGGAAATTGACGCTGCTGTTAATTGGTCAATTTGGGACAAAGACTGCTTGTCCGTTCGAAGAACCTTAGTTAACAAAATCCTAAGGTTTATAGCGGGTCCTCAGGCTAGTTGAACTTATGCTGTGCAGATGCATCGACATCTGGTAATCATTTTGCCCGAGGGAACCGTTGGAACCTTTTTTTACTGTCGAGTACCTCTACGGGTATTTCTTTTAATGAGGGCTATGTTATTACACCATACTTTTGTTAGACGGAGCGTTCGTCCCGTTGACCTCGGCTACGTTCGGCAACTGATTGTCGCCTTGAGCCCAAGCTCATTGTCACAAATCTCAAATAAATACAATCGGATCGAAAGACGATAATTGTTTAATTACGCCTATGATAGAATCTAGATTACGGTGTTAGGGGATTTTCCCGAAGTTCCAAAGGGAAGGCTCCGGTGTCCTTTCATCTCCGACATATATATTACGCGTGCTCTGGCATAGTTTCCAAATGCTTCATCTATTGCATGAAGCATTTGCCGGATATTTATATATCTTTGCACCGTTATTAACACTAAATATGAACGCTTGGAACAAAAGCCGAGTATAGATTGGAGAATGAACATTAACGAAGCATCGGACAAAGCAAAACAAGAAAAACTATTATAATGCGGAAACTCAACTTATGTATACCTGTTTTTCAGTGCTATAGTCTGCAGCAGTTTATCTATATCTTTGGTACGATTCGCATGGCCTATCGAATTTCGCGAATTTAGGCATTCCAGAGTCCAGAATAACGGCCGTGCTGGTAGAATACGAAAAGCATTGTTATTAGATACTTGGAGAACTGCATCAGTTTCGGATCTTTTAATATTCCTATATCTTATTTTACTCGTCAAGAGTGTTCGACCGTTCGCGAAGAGACACGATCGCGAGGAAGCGCGTCAACGAGAGTCGTAATGCCCGTTACGATTATACAATCGATGCTACGAAATGATCGAACCGCTATTGCGGTTAGGATAATAGAGGTGGTTGAATTGAGTATACACTGAGTTAAAAATTTACAGTTTATTCCAACAACTTGTAGACAAGATAGATATAAATTAATAGACGATAATTAAGATCTAGATTAACAGACAATAAGTTACTGAGCAAAGTAAGTATAGACGGTGACGGATCAAAACATATAGAACAACTGAACTTTCAATGACGATGATGCTGCGGAGGAAAACTTGTGATGAGTGGGTCTAAGGACACGAGATAGGCTGATTCGTTAAAGGCAAGTTTTCGTTAGGAAAGTGAGTGAAATAGACGTCGCTGTTAATTGGTTAATCTACCAGGTTGGTGGGTGAGGAAGGGTGCTAACCGCCCCCGAGAGAAAATTGCTAGCGGGAAGCATCATACGTGAGAAAGTCCAGATTTCCCGTATCTTCCTGGAATAGACAATAAATTTAAGAAACAATTGAAGTAAAAAGATATTTGTTCGGTCTGAAGGACCTTAACTAGAAAAATCCTAAGATTTGTGGTGGGTTCTTAAGACTATTGAGGGTACGCAATAAGAGAGCGTAGACATCTGACTGCCATCTTGTCCGCGGCGTATTAATGTGCGTTAGCAAACAGATAAATGATAACATACTTTACTAAAAATATAAAACTTACGTAATTAAAATCGGTTTTGGTAATAATAACGTCCTCTTACCACTTTACATGAGAACTTTACATTTGCAATTCATGATCTTTTTTAGACTTTTAGAAACCATGCTCGAGGTCAATCTTGCAATCAACTTTTTTAACAATCTTCATCTTGGATCTCCATCGATTCAAAAGTGCAGAATCCGTTTACGGTAACCAAGATCAAATATTTCTTTACACTATAAATATATATTCTTATATATATTCTTTATTCAATTTCAATTAAAATATTCTCCGAGTTGAACATAAAAGGAAACGAAAAATAGTCATTGGATAGATCTACATATATTTAGAATGTAAATACACATGTAAGTACATAGATATATACATATATACGAATGTACGTATATATATACATATAGTTGGTTCAGGATATTTCATATTAACTTCAACCTCTCTTCTTTTTTCTCTCTTTTTTTTCATTTCTTTCATTTATTTTATTTTTTCACACAGAGTTTATATATACACATAATAATCACCCTGAACAATCCAATATCGTGATGCATGTTCGAGAATCTAAAGTTCGTGTGCGGTAATATTCTGTCTATCAATTCCATCTGTATGGAACTCCAGCTTGGAAAGTACACATAAGTGGCTCCGGCGATCGCGTAGAATCGACGTGGACTTTCAGCTATCCAATTGCCGTCGAACGTCGGTCTATACGAATGATTTAATCGAATCAGTTCTAAGTTGCACATCATATTCTTACATGGTTCACTCTTTTCATTGCATTACATCTTTTCTTTTCTTTTCTTCTTAACGCACACATAAGAACTTTCGCGTAGAACAATAACAATAGATCAAGTAATTTTGTAGGATCATCACGGGCGGCCACTGATTCCTTGTTTCCAAAGTGGAGAGAAAGCTGATTTCACACGGAAAGATAATAAACACTTTTCGAAATTTGATGGAAAATTGATGAGTCGATTACAAAGATAGTGACGACTGATTAGTGCACTTACATTGTCAGTTTCCGTTTCTTTTCTTTCTTGTTTTTGCGATTTTTGTCTTTTTTTTTTCGTTCTAAGTTTGGGTTGTTAAACGTTAATACGATCTATATAACGCCGCTAACCCTTTCACTGCTATGGTCGCTACTGTCGTTGGTATACACTACTACGTATGCTGATCGGTGTAAAATAGTACCATGAAAAAGTAAATTTTGTGTGGAACTTGAGATTTTTGGTTATTAATTATCAATCCGTTAGTTGAATTATTTGCAATTTAACCCTTAAAAGCTGTCATCGAAATAAATCACGTTAATATTGTACTATCATAGGTGAAATTTTACACTAATATACTATATATATGTACGTATGTACATACTTTTCATTTTACAAATCAATAAAGTCAAACGAATGCAATTAAATATTTTATTATTATTTGATATTAGACGAAAAGTAGAAAAGTCGTTTGCAGTGTGGAAGTGAACAATTATTACAGGACAATAATATTAAGTGATATTCACATGATAGCCTTTAAGTGTTAATATTAATTCATAACTTACGAATTTTTTACTTCACTGCTGAATCGATAAGTATTTTAAAGTGCTCCTGTTTCTTATTAGCTACAATACATACGTGTATTTTCGTCAGGAACTGATTGTATTGAATTTTTGTACAAGTACTTATTAAATTGTAAATTGGCTTTTCAATGAAAAAAAAATATTTCTTAATCGAAGGTAATCTAACTCAGTTAACAGTTTGATGGTCGAGTAATTAATTATTTGATTCGTATGTGCAATTTTATCGATTTTCTGTTCTAATTGGATTTTCAGCAATGCTTCTGCTATAGACTCATTCAAAACATAGACAATCTACCTAGATTAGATTGTACATTTAGCGATCTAAAGGTTAACAATCGCAGCGGTTCGCAACGCAGTCGCAAAGGTTAACAAAACAGCGATCTAATGGTAAAATTGACTTTGCTACAGCTAGTTCAATTGGCTGATCAATGCTATTTGTCCCGTCACAGACGTTATCATTTATATACTATGATTCGTCTTTTGATTTAATTATGTATTCCATTTCTTTCCAAACATATCTACAATACGAATATATGTATATTGTATATATATGCAACGTTAGACTTCAACGGATTAACTTTAGACTTTAACGGGATTGCTGACTTATATGCAATAAAACAAAGAACGTTTGTGGTCTTCAAAAATTAGTGAATAATGATTAATACTAATAAGCAGAAACTGCGTTAAATTGCAAAAGTAAAGAAGTAAACGAAAAACCACAAAGTAATAATCGAAATTCATAATTAAACAACCTAAAATTAAGTAACGTAACTGAAATCTACCTTCAACTACTCTGGTCACCTATAGCTAGATACTATAACCGATACTGGGAAGGGGACAAGCTCTTAAGCTTTTGAGAAATAAACCGTAGATTATGAAATTTTGTAAAGAACCAAATACATACCTAATATTATATTGCATATAACAATCAATAATTTTGAAATAATCATAAGAATGAAAAAAGTACATGCTTAATTCTAAAGTCGAACAAAAGGATAATAATATTGATAATGCGATATAAAAGCGCTAAAAATTCATATTCAATTATTCCCGATAATGAACTTCTTAATTTTTCAGTACCAAACCTATAGAATAGGTAGAATTTTTCTTTCTCTTTCACTAAATATTTCAATATTGAAGCTGTCCCCTTATTGCTTCAAATCCTTCAATTATCCATAATAATCCATCCAAACTATATATAATGATAAAAATAAAACGATAAAATCTTTCATTCATAGATTTTCTATAGATTTTTAACTCGTTCTTTTCATCTGATACTTGATTAGATATAAAAGACACGGACAAGTTATAAATAGCCTTGAATCAGTTAATTTTAAACGAGCTATAGAGGATCTCTGATATCCTTAAAATTAACGTATCGTATCTGTTACATTCGGAGATCTTAAAAGCAGCATACGTATCTATGATAGCAATGAAAGCGCTACGAGCGAAGAATGCTCTATTACCGTAAAATGGTAGCATAAAGATACGCGAGAGATATTATAATAAATCCTTTTCTTCGACCAATGTCTCATCTATCTACGCTTTTAATAAAAAAATAACTATTGACAGCATTTATCATGCCTTTGGTTTCGATAAACTGTTATAACTAATCTTTAGAAAATCGTCGGTACGTCGAGCTCTGAAAGCAAATCGATTCCACGTTCTCGTTTCTATGGCTTTCAGCAGGCCAACTTTACCTTTAAGTATCTATACAAGTACATTGTACATACACGAGATGCACAATGTAACATTGCGTGATCAAAGAAACTAGGTGTTTTATAATCGAGCGTGTTTTCATAAACGGAATTTCATTAATACGAAGATCATAATACGTAGAAGTCGATTTTATGTGTTAAAAAGCAAGATAGGGTTACTTAAATTAATTACTGGATATATAAGGTTGGAACTACTGCTTACGTTGGTTTGAGTATATTGGATTGTAATATACGCATGCCGTAGATGTATAATTTATATTTTGCGAATAAAGTCTATTTTTTATAGTGTTTCTCGATATAAAGAGTAATTTATAGATTTAAAGGCGATTATCATTAATTAATGTTCTTGCCATTTATTACAATGGTAGAACATATATTTTATAGTATCCATTGTTAAAATGATTTTGAAGATAAAGTTTTCTGTAGTAATTTTTTTCGTCATATAAATAATAACAATATATATATAATATAGTATATATAATAACAATATAATAACATATGAATGTTATTTAAAATATAAATGTATATATCGTAACAATATAAATAATAACAAATAATCTATTTCCATTAGTTAAAATCTACTACTACGAAACATCCGGCAAAACGGAAGTTTTATCATTTTCTTTGTTTTCTTCATTCAGTTCCAAATATTTAAATAATTATTTCGCATCAGCTTGTGGATACACCTAAATAGTACAACTATACTATACACCAGAAAAATATGAATATATCAGATTTTTTATTTTTTACAATTATGTACATATATATTTACACTTAAAAATATACAAGCGTTTTTGATAATGTTATTGATATTGTTATTGATATGTTATTTGATAATGTTAAAAGGAAGAAACATAGAGGCTTGAATTATTTAAATATACTTGAAAGCTGAAAAACGTTCTAGATAGAATATTTTAATTAAAGAGAGCACTAATAGCGTACAAGTTATTATGGATGCTCACTAATAAATTGTAAAGAATAATATTCTGAAATCTACAAAATAAATCTAAACTCTTTAAATAATATAATATTATAGATATGTATATAATTGTAATTCGTTAACGAGAAATTCTTTTGGTTTCATTAATGAAATACTTTTAAATATCTTAGCGTAGAGTAAAGACATTTCATATGTTACAATTCAATATACGAACTTCCCAATTCATCTCTTTTTCATTATTAGCTGAAGAAGTACAATTTAAAAAAGTCCTTAGCTTTGACTATCAGCAATTTTCCCGGTATTCTTTCTACGATCGATTAAATGACTGAAAATTAGTTTCTAATTATCCTCAGAAACTTATAAATATTCTCGGTGTATGTATAGCGTGTATTCATTTATCATGTACTCACTTTTCAAAGCACCAATGAGAATTCGTTGAATCGTTAAAAACATTGCAACATTTCACTAATAGAATATTTTTATTAATCTGTCGGTTAAGATATCCAGTACTGGCGATACTTTGCTACCATTTTAGGGATAAGAGCCATAGACTGTATACATACCTACATATGTATGTGTCGCAGTCTTACAATTAGAACGCACCTGACCATGCAATGCGCGGCGGACAAAACGAATCTCGGTGCTATGTAAGTACCTCCGCAGACATGACTAAAGTGTCGCCGTTGGACCGAGACCTATGAGAAATTGACATTGAAAATTCGGTTTCGTCATCAGCGAACCTTTACTTCTTACCGATAGAACCCGGATACTTACAACGTACGCTCTAATCGTCTCCGAAGAAATTCCTTATCCTAACGTACATTTATGCATTTATAAGAAATTTGAAGATGCAAAATGCACTAAATGCACATAATATGCAAAAATATATAAAATATCCAAAGCATAGAATATTTTCTACAATATTTAACATGTAAAACAATTTCTTACTCATGTCCCACTTTTTTAATTATATTCGTAAAAATATGACCTTGCATAAATATTAAACATCCACAATTCTTTTATTAGGTTGTTCGAAATGTTCGAAATATCATAACACGATGCAAGTCAAGATTTTAGGAATTTCGATCTAATCACGCATTTCAGCTCTTACAAGTATTGTCCCGTTAGTTCCGTAGTTAACGAAGCTATGTCTTTATTCTTTGCCTGAATACACTTTTATCATTTAAAAAATGAAATAAATATTAGAACAATAAACGTAGAACACTATGTTGTGGAAAATGATAATGGATTGACTTACACCAATATAATTCTCAGCCTTGCAATAGATAGAGTATTAGCATACTCTGTTATATAGTATGTATATATTTGATAAAATTCTTCATCGAAGAGAAAAATCCTGCATTCATCGATATATCGATCAAGAAGAAGCAAAATATATTAGACATTAGTAAAACATATATTTACCAAGTATAGCACCATTCGCTTATCGTATATTCTAGGCTTTAGAAAATTGCTTGATTTCCAAGAAATTGAATTCTCTATAAACTTAAAAATATTACCTGGAGCAACTAAATTTAGCACAAACGGAAAATAAAACGATGGATATACATGCAACCTAATAAAATAACTTTCCATAATAATCCTATAAGAACAGATTGTTATGAAACTTTTTTGAAATTTTGCCGTCAACTTCACGAACAATTTATGTAATATAATAGAAAATTCAGAGAAATACTGCTCTTAACCGAACATTAAATGTAATAGTTAAAGAGAAATATTTAGAAAATATAGTCAATTAGAAACCGTTTTTTAACAAGAACAGGTTATAGTAAAAAGCATCGAACCTCAGCTAGAAAATAAGCTAATTCGGAGGAATTAAGGACACCTGAACGTCATTTATTTTAGTTTTCACAAAAATTTTTAATACGTCGTAACTTGAAAGAATTCATTATCAAAAGAGACGAAAAGCCTTCTTGAAAAATAATCGAGGCCACTCAGTAGATAGTAAAATGTCATATAAAAAAAGAATAGTAAATAAACGTTCAACGAAATGCTAATTACTTTTTTTTTATTACCTTTTTTATGCATCTCGCTATCAACTTTCGAACAACCTAAGACTTTCAGAACTAATCGAAGAACTGTTTGCTACAGAGACGAATGAAAATTTAGGTGCGTATACTATCTATTAAAGTGAGAAGAACACTATTATTAATAAATTGCAAACTTTTATGCATTCATAGGAAATGTGAAGATACAAAAATACGTAGAATGCACATGACGCGTAAATATATATAAAATTATAATATTTAGTAAATAAAACAACTCTGCACATAGATTCTACCTCTTTAATTATATTCATAAAAATATGCATTTGCATAAGTATCTGCGGTCTAATTATATTATCAATATAATTGCACATAGGTTTGCAAATTAATCTTGAAAGAGATATTAGATCCGGTTATAGATGAAGATTGTTTCGACGAGAATTGGTACATTTAATTCGTAGAAAGAAACTTTAAACTCTGAACATTTTGAAATATTCTTTGTCGACTTATCTCATCAGTGTTCCTTTCAAGGCAGATTTTATCCTAGTTTTCTATTTAATATAATAAGTATTCCTCTACAAGTATATCTTCAACCTGAACGAAGATTATGTATATTTTAGAATAGAATTGTGACTATTCTGGAAATTATAAATTTATATCGAATTTTGTCCTCGTTTCCAGGATTAATTTGGTTAGGGGCTCCTATTTATGTACATATGTAAGTCAATAAAACACTTTCTTTTTATTTATACGAATTGTAACACTGATTAAGTATTCTTCTTGTCAATTTTCACGGATGAGATTGTTCCAAGATTAATTTGTACCTATATCGATAAAATACTTCTTACTTTCATACTGACTTTCTTACTTTTATATAGACACTATACGCTCCTAAATTATTATTTAACCCCCCTTTTCGGATCACCATTAGTATATTCTCCCCCCCCTACTTTTACCTTGATCAATTCCGTTAATAGGAAACAGTTTAAATACGTACATATTTTCTACTATTCTCTACGAATTTTAGTAAAATCGCGAGGAATAATAATTCTTACCATGTTATCGAGACATGAAAAGATTTCGTAAATAGATATTTTGTTGGCGCCATTTTCTATCTGTATCTTTCCTATTTTTGTATTTTGGAGACGATTAGAGCATGACTCGCGTATCCGCAGTTTTAAATAATATTTAGGAATCTTCACGGGCGCATTTCACCTACGAGAAACGGGTAATTTCTTATGTTCGTGATTTCTCCGCCGACTATCCTCACGGCTACTTTTCTCGCCGGACTGATCAACGCTTTATCATCGCTCGATGGAATCTCGTTCATGATTACAATCAGCGCTTGGAAAGAAGACATCAATGTGAATAGCAACAACATTTTCATCGTTTGTCAACGATATTCTATCGGCCTGAATTTGCAGGTTTCTTCGTTTTTTTTTTTTTGCTACTCATCGTCAACCGCCTTTTGTCTTCCATTTTGCGGCTTTCAGAGTGATAAATTAAGAAGTTAATAAAAAGTATGATTAATTTAGTTTCTGAAAGGCTGAAGTGCACAATACAAAATCTTTAGTTACACATCCACGGGGACGTTCTATTCTATCGGGTTGTTCGGAAAATTCATGACAAAATCGAAGAATTTCGGGGTACTACTTACATATGCCTATATATACCCTGGGAAAATGTTTCTTTTTTTTTAAATGACACTTTTTATTGACCAATGCCAGATTTTTCCCTTAATCGTTAACCTTATTTAATGTCCAATTTGTAAATAATCTTTATTAAGTAGCTTTTTATAAAAGTGCACAATAAACGATTGTTGCCAAATATATAAAATATAATAGAATAAATTGACTGACAAAAAAAGCTACGAATTTTCAAAACAATCGTTTAGGGACTAATATAATATCGTAATATCTGATGTTATAACTATATCCAGATTAAAAGCAAAGTTTTGTTTTAACATGTAATACTATATATTTTGTCTATAGAACGCTCGAAGAAATACGATTCGTGTGAATTGTTTGTTATGAATATTAACTCGTTCACGTTCCTAAGTAATATAAAATCGAATAATAAGCACTTACGTCTATACAAGTACGAAGTAAATAATTAATATCTTGAGTTTAATCAATTTTGTACAAAATGTAACTAATAAGTTAATGACATAAAAGAATCATTTGAATTATATTACTGAATCATTTTAAAAATATGTACCATTATTATTTTCAATACACACTATGGCTTAAAAATATGTAGATACTTGTTTGGTTTAACAAAACATATTTTCATTACGAAATTACGCATAAATTGTACTATAATTTTACATATTCTCCGTAATCATCATATTTACGTATAATAAAATTGTGTGATTAAATTAATTTTTAACGTATAGTGCGTAATGATAAAATTAACTTGCGTAATTGTAAAATTACTCGTTACTTGGCAAGCTTTTTATCTTTATATTCTTGGATTTCTGTGAATTAGATCAAGAAAGTTCTTCCAGATTTTTCGAATAGAAAAATTTTCGAGATTAATTCAAATAATGATATTTAAATAATAAATATTGTATATATATACTATATTATTGCTGTATCTGTTATTTATTGAAATTATTTACTGATTTATCGTCAATTTGTATATTTTGGTCAAATTCAAAAAGTTTTACTATAAATTAACCAAAGTTTCCGAATACTTACAATCAATATTTACATAGTGTATATTATGTGTTATTTTACACATATTCGTTTGTACAAATCGTAACTAACTAATCTTGATCTATTTCAAATCTTTCGTGTTACTTTTTTAATGGGTGAGGCATTTTATATTGCAAGTAATATTTAAGTCTCTTTAATTTGATATAAAATTTTAAATGTCCTGCAAATAGACGCATAATTTTATAAATTATTAATATAAATTTAGATCTCATTATCATAGATGTAAAAGTTTTACTCTGCTAAAAATCTATAAATTTAAAGCAGGGACTATTCAAATCTTTACATATATATATTTTACGTTTAAATCATGTCGTAAGCATTGTTCAACCAACTCTGAAAATAGTCTTCATTATTCATGTTAGATTCCTTTTCGATTGACTCATAATCAGTCTGTATAATGGGCAGAGCTGTTTCGCGTTCGTCAGCGTCTCCATTACATTGTATCGGCACGGTGCCGTAGCTAGTAGCTATTCGCGCGCCTCTTGAGATCAGGGACAATCAAGTAGCCGTGAGGCTCGAAAAGATTAACTCTTTATGTATAATTATAACGCTACGATATGTTGCCCGATACGTCGAAAGTACCTATCACTTGCTAAAGAACTCTTACCATTATGAATATAACAGTCCCCCCCCCCCCCCCCACTCGCAGCACTTGATCGCTCTTTCTTTTTTTCTCTCGTTTTATCTGTATCTATCTGTCACTTTTACTCCCTCTTCTCGTTCTTCTTTTCCACAGAACGCGTTAAACTGAAAAAAAGAAGAGAAGAAAAAGGGGAACAGAAGCGTTTTAGAATCGTGCACACGTGGCATGTCCCGGAAAGCCGTCGTATACACAACTTTATTGATCGACACGACGTGCAGAACACGGTGCGTAGGCAAGGAAATTCTATAATTACACATGTTGTTTTTCTGTTCTTGTTCAGGATGGCCATTTATAGACTATTTGTCGTGCTGACAAAATAGCTAAACCTTCCCCTGTGATAAAATAAAACGTTTCCTTTCTTTCTTTCGTGCTTTCCCCCCTTTCGTTAAAAATAGGACCTGCTATGGGATTAGCGCAATGGGACGCGTCGCGCAACGAACGAGTTTTGTTCTTAAGGGACCATCCTACGTGTGCACGTATTTTATCAAGTTATCTATACACGGTTAATTATAACGTGCAATATAACTATGCGGGAAGTCCGACAAAGTGAGATTAAAATAAGTATCAGGAATTCGCATTCTTTTGCTTCGACATGATTAGGCAATTATGATAATATAATTAATTTAGTTCGTTTGCATTTAGCCGTTTTAATAACAAATAAATGATTTATTAATTATTACTATTATTTATTTATTCTATATAAAAGATTGTCTAAGATTTTAGTTATTTTAAATAACAAATAAAAAGTTTTAATAATAACAGATCATGATCTCGTATATCTACTGACACGTCTCTATTTAAATTAAAAAAAGAAAGAAAAAAGGGAGAAAATACCAATTTGATTAAATATTCATAATATTCATCTTTTATAGAAGTTGTATTAAAATTGAAAATATAATTGTACTCTATGTACATATGTATCTATACATTATATATAGATCGACAAAGTGTACGGCTTTGGCCTGTACTAAACTTTTTCAGGTAAAACAAATGTATGTAAAATTTATACTAATAATATTACATAGTAATAGAATGTATGTCATACATATATAATGGTTCTTACAATGTATGTTATTACTGTATAATGTACTATACATAGAGGTATAATGTATATTGTAGTTTTATTGCACGGTATAACTAAACGTATGTAACTAGCTTTACATTAATGATTTTTATTCGTGAGTTTCATCAAAAAGCGCGAGGAACAAGCGATTAAACGAAGAAAACATTAATAGCAGAATAAACGAATATCATAGTCAAATACGACCAATTATATCATTATACTGATAACAAGGTACAACAGTCTTAATTTCTGATTTGTAAATAGGATGTCAGTTTCCATACCGGTATACATACTTAGCGTCTGTTAGCAAACATACGTAAGTACATACGTATATAATTTTTGTCTTATATATAAATATGTAAGATATTTAAAAACAAAATATTCACATGCACACATACAAAGCTCGTATGTACCATACCTATTTAACTTATAATATTTTTTTATACATACATATATACGATATGTATATGAAATATATAGGTAATTCTTCCTTCTTACTTATTATTAGTACATAAATTAGCTTTATGACGAGTACATACATGATACTACAACTAGGAATGTAGAAACGTTAAATAATCGATCACAATGTTCATCTTTGGTTATGCATGTCGACAAAAAAGCAATGACAAGAAAATAATGTGTTTAATGGTAATAATAGTGACACACTAAAGATATTCAATTCTTTTGTTTGTTCGTATTAAATCGTTTTCAGTATTTCGGAAATCGAAACATCAATTTAATAAAAGAAAAATTCATATATTTAAATAACAGATGTTAAAATTAGAAGTATTAAACTATATACGATATATGCTTCAACATTTGTTCGAAACGATAACTATACGATTACATTCCTTAATTTCGAACAAGAAATTCGATTTACGAATTGACATTCATTATACCGTGTTCGATCGTTATAATAGACCAATCGAATGAACGGATTTGTCCATCGCGTCCCGTCGCAATAATCACCGAATAGCGATGGATAACTCTCTTTAACTTATCGATAAAACAATAAGTACATCCGTATATACCTATTTTCTCGCGGATCTGATAAATTCTTCTCGATGGTTCAGTACGAAATCGATTTAATTCGATATCGTATCAACGTAGTCAAAAAATCTGAAATCGAGGACACTGATATACGCAGAGAGATTTCGAACGATGGTAAACGGATCGATGTTGCGTGGTCGATGTTACGAGAAGAAGAAAAAAAAGAAAAACAAAACAAAGAAGAAAAAGAGAAGGAGGGAAGAAGAGGAGGAGAAGAAGAAGAAGAATAAGAAGGAAAAGAAGGACGAGAAGGAGAAAAAGAAGAAGAAAAAGGACGAAAAAGCAGAAGGAGAAGAAGGAAAATGCGCCCGTGCGTATATACCTATCTCTTTTTTTTCATCTTTTTCTTTTTAGAAAAAATCACTGTTAACCGGCGAATTGCTATTCACTACGTGTTATCTCGTTTTCTTTCCCCCTATTGCCGTTTCGTTGGTCTCATCTCTAACTCTTGCGAGTCGAAACAGACCAGAAAAACGAACGGAATTCTTCCTTGGAATTCGACAATATTTTCGCGAAATAGATAACGATTGATACAAGCGACAATCGAAAATAGTTGCACGAAGAAGCCGCGTCTATATGAGTTTATAAAATTTCTGCAAGACAATAAAATCGCTGCCCCCGTGTATTTCGGTATAATCAAGGAAGACATTGTGATTGTTCGTTCTTTAATATATATATATATATATATATATTATATGTATATGTATATAATATATATTCCCCCCTCCCTCCCACAAATTCTCCCTTTTTTCTCCACTTGTGTTTACTCTCCGTTTACGTATATTACACATCTTTTTTTTACTTTTTCCTGTGTTTTTTTCTTCTTCTTTGTTTAATTTCTTTCTTTTTTTCTTGTTTTAATTATCCTATAGCAATTGACTTTTATTAAGGAATGATCTTGTGCATCGCGCAGAGTATGCACAGTAATGTAGCTAGAGGCCACCCCCGCGCGACATTTGGTGCTGAGGACTCGGCGATCGGCGCGGGTATAATTTGCACTGGAACAACGAATTAAAAAAACAAATATCACGTTAGAAACACAGAATGTGCGAACTTGGACAATAGTAAAACAGTCCAGGCTGTCAAAAAAACTAACTCGTGATTTTCTATAGAAATTTTATACATTTACGTTTTTAATAAATAAAATGATTATTTCATAAAGTATATGGATTTTTTGCACTGTTTCCTTTATGTAGCCTTCCTAATTTTGATTTTGAATACTTTGGTCAAATGCCACTCCGTAATTCAAGTAATATAGTTCGTGTTAAAATTTAATAAACGAAGTATTTGACAACTAGTGGTAATTATACAGCCCAATTCTAAAGTCTTATAATATGTTTTATCTATCGTAAAGTTTCAATATTTAATATAAATAATGAACTTTAAATTATATCCCTTTCATAGTATATATTTTAATACACTAACAACTTTTATGTATGTCAAATTCTTTTTTTGTCATATAAAATATAGAATTAAACGACATTCCTCGATATCTTTAAACAATTATAAAACTTTTTCGTTTCAAAGCAAACATAATAACTGTAAATAAAATATAATGTTGCGAAAGAAGTGATCTGAAAACGTGAAAGAATAGTCCACAGGACCAGATAATATAAAAACGAAAAGTTTTTATACAAAAAAATATATATTACATATTTGCAATTATTTTTTTACAAGAAATTATAGGATGCGAGATACTCGAAAAATATGAGAAATTTTAAATAGGAATTTCGCCTTCTAATATAACATGGCGTATGACTGTTGACGTATCTGGAATAAATTATAGCGTAGAATGTATTTCTAATGAGAAATGGAAGAACATGTTACGAGAGGTATGAAGATAAAAGCACATGGAAAAGATGTGATAAATCTGTCTCTTTTAATTCTCTGACTTCCATGTCACCAGCTAAAAACACGTATTTTATTATAAAACAGCCAAAAAACGGAGTAACCAGATAGATTGAGGGTATAAGTATTTTGAAAGTAGAAGATAAATATACAATGTTTCGTAAGAAATGAATAATATGAATTTTGTTATTACGATGGTTTAAAAAAATTTAAATTAATGTACATAACTAACGTTGCAATGATTGATCACATTATGTTGTTCACTTGGGATTGCCATTTGTTTGGAATTTAGGCATGAATCTATTGAAAAGTACATGCTTTCAAAATGAAACCTGTTTTATGAAAAATAAAATATTCCTACGTGTTTAATAATACGTTAGAACAACGATTTTAAGATTGAAAATAAACAATTTTTCATTCACGGTTTTCTGCATTGTATCGTCACAAATTATTGACAGATCATATAAATTACTGAAACGAAAATATAGTTCCTTCTTTACAAGAGAACATTGAATATATAATACGGGAATTATAATATATATAGGAAATCTATTTTTATTATATCATAATAAGCTATATTACTCTACATCTAAACTATTTTCGATATCACAGTTTAATAATGTTCGCTCTAATATATTACATACAGTTTATTGAAAGCTATATTTCATTTTGAGCATAGTAAATTGACTTAATTATAACAATGACAAAAAAATAGAAAAGTTAACAAGAACACGCTTAAGCACACTGCTCATATCTCCCGCCATTACTTTTCTTTGATTACATTTAATAATTAATATACTTGATATACATATAGCACTATATATAGTACAGAAGATATTATTATATATTATCTAGCATGGTTGTGCATGAAAATCAAGTCAAATATGGAACAGTTGCTATGAGTATGAGATTAGATGTACATGGACCTGAAGAAAGTACGAATTTCGCGATTGCTATTTCTAATTGGATGTTTCCTCTCGCGATGCAATAGCACTTCAAACGGGTTAATTAGAACTACTTTTTAGAGTAACTACGCATCTCATTCATTAGTTCACCTTATCTGAAGCATGGAAAAGGAATTTGAGATGAAAACCTCGTGACTACTAGATTAGAGTAAAAGAATGTTTTTTAGCAGAAAAAAAGAACAAAGAAATGACGTGTACGTGATTCTTTTTTTCTCTTCGTGAAACCAAATCTGCTAATACGTACTTGCGTATCGATGTCTATGGTATCTGAAATAACGAATCTCCATTTGAAAAGCAAATTTCTATTTAAACCATGCAAGTTCCATAAAATACGGGACGTTCATCTATGATTTCCGGATTAAAAAAAAAAAAAGAGAAAAGATAGCAAAAATAAATAGGTCACGTGCGCACTTTGCACGCGATGAATAGCATTCGAAAATCCGATTGAGGACCTCTCTAAAAGTGAGTGCTCGATAACTGATACATAAAAAGGATATGACCTATGAGAAGATTGTAAAAACATAATCCTCAATAATCGTTGAATCAAAGTTTAGAAAATCTGTATTGAAACATTGAATAAAGGCACTGTTTAGAAATTATACATTGGTAGTTAATCTGCCTCTTTTATGCACCTGGAAAAAATGTTCTAAAGTTACTTTCCTAAAATTGGATCAACGAGCGGTGTTAAAAAATTCTGTGAGAAATACATTTCTGGAAATAAATATCTGCAAACTGGATTTATACTACCTAAACTGGATTTCCAATTATATCCACCACTCCATATCCGTGATTTTAACAAAATAATAAAATAAATACGTTAATAAATTTTAAAATGAAAGATTGGAACGGAAATATAATTATTAAAAATTATATTAAGTGGAATAATTACCTGAAACCGATTCCGTCCTAACATCAGCGTACTGCACGTGGTGTAATGGGTAATCAGGAATAGTCGAATAGCAACTGATTTCCAAATATCCATTTTCCCCTGTATGCAACGCGGATACTTCTATCGTTAGTTTTGCAGTAGCTGACATTAGTTGGTGTTCGTGATACGTGTGAGGATAGTGGTTTACCAGACTAATATCCACCTACATAGTATAACACACAAAAAGCTCATGACATTTGGTCAGAATAAATTTTGGCAAAAATATTTATATTGGATGACGTATTTATGGCTTTTCGGGTTTCGATCGTGTTCTAACGATGCGTTGGAGTTATGCAAATGTTTCGAATATATTGTTACAGTCTACTCGTTCATGGCAGACCTGAAATTGACGTAACGACTTTGGACTGTGTTGTCACTATTTACACTTTCGTCAAAGAGATAGCCCATGTGAGCCATCTTTAATTTCTCAATTAATTTCTTACAACAAGAAAATAATAATCAACATAAATTGTAACTAACAATAATTACTTATCAAACGTATATACTTATTTAATAATGGGTACATCCCCCTTTATTTTCTATTACTTCTATTGTACGATTTGGTATCGATTTATATAGTTTCTGGATGTAATTTTGACTTAACGTATTCCATTCGCGTACAATTGCATTTTTTAATTGTTGTGCGTGTTGATACTGCTTTCCATTCGCGTATACGCCGTGAACAAGTTCTGCCCAGAAATTTTCAATAATATTAGGTTAAGTAAAAAGTTCTGAGCGTTTTTCGCTAGATGTCTTTAGTGAGCCATATCTCACGATGTGCACATCGCATCGAGTCATAGTATACACCGATTTCAAGGTGATATTACGCATCAAAAAGGTTCTTTGTCAGTTTTGTGTTCGGTGAAGCCAGTTGTGTGTTACAGCGTTCGAAAATGGAGATAAAAAAAGAGAAAATTCGATACATTCTTCAGTACCACTACGACCAAGGTGAAAAGGCGGAGCAGGCGGCCAAAAAAATTTGTGCTGTTTATGGACCCAGTACAGTATCGAATGCAACAGCAAAGCGGTGGTTCCAACGATTCCGTTCTGGTAATATGGACGTCGAAGATGAGGCACGCTCTGGTAGGCCAATCGTCGAAAATGTGGATAAAATCATGGAAATCGTCGAGTCGGACCGGCATGTGAGCACTTATTCCATTGCCCAGGAACTGAAGATTAGCCAGAAAACCGTTTGGAACCATTTGCATAAGGCTGGTCTCAAGAAGAAGCTCGACGTATGGGTGCCACATGAATTGACGCAAAAGAACCTTTTGGACCGAATTGATGCCTGCGATTCTTTGTTGAGACGTAACGAAATCGACCCATTTTTGAAGCGGATGGTGACTGGCGATGAAAAATGGGTCACATACGAGAACAACAGCCGAAAAAGATCGTGGTCCAATCGCGGTGGGCCGGCCCAAACGATCGCCAAGCGTGGATTAACGGCCAAGAAGGTTTTATTGTGTGTTTGGTGGGATTGGAAGGGAATCATCCATTATGAGCTGCTCCCATCGGGGCAAACACTTAATTCGGACCTCTATTGTCAACAACTGACCAGACTGAAGCAGGCGATCGACCAGAAGCGGCCAGAATTGGCCAATAGGAAAGGTGTTGTGTTCCATCAAGACAACGCCAGGCCGCACACATCTTTCACGACGCGTCAGAAGCTCCGAGAGCTTGGCTGGGAGGTTCTATCGCATCCGCCGTACAGTCCAGACCTGGCACCAAGCGATTATCACCTTTTTAAGTTTTTGCAAAATTTTCTTGATGGTACAAAACTGGCCTCAAGAGAGGCTTGTGAAAATGAGCTGGTCAAGTTTTTTACCAATAGGGACGAGGACTTCTTCAACCGCGGAATTATGAAATTGCCTTCAAAATGGACAAAAGTAATCGAACAAAACGGCGCATATTTAATCTAAATCGAATAATCTTGACTATGTTAATTTCATCGTCGAAATAAAGCGAAAAAGCGCTCAGAACTTTTTACTTCACCTAATATTAAGGTCCGGGGAGCGTACAGGCCGCGGCAAAATAGATATATTTTTTTCATTAAAATATGACTGGACCAATCTTGATGTGTATATAGGTGCATTATCTTGTTGAAAGATGTAATCAGGCCCAGAAATGCGTTTTGCATGATTATTTATTTGTTCTTTGATTAAATTTATGTATCGGACACTATTCGTTCTCCCAACGACGAACTTGATACTTGTGTTGTCGAAATAACCGGTACCGGCCATCACGTTGCCTCCCCCATTTGTCATCGAATTGCTGACATTGTCTCTTTTCTTATGTCACGAAAATAATATTGGAACCCATCAGGACCATCCAAGTTGAATATTTTTCGTCTGAAAATAGTACCCTTCTCCATTTCTTTTTCAATGCACTCTTTCTTTTGCAAAGCGTAAACGTTCTACTTTGTGCTTCGTTGTTAACGAAGGTTTCTTTTTCAATTTTAGCCTCTTGATATTTTTGCAGGATGGTAGAACTCGACGAACACTTGAAACACTGACACTAACACTAGATTTTTCCATTATTTGCCTCGTTAATTGTTTGCGTTAACTGCGAGTTGGAAGCTATACGCAAAATTGCTCGCTTATCACGATCGGATAACGATGACGGCCAACCGGTACTTTTCTTTTTGCCATAATCTTCAACATTTTTTAAGAAATTGTGTATTACTTTACGACTTCTTATTATTACTTTCGATATTTTTGCTACTGATAACTGTTGCTGTTTTAGTTCTAGAATTTGCTTTTTTCACACTCGTTTAATCTTTTTCCGCGTCCCATACTTACACATTTATATAATATATATACTGCAATCTTTTCTCGTTGATAGGTCAAGAACTACTGAGCAATTTCTAAACATATTGACAGAGTGTGCTATCATTTCGACCTTAGTTTGGAATAGTTTTTCTTGGTTGGTAAAAACATTTACGACATTGTGACTTATTTCCAGCAAGTCGCATATCCTGAGCTCATAATGTTTTGGTATTATACGTTACAGACGAAAAACTTTACACGCGTCATTGAGAAATTAAAGATAGCTCACATGGGCTATCTCTTTGACGAGGAGCGTATTTGTATGCTAGCGATGATTGGGAGGCTTCCCAATTTCAGCTCTGTCCTGAACAAGTAAACTGCAACGTTCACAAGACGTCGCCACGTCGTGTCGATACAAACATTAACGCACGATTAAAAACTTGAAAAACCATAAATCTATCATCCAATAATCATCGTGCAAACTTAAAATCTAAAATATTATTATTATTAATAAAAGATGCATAATCATCTTTGTAGACAAATATGAAGGTCTGAGAATCATAGTGATGTAAGTCAGACCATCGCTGGTTTTCGTAATATACTCTTCTGCTTCTATTAGGTATTATAAAGAGTTCAATATATTTTTTCAAGTCATAAAAACATATCGTGCCAATGAATAAAATTGTAACTCAATCAATTTGAAACTACAGGGATGATAGTTAAAAACTAAAAGTTAAAATATCCAAATTCTCAGAATCATGACATCACTATAATTTTTAGTCCGTCGTACGATGCATATAAAGAAAAATAAAAATATCATTCACTGATCAGTTAAAAGAATTATCGTTATGCTTTTATGTACAACCTTTTGTGTTTAGTATTGGTTTCAACGAAATAAAATTGAATACAAATTTTAATATCGTGGAAACATGATTACAATCCTTCAAAAGTGTAGTAAGTGTAGAATGAACGATGTAAAAAATAATTATTTTTTTATGATATATTCTTTTATATTATTGTCTGCATAGAAAATAAATATTACATAACAATTGCGTCACTTATTATGTCGTTTATATGTAGTTACTACTATATATTATGTATATTTGATGGCTTAGTCGGAACAAACTATAAAATTTCCATTACATTTAAGACGCAAAATTTTTCAAAACAAAAAAAGGACAAAAATAGCTGAATGACATTGATCGAACGTTGAATTATTACAGGATGACTCGGAGAGTTTCTCGCACGCTTTTATAAAAAAAGTTATAGCAGTATTACACATGGATACGAGAAGATAATATCAAAGTTTTGACTCTCGATTTAACTTACACAACTTATCGTACCGTAATTCGATGATTATTCTAAACTAAACTAAACATCAACTTAACTTGCCGCTTATCGAAAACTTCAACCTTTGAGTACACATTCTCTTCAAATATACCTAATAAAACGCATTAAAATTGCCAATTGATAGAAAAATAATTTAAAAAATCTATTTCATTTGTTTGTATTTTCTTGTTTAGGAAAGAAATTATAAAATATTAATTTAAATATTATGCAAATATAATTACTCATTTACATTTATAGCTCAATTTCTAAGATAATTTACTTAAGATACTTTTTACTTAATACCAAAATTAATTGATTTATTAAATTGGTTCGGTTTAAAATGTATATACATATATATTTTGTACTTTACTGGACACTTTAAATATTTTGATTATTATAATATTAAATATATTTTTAATTGTTTATAAAATTTCATAGATATAGGTCTAAAGCCTAGTATAATTTGTTCACAAATATATATGTTTAATATAATGTTGATTGCACTTTAGCTTTACATATCTACATATGTAGATATATGCATCTAGGTATATGCTAATAATATTGAAATTATAATAATATTGAATATTACAGTATTATTGAAATTTGACTCATTGCCTTCTTGAAATAATTCCCTTGTAGTCTTCAAATATTATATATATATTGTATTAGCAAATATAAGTATGTTGGAAATTAAAATTGAAATTTGAGATTAACGAGCAATATGAAAATAAATAAAATTTTAAAGACATACACGACAGCGTTACTAATTAAATTAATCCTTTGAATAAAGTTGACGTTAATAGACAAAGAAAGGAAAATTTCGTGAAGCACGACTGCTGTCAGTGAGTGATGAAGAAAAAGAAACGTTGTGAAGATGTAGCTATGCTTTAAATGGTTAAAGCTAAGGACATTGCCGAGTAAAAATTAATTCGTTTTGAGTTGTTGCACAGGTTGGCTGTTATCTTTGATATTTACTCACCTCCTTGCCGTTTATGTACCAAGTCAAGTGAGGAACTGGATGCGCAGCCGAGGAGGTGCAGTTTGCCTCTAAACTTTCACCGACCACGTACATGCTTTTCTTGAACGTGATTTTTGGGTTTTCAGTCTGTGGGACTGTACAATTTCATAACACTAATTAGAATAGAATTACTCTGGAGAAGACCAGTGCAAGAACAATTCAGTGCTACAGAAAACTTCGCTAAATGTTTACTTTTGCTTCATTTTTATTAGGTCACGCAGAAAATTCTTTCATTTTTTAATAAGCTATAAGTAAGCTGTATGTAATGTACCTTTATATATGTATGTAGTACTAACAAAATTTATTACATTCAAACAAACATCTTCTCTTAACCAATATATACATATACTCAATAATATATACAGGGTGGTTGGTAACTGGTTTTTCTACGCGAAAAAAGAAGTCGAAAATATAGAATAAAATTTTTTTTTAAATTTCTTTTTTAATTTTTCCACCGAGACAACGATCTACAGTGAGATCCGTTATAACGAGACGTGATAAAGTGCACGCGTACCGAGCGAAAATTCAAAGTCGATTTTCTCGAAAACAAAGCCTCAAACGAAAAATTTTTATTGTATATTTTCGACTTCTTTTTTCGCGTAGAATCACCCCCTTTCCGCTTGTACCACCAGTTACCAACCACCCTGTATATTCTTTTTCGAAAATTCCATCGCATTATTTATTAAATAATTAATGAAATGGTTTTGTATGTTTGATAAATTATTGACCCTCTGAGTGTTTAAATATTTCGGAAGGAATATATTCTTGGTTTGCTGTATTCTACGTTTAATAGAAAAAAATATTTTATAGAAATTTGTTCATCTATTGTTCGCTGAACAAAGATAAATATACATAT
The DNA here is from genome assembly GCA_911387925.2 of Bombus hypnorum. NCBI lineage: Eukaryota > Metazoa > Arthropoda > Insecta > Hymenoptera > Apidae > Bombus > Bombus hypnorum. The sequence continues at coordinate 19,651,037 of OU427021.1, forward strand.
CTACCTACAAAGACAATGTTTCGTTTATTATACCAAATGTGTAACTGGAAGCCAAGTTGCACTAGAAACATAATATAATTATTCAAACTATGACAACTATGACAATCTAATCCCAACCTAATCCAAATGTATGTATTATTCTATGTATTATATATGTATATGTATATACTATATGTATAGAATGATACGTTCTATTATAATATACGTAGTATGTATTAGAAAAAAAGTGATCTAAAAGGGCGACAGGACTTTCCACGGGACCTGGACCTTCTTCCACGATAATCGACTAATTATGTAGTAATATTATCAAATTGAAAAATGACAAGTGGCTACTGTTGCACGAACATTATGATCTTCTTCTAAATCCTACAAGTTTATGTTTAACATGACAATCAGCTGATTTGTATAATTTTCTAAAATTATTTTATAAATCTTTATTTACATAGTTACCAAACTTATTACCGTTATAAAAGAATATTTATTAACACTAATAATTTATAAAATTTCAATAATTATATTAATTCAATTTAAAAAGACATAAATTACGAATTATTAGTATTAATAAATACGCCTAAATATCATTAACGAGTTTAGTAATGAAATGAATGAAATTTTACAAGTGAATTTTATAAATTATAGATTATTCAAGTAGATATTCTTAAGGAAATAATTACAAGTACGAAGAATAGATACGAAAAATTACTAAGTCACAAAAGAAAAGTTCATAATTTATGCATATAACTTGACAATTTGTAATTATATACATTATTATTTGGTTAAATACCATTAATTATTATTCAGAAGAACTCCGACAATAGAAACATTTTAGATTAAAAAGAATAAATTCCGTATTTGCAATTATACATTACTCCTTCTATGAATTTCACCTGCAAATATATTATATTATATAAAATATATGATAATATATGTTATATTTGTTTTTAATCGAATAATTTCTTCTAACCTGTATGGATCTGTTATGACTTATGCCGATAAAAGTCACATAATTTTACTGCAAGGATGTTGTGTTTTATCACGACTTTATTTTACCATATAAACGAGAACATTGCTTAATTAACCAGTCGATCAATGAAAGAATAAAGTGAAGTGTTAGTACCAGATTAACGTTCGATGAAAGTTTAGAATCTTACGAAGATAAATGTATTTTTGTTTAATTTTAATATAAATTGCAATCGCGTAGCTGGAAAAGGCATGAGCCAACTTAGGCTACGTTTGTACTGGATACATATTCGGATACGTCCGTGTACATACACGAATGAACGCATTAAACGCCTTGAAATATAATAAATGCAAGTGGTTTTGTTATGTTATACATACTGCACGTATATTGATCGTTCGGTGTCGTCTATACTTGTCGATATACGTATTTTTTCATCAGATTCGTTGTGACTGAGAATTCATGGTCGAGGTCTTTCAAACGAATGATGATTGTTTATCAAGTGTTTCTTTCGTTTCATCTACGCAGAATATAAAAATGTGTTTCAGAATTTATTCTAAAATAATCGCACTCTCGAATTTTTCATTTTTATATATTCATATTTTCATTTATAATCACATATTTTTCATTTTCCTCTCTTAAAGAAAACATCTTATTTCCTCGTTTTAATTTACCAATTATTAGTAAGACTTTGAATAAAAGATTATCAAAACAACATATAATAAAAATTTGCTAAATTCATGTCCATTTTGTATAATATGTAACGCAGAACTGATCATCCAATACTGAATACTGAATGACGTATCCAGTATGTATAACCAACTCACCACTTTATTCGTCCATATACATGTATACATACATGTATATAAATCCGAATACGCATTTATGTGTTGATATAAAATTGGGTGTAATTGAATTTAATGGCACTCGACTCCATCTCTACTTATGTATCATATATCAGTATCGTTTTATAATGCATGTAACAAACGCGTATTATACATACTTGCACATAATTACTCTATTATTCATTTCCTTCGTTTCAGAAACATAAATGCAAATATTATTGTTCGACCGTTCGCGGAGAGACGCGATCGCGAGGAAGCGCGCCAACGGGAGTCGTAAATTCCCGTTACGATTAGATAATCGACGCCATGAAATGATCGATCCCCTATTTCATTTAGGATAATAGAGATGGTTGAATTAATGATAACACTGAGGTAATAGGTTATAATTCACACTTTATTCCAACAACTTGCAGACAAGATAGTTACGCTCAGTGAATATAGATATAAGTTAAATAGGTGACTGATCTAAGCGTGGCAATCCTGTTAAGAGATGTTAACTGTTCTAAAGAGGGCAAATCAGTGAATTTCGGAGACGATGCTGTGGCGGAGGGAAGCTAGTGATGGGTGTGTCTAGTGCAGGAGATCATCGGATTTCTTGATGACAATTTTGGCTGGAAAAGTGAGGGCAATAGTCATTGCCTCTGATTGGATAAGAAAAAGTTAGTGGGCAAGAAAGAGTTCTAGCCGCCCCCGAGAGAGTTTAGGATTTACAGAGTATCGTGTGAACTTGTACAGTCGAACAAACAAAATCCAGCACGAGTACGTCAGAAAGATGCGACGGTGGAACGTCGAAAGGTTCCTTAGTATTTTCAAGCGTGATTTAAAAAATGGATGTAAATATGAAGTAGTAGCCAAATCGAAGCAGTTTCGAATCGGTGACGAGATCACTCAAGTTTGTAGACGTAGACTGCGAGGTATGTCGATCGTCCAAGCTAGGAACGCGTTAAAAACATGTTCGAAACCCGTAGAATTGCAGCTAGTCAGAGAACCGACTTTTGCTTTAAATGAAGGGCTAGGTAACACGCGGGGCGATATTCTTGCACGTACTCGAAGCGACTCAGAAGCGTCGACACTGAAATAAGGGAAAACGGCTGATGTTCGCGATTCCATAAATGTCGTGCAACAGGGAACCCCTTCACAAAGTATGATAGTTAGTACCCTGATGAAGGATAGCGAGAACACGAGTTCTAAGGAATGAATGAAAAACGAGAATGAGGCAGCTATGACAAAATTTCAGGTGGTACGAGCTATCAATCCGACCTTTTATCCGCGAAGAGTGTTTAACAAGAAACGCAAGAAGGTGACAACATATAAGACGGAGGATCTGGTAGCGATCAAAGAGACGCAGGCCGGTCCTGGGTTAAAGTTCCACTCGAAGCTCCCTCCGCCGTATCACATGGTAAAAGTTTTACGGAATGACTATTACATGGAGCAGCGAAAAGGTAAGCACAAAGGGCCGCAAAGGACTTCTACGCTGGCTGATCATATGAAGTTGTGGGACATTGTTGGAGTTAGCAGTGCGAGTGACTATGAGCACATCTGAGGTCAGATGTATTTGTTAGAATGGCCGAGTATAGTATGGACAGATCGCCAAAGGGTTTGAGAACTTCAATGGGCCAAGCGGCCCATCAATGTGTCGTCGGTCCTTCAGTCCAATAGTTACGCAGAAAAAAGACCTACGTGACCATGGCCGTGGACGGTTGCGGAACACGTACGTGGTGGAGCTATGAGAAAAGAAAAAAGGATGCTTAAGGGAGAAAGACGAATTAGCAGACAGTCGTTAGTTGAGAGTCCAGTTGTGAGCAATCGTTAACTAAGAGGGGAGCACGAGACGGGTATGGGTTCTCGCGGCGTAGTACCACGCCGTGGGACTGAATCTGATATTGTCGTATAGCCGGGTGGCGGCCGGTCGGTGCCTTTACGCTTCCGCCGGTTTGCCGATTCGGTATGGAGAATTTCGGAGAAGTTGGTGGTCCCATACCTGTCAAGAATACTCACCTCACCTTCTCGTTGGGGCTCCCCGTAACCCTATACCGGCTTTAACCGAGGTAAGGTGCGGAAAAGTGAGTGGCACTAGGACTGGAACTGATGGCGACGACCTCGGCGAAATTTAAATAAATAATATGGATATCAGACGTAAAAAGAATACAGTTTACGGTGCTGGGAAGGGAGATCCCAGTAGGGGAGACTCGCGTAGTTGTGGGTAATCAAGTGGGTCCCGCTGCGTCGTCATCTTATGACCACGGCCATTCGGAGGTGGACCGTCAGGCTCCCGGATCGGCTTCTGCGCCTGGCGAGGCGAGCAGGTTATTGAGATCGGCGGATGGGCTGGAGGGTACCTTTGTGGCTCCCTCCATGGTCTCGGACGCCGGACCATTTTCCTTAGAAGGATACTGGAGGGCCCGCACGACGTCCGACGACGAGGAATCGTTAGTCTCGTTGAAGTCGAATCTCTCTGTAGCATCTGGGAGGTCCAGGGGCAAGAAACGGTAGATGACTTGCACTATAAGGACCGCTACGGCTGTATAAGGACTGCTACGGCTGCTGATATCGGTGCTGAGATGATCAGGAAGGTCGGGGAGATAATTAGAGTGGCGATTATATCGTCCAACCTTACAGGAACCTACATCAGGATCCTTAAGGAGGCGGCAACCTCTCTTGCCGCCAGGACGATGGAGTCGTCCAGGAGGATTGGACGCGCCTGCGGCACCCGGGCCCCGAGGCTCGCGGAAGCGAGGCCGTTGGTTCTCGATGAGGAAAACGAGGCCCCGCGGAAAGTTCTTGCGAGAATGGAGGTGAGCGCGTCCCAGGAGTGTTCTTCTCCACCTGGACGGTGGAATGGGAGGAAGAGATGGATGTCGCTGACGACGAGCTGCTGGAAGCGAAGAAGAGGATGGTCTCTCGTGACGTAGCACCGGGTCCAGACGGAATACCAGGACGGGTTTGGGCGCGATCAATCAACATCTTGGCTCCCCGTCTGCGACGCCTCTTTAGAAGATGCCTGAGGGAGGGTGTCTACCCCCGGGCATGGCGGAAGGCGAAACTGGTTCTACTAAGGAAGGAGGGTCGCCCCTTGAACTCACCGGCGGCGTACAGGCCAGTGTGCCTTCTAGAAAAGGTGAGCAAACTTCTCGAAAGAATAATCGCCACCCGTCTGGAGGCCCATATATCGGAGTGGGTGCCCGGATGGCACGATAGCCAATACGGCTTTCAACGGGGCCGCTTGACCGTCGATGCGGTGAATCGTGTAAGAACCGTAGCGGAGGCCATGGTGTCAGAGAACGAGGTGACGCTAGTGGTCTCGCTCGACGTAGCAAACGCCTGCAACGCCATTCCCTAGAACGTGATAGTGGAGGCGCTGGAACGCTTCGAGGTACCCCCCTACCTTGTCCGTGTCATCCGGGTCTATCTTAGCGACAGGTGAGTCGCCTACAAGGACAACAGCGAGAAAGAAGAGTGAAGGATGGTCAAGCGGGGTGTTCCACAGGGTCCTGTGTTGGGACCCATCCTGTGGATCACGGTGTACGACTCGGTCCTTCGCTGCCACCTGCCTCCGGGCACGGGCATCGTATGCTACGCCGATAACACTCTGGTCCTGACCGGGGGACGATGGTTTAACGAGACTCTGCAACTCGGCGAGGTCGCCATGGCGTGTGCGGTTCGCGCCATCCAGGAGCTAGGCTTGAGTGTGTCACCTGCCAAGTCCGAGGCCATGTGGTTTTTCGACCAACACCGTAGAGGAACCTCTCCTCCTGGCCTCTGTGTGAACACCTGCGGAGAGGAAGTACAGGTAGGACTCCAGATGAAATACCTGGGCCTCACGATCGACAGCCAATGAACGTTCGGGCCACACTTCGAGCTCCTGGTTCCTAAAGTGACGGCCGCAACCAACGCCTTATGCGACCTATTACCAAACATCGGCGGGGCCGGAGTCGGAGTTCGTCGACTGTACGGGGCCCCGGTGTGGGCGGAAGATCTGCCAAGGAGTCGTCGCAGCTTACTGCTGCTGAGGAGGTTGCAGAGGACTACCACCATCCGAATAGTCAGGGGATATCGGACCATATTCCACGCGTCGGCGTCTGTGCTGGCGACGTCTCCTCCGTTCAAGCTGCAGGCCCTAGCGCTCCGACGGGTGTACCATCTCCTGCGGAGCCTGTGTTCGGGTGGGGATACGCCCTCTGTCAGCCAGTCGGTCCACGACGTCCGGAAGGAGGCAAGGCTCGAGACCTGGGAACGATGGCGCATTCAGCTTGCCGCCGAGGATACGGTACGGCCTCGTCGAGCCGTTGGAGCAATCCTACCGAACTGGGAGGCCTGGAGAGATCGCGGCGGGCTCCCGCTGACGTACAGGATGACGCAGATGCTCGCCGGGCACGGAGTGTTCGGGGAGTACCTGCTAAGGATTCGGCGGGAGGTGACTAGCACGTGCCACCACTACGAGGAAGAAGAAGACACAGCACAGCACACGCTGGAGTTCTGTCCTGCGTGGGAGGAACCGCGTCGTGTCCTACGACTCGCCATCGGTGAGAGTTTGGCCCCCGAGGCGATCGTAAGAGCCATGCTGAGGGGGCAACAGAAGTACATCGTCGTCCGCTCCTACTGCGAGCAAGCCATGCTCGCAAAGAAGCGCGCCGAGAGAGAAAGGGAGAGAGGACAATATCCATCGAGAGTGCTGTCACGCCGAGGAAGGTCTGCCCCCCCCCCCCCTCCTCGGATTTGTACGACGGCCCAGGCAGCGTGGCGTTAGGAGGAGTGGTCCCTAACGGCCAATCAACGGAGGATGACTTCCGATAACACCATCAGGGAGAAGACAAAGGTGTGCCCCGGCAGTAATTCGCAAGGGGTCCCGGGGCACTCCTACCAATTGTTAGGACGACCACCGTGGGTTTTTAGTCGATTTGAGTCCGACAGTACCCCGTCCATGAGGATTTGCCCACGTTAAAAAAAAATCGTTAACTAAAAGTCGAGTTATGAGGAGTTGAGTTGCCAAGTTGCTATCAGTTGTAAATTATTATTTGTGAGTTGTAAATTATCTATTTAGTTGTCTTAGTTACAGCACATTACTGTATTTAGTTCATGTTAAATGACCATCGTTTCCTGTTTAATCCATTATAAATGGATCCATCTATCAATAAACTTATCATTTAGGAAATCATTTTAGAAATCATTTATCATTTTAGAAATCATTGGAAACCCGAATTTCTAATATTTCTGAATAAATAAATCCTATATTATGAATTTACATATAGGTTATATAGATTATATGAGTACTTTTTGCAAATACTTAAAAATGACATTAATAGTTAGAGTATAAAATATAAAAGTCAATGTTTTCATCTCTCAGTGTCTTCACAGCAATGTTACATCAAAGAATTCTTGTAATTGCTTTACAAGTACTTTTTCACATTTTATAACATTTCCCATTTTTTCAAACTTTGCTTTTCGCTTATTAATAGATAATTGTATTGCAAAGGAACTTTTTTAATATGTTATACACTTTTCAAAGTGCAACCTTCACATTTTACTATAGTTCTTAAGTTTGTACAGTAATTTACCACTATTAATCTTTGCGTGACTAATCTATTTGGAATAGAAGACATTTTGTCTCGTTTGTTGTTGTCCGTCAAAGGACATATTTCTTATTATAATTTTTCGTTTCATACGAAAGTAGAATAAGATAGATATACTTAATTCGATCTTTTATAACGATGTTTCTTATATTTAAAATTGGAGATGAAAGAATTTTAGTCAGGATCAGACGTGATAGTTTGAAAGAGGCAAATAAGTCCTGGTCGAAACAGGAGGAGAAGACACGTACGTTGTATGAATAATAGGAGGACTCGTTGGAGCACTGGAAGGAGGAATATGAAACGATAGATAGGATGAATTTGTACGACAAGGAAATTCTGGATAAAAATAAAAACATGAAAAAGGTGGTGGCGGAGAATAGAAAGGAAGAAGGAAAAGAATAGAAGAAAAATGTAATTATTGAGAAATAAGGTACAAGTACAAGTAAAAAATAGATCAAATGGATGGCGGAATGAACGAATAGATGAATGAAACGTAATGGGGAGAATGATTATATAAAGATAAAGTATTTAAAGATAAAAAGGAAGGATTATCAAAGAATTGACATATTTTTATGCTATCGTAGTTATCTGTAAGTTTAGTTTCAGTTTTTTTTATGTTTATGAACTATGTAAAACCAATTCTAGGCCATCAAACTGACATAAATGTAGATATAAGTACATAAGGTAATTAGGGGAAAGATGCCAAATAGAAGATACTAAGCAATTAGAATTCTGAAGTCTATCCAGTCTATGTTATATGTGTACTTACGAATTCTTCCGTTACGTCAATTGATAAAGAAGATCACTTAGCATTTGTTGTAATATACAACATGAGTATGTTGAAGAAATTTATGCTACGACGTCCGCAAAAATTTTTGCTGCAGCTTAATATTTCGTATTGTAATAAAAAAAAGGAGTGTTATTAACAGTAACAGGTTGTAAACCGGAAAAGAGGAATTCTTCGAAATTTCTTTTACTTTTGCACAAACGATAAGCATAAAATTTTACCTACTTAACGAGTTTAGCATCTTTCTCAACATGTTGGAGTAAAATGCCGCGTCAGTATAGTGGTTGCAACTTACTTGTTTCAGTAAACAATGTGTATTTATAGTAAACAATACGAACCTACGTGAAAAGATCGAACAGAGGACAATGGGCAGAGGATGGGCTTCGATCTGTTGTACTAGCGTTGAAGGATAAGACGAATAGAAATGCGAATAAAGAGTACCATATAATTTTTTGTTTTGTTTGCATCTTTTCCAACGTTTGATTCGGCTTGAAATAGTATCATAATGAGATTAAAATGTCTAACGAATAAGTTTCTTTATATTGCAAATTATATGTATAGAAAAAAGTGGTTCAAAACGTTGATTTCTACACATACTCAGAAATCATCGAGATGGGTGAGATGGATATTGTAAATAACTATACAACATTCTCTAGAAATTACTATTTAGTAATTGGTGTTTACCAAGATTATACATTGTTTCTTGGATTTATCTCATTTTTTTTTTTTAAGGCACAGTTATATCACTCTTTGGCTGAATCCTTCATTTGTAAAATATTATACTGTATCATCATAGTCATAATATAGATTGTAGATTATAACTGATAACGCTACAGCAGCGTCATGGCGAGTTTCAAATATTATTATATATATAAAGATATATAAATGTAGATATTTATCTTCTCTTACCTATAACTTTCATTGGAACGCTTTCCGAAGTCTGGCTATAAATAGGAGTCGACATCGAAACTTCACAGCTATACGAGCCGGATGCCTCGTAACGGACATTCTCTAATTTGATTGTCGTGCCATTTTCAAAGCGCTGTAAACAAACGGTGTTTTAGTGCTAGTAGGTGGTAACAAATTTCTATTAAATAAAATAAGTAAAACGCAACCACAGTTTCCGTGTACTCGTTCAAACTCAAATCCTTCACCATTATACCACTGCCTTTATCAGTGCCTCTTGCGTGCGAAAGCATGGTTGAAAATGAAAGGAACGTTTGTGTATCGATCCCTCAGAAATTGATCAAACGTCTGTTCTTTGATCGTGTAGGCGTTGGAAGAAAAAGCAAACGAAAAGGAATGAAATGTAGAAAAGAGAAAAATTGTTATCTATATGGTGTTGTAGAATTACAGATGAATCAAGTAGAAAGCTAAAAGGACTGCACTGCATTTTATATAGATACTACCCATATGAAAAAATTACAAGTGTCATATAAATATATAAATTTATAAGAGGTTCAGATACTTATAAATATTTATAAATGTTCAAATATTATATTTCCGTGAGCGCCTGCACTCGTATATACTCGTATCAAGCCATTTTATAAGTAGTATCTCTCTCTATTTTGCATTTTGCATTTTGCATTTTACATTTTGAATCGCTAAAGTAGGATCGAATAGTAACTGCCGCAGCTTGTATACATAATCACTAATTAAGAGAATTATAAATAACATCAATAGAGAAATGTTCAATATTAATGAACCGGAAAGTCTGTTTCATCGTGTCAATGGTCAGTCACACACAAATTGTTCCGTCATCCACTTTATTTTCTATACCTAACATGAATAAACTTTTATTTATTTGACGACAAAATATATAATTTGATAAGGACAAAATGCTATAAAGAATAAAAAAAATGTTTAATTTTCACAAGTTTTCAAAAGAAGAGTTAAGAAATGATTAAAAAGGAGGAATGTCGTGTTAAAAAGCAATAAATAATACATTGCTCATCAACAAATACGGTAACATTGATATTTTTACATACCATGTTATATACTATGACTCACGAAAGTATACGTGTGTACACATATATAAATTTAAATAATTTTGAAATTTTATTACATCCTGTAACAAGATACGACTATCGTGATTATATTGATCTTTGAAACACATTTAGAAATGTACGTATATAGAAGCTACAGACTATTTATTGGAAACATACACTTCACAAAATTTACCAACGTATTTGAATAGTTAATTATGCACTATATTAACAAACCACAATATTTAGTGAGGCTACTATTTATGCTATATACTAATTTTTCACTAAGTGTATATTTGCAATAAATGTCTTATAAACTTTCATATACATTTTCGAATTGGTTTTCAACTTTCCTATTACAATCATGATAGTTGCATCATATTACAGTACTACAGAAATTTCCACAAATTTCGTATAATGTACATAATATATTCATATAAATTTCCTGTGTTTAATATTGGAATATGTTCGTGAGCCATTATATGTATACACAATTTATAATATATATAAGTATGACATCATTTAGGTATGGAATGATCAGATATCTAAAAAGAATGTATTTTCATTATACCCTATTATTTTTTACTTCATGTTCTTTAATCTGACAACGCTTGGATATACTCTGACGGGATATGTCACGAATCGAGGGTATCGTGTTATATTTTTATTAACGTTGCATGTTGCGATGCAGGTTGTTTCACGTGGTATCGGCCACTGGTTAAGAAAGTCCATCTCGATATTGTCTCTCGACATAATACAGACTATCGTTAATACCGTGTTTCAATTTCCTCTGGCGACGCCTTCGTGGTTTCGTCCCAATGAAAAGCGATGTTTTATTTAATTCCAGGTCACGAAGACGCTTACACGTAGATTCGCGCATAGAAAACTTTTTGTTTTACAACGTTCTCGTCGTGTAAGCGTATGTCGAGACGAGCTTGGTTTCCGTAGATTGTAGACTGTAGACTATAGAATAACGGTCACGAAAAATGAAGTAATATAAGAGAGCGTAAAACAAGATTGGATAACGGGCTGGAAGTGTATACTGTATATTCTTTAACGGCGAAGCACAACGAACGCGTTGCAGCTGAGCTATAACTAAACAATATTTTGCACAATTTTTCATTCGCTATCTTTCTACGGATTATTATAACTAACGGAATGTTTTTAAGTACGAAATTCGTAACAACAGCCTTTATTAAAAAATATAATAGATGCGCTCTTAGAACACCTGTTAATAAATAATATTTCACGTGGTTTTCGTTGAACGACCTTTCGCGAATTATTATAAGTCAGGAATATAGGTAAAAATATCGTCAGTATATTTTTCTTAATTTTCAGATTTTTATGTCACTTGTAAGAGAAATTCGGTAACGCGAAACTCTAGGAAAGTTTGAAACTTTGTAGCAATGTAATTCCAACGTGACAGTAATAGCGAAATCATTTCCTGTTCCAGCAAACAAACCGTATCACTCATTACAGTACGCTTTCTTGAACGAAAGATTGATTTTGGCTATTCTAAAAATTTTGTAATATCCATATGTGTATGTATTGTATGTATGTACCTACGTACATACCGACATCTATGTATATAGTTTTAAAAATTTCTTATAAAATATTAAAGACGATGTGAGTAAATTTTGAAAAAGAAGGGTCTTTTAAAAATTCTTTACCACCATAATATAGAGCATGAAACTATAAAAATATGATTACAACTTCTTTTCATATCTTACGTGGTTTCGTAAATATTTACTACATATTAAGAATTTGCAATTGTTTCGAGGAATGGTTTTATCTCCATGAACCCTCTGTTTATAACAACAAAAAGTGATTAAATCGTTGACGTCATTTAAACTACATTTTTGCAAAGTCCCCAACTTTTTCGAAATTTTCAAGTTCCCTTATTTGTGGCTAAGTATATACATACTTAATAAGTAAATTGTTGAGGTTATTAGATGTATGAACAGAGGAACGCGCGGATAAATGGTAAAGTAGAAAATATATTTTGATACAGAAGTGTAAGTACAAGTAGGAATATAATTTGAGCTGGTCTCGATCCACACGCTAACAGTGTTACCCTATAACTGAAAACCCTGAAGCCATCGTCGCCTGTCTACTGTCTATGGTCTGCCTTCGTCCCAGTCTATTAATTATACGCTGTCGATGGCTTCAGTGCTTGAGAAAACTAAAAAGACCAGATATAGAGTTTTCTTAGAAGTGGTGACCACTTCAACATAAATATTTGAAAAAGACAATAGCTCGATATATTCGAAGATATAAGCCTTTCAAAAATTAATGACAAACGACTGTGTTTAAGAAGAAACAAATACTAGATTATGTAATTATAGTAGTTTAGGTTCATTGATATTATTCTACCTAAATCTAAGGTTATTTACATTTTTTAAATATTCAAGTAGGTGACAAAGCACATACTTAATTTCAAATTTAAATGAAAAAATATTTTTCACATAAAACTAAATGTATACAATTCTAAAGTTATCTATATAAGTGTATATATATATACAGGGTGATTGGTAACTGGTGGTACAAGCGGAAAGGGGGTGATTCTAGGCGAAAAAAGAAGTCGAAAATATAGAATAAAAATTTTTCGTTTGAGGCTTTGTTTTCGAGAAAATCGACTTTGAATTTTCGCTCGGTACGCGTGCACTTTATCACGTCTCGTTATAACGGATCTCACTGTAGATCGTTGTCTCGATTAACGTTATGTTGATAAACACTTCCAACGTGACCGAAGTGTTTTCCTACCTATTAACTTACTATCCGACTTTTATCGCTATCCACTATCAGTACCTATTAGTCTACCATCATGTCTACATACAGCAATCGGGAATAGACGAACATGATAATTCGTTAGGTGCGTGTGGTGGTAACGCATCAGTCGCAGCTGATCATTACAGACACCGGTATTCCAATCGTCGACATCCTGGCAGACGTGTTATTCAAAGAGCAGAAAGAACCCTCGGCGAATATGGTTCTTTTGAAAAACTTAGACAACATGGTGGTCGTCGACGACGCGTTAGTGTAAATGTTGAAGAGCAAATACTAAAGGACGTTTTGGAACATCCTGACATAAGTGCAAGAAACCTTTTTTTGCGGTATAATCTTAGTTGCTTCACGATTCTTCGAATTCTACACGAAAACAACTTACATGCTTATCATATCACCAGAGTACAAGGACTAATGCCTCATGATAAGATTTCGCGAAAGGCATTTTGTCATTGATTGCTTCAACAGCATGCCAACGATGCAGAATTTCTGTTAAAAATTTTATGGACCGATGAAGCGAAATTTACAAGGGACGGCATGTTCAATGTCCATATCATGCATAATTGGCAAAATAAGAATCCTCACTCTATTCTTGAAACACATTTTCAAGTAAGATGGAACGTAAACGTCTGGGCTGGCATAATCGAACATCTAATTATTGGGCCATATTTTTTCGAAGGAAATGTAACGTCAGCAGCATATTTCGATTTCTTACAAAACAAACTACCGGAATTATTAGATGTACCGCTGAGAACTAAAGGAAGTTTAATTTTTCAACAAGACGGTGCACCGCCACATTTTAGTCGTCATGTGAGAGATTTTTTAAACATTACCAAGGCTGTATTGGTCGTGCTGGAACAATAGCTTGTCCACCACGCTCTCCTGACTTAACTCCGCTTGACTTTTATTTATGGAGCCATATTAAATCAATTGTCTATTCTGAAGAAATCGCAAGTTGCGAGCAATTGAAAGAAAAGATTATTGTAGCCTTTCATACTTTAAAACAATCGAATACGTTAGAAAGTGTTCATAGAAATTTAATTAGAAGAGCAGAAGTATGTGTTCGGCAGAATGGGCAATATTTTCAGAAATTTTTGTAATAATAAACTTTACGATTACTTCATATTATTTCATTATGTATTCCTAATTTTCCGTTACGGCAAAAACAAACTTAAACTGCGATAATATCCATCGAGACAACGATCTATAGTGAGATCCGTTATAACGAGACGTGATAAAGTGCACGCGTACCGAGCGAAAATTCAAAGTCGATTTTCTCGAAAACAAAGCCTCAAACGAAAAATTTTCATTCTATATTTTCGACTTCTTTTTTCGCGTAGAATCACCCCCTTTCCGCTTGTACCACCAGTTACCAACCACCCTGTATTCGAAAGAATCGTATCTTACAACTAGAATTTTATAGTTGCAATCATCTTGTTTGAAGAATGATGTTGAAAAACGTGTTCCTAAATAATATTCTATTTATTTTCTTGTAAATGCCTTTTTATAAATTATCCCAATTAAAATAAAATAGTTTTATTAAAGAATGCAACAAACCTTCGTTTCGCATTCTTTTTACAATGTGTTACAATTAAAGAAGAGATTAAATGTACGTTTTTTCTAATTGCAGCCCTGTTATGCTATAGGAGCATGAGTATTTACCTCATAGATCTGATTTTATTTTACCCTCACTTCTTGTTATATCCTGAAAATGCATGAACGTGTGTTATATTAAAGAAGAGAAAGGAAGAGAATGGTAATTAACGTTTGTAAAAGGCTGTTGTTAGAAGCATAAAAATCAATCAGGTATTAAATAACGTTTTCGAATATTAAATAATCGTAACAGCCATTAAACTCCTAGTTTCTCTTTTCATGGCTAAAAGAGGATAATTCTGTTTGATTCTTACGGGCATTCAAGTTACCAGGTTCATGAGTCCTGAAGTGCAAAGTTCAGCAACGTTCACGGGGTATACTATGGAGACGTAAAGTGTAGAGTGTAGAAGGCTATGCATATATGTCACAGACAGAGGGAGCAGAGTATAGAGTAAATAGAACACTGAGAAGATACGCGTTTAATGGCCACTTTTTCTACGTTACTCTTGATGTCTCAAGCACGACGCGGTTCGTAACGCAAAGTAAATCGTTTGCACGAAGCATGAGTTAAACTTTGAACATTGAACGCTGAACACTGAACATGCAGTGAACCTGAAACACCGGTGTGAACCATCGTTCTACGTATAATTAAAGCCATGCCGTTTCTTTTATACTTATTATAGGAATCTCGTGTCTCTTGTAAAACAATTTACAAGTTAGTCCTTTGTTAGTCTCAATGAAATTGTACTTAATCTTTGATATTTGGTATAAAATATTTTTAAAATTCATTAAAAGAATATTACATTAACAAAGACTATAAATTTTGTAATGGTAAATGTAGTGACTGGAGTAAATTAATCTAACATTATCGATTGCGTTTCTTCTGTTCTGACAAAAAATAATGTTTGCTTTTGTGACAAAAGTAATTTATTATAATTAATAGAAATAGAAAATAAAACTCTTCAAATAGTTATTTCTTTTTTATAGTTTGAACTTTTAAAGAATAGGATGAAGAATAGAAATTATAGATTCTGTTTATCAAAGTTTTCTTCATAAAATATCGCTTAGTAATACCAGAAAATTCCGAAATTCTACCTACAGCTTCTGCAAATAAAGTCGATAACTGACACACATAAAAGAATATCTATTTATTCAAATTCTCTTCAGGTAATCAGAAAAAATTATTTATATTTTATACAACTATGTACAACTTCAGACACTAATTTTTATTTAGTTACGTAAAAATTGGTCAAAATAAACAAGTTTTATCGATATCTCTTCAACTATCACATTTTTTAAATGTATGTATGTATGTAGGTATACAACACTTTTTAAAAAATAGTTACATGATATTTAGTTTATCAACAATTTTTCATATGATACTTATTTTAATACGACATTTTGTTTATGATCTGAACCAGCGCGAAAAGTAATATCAAACGTATCCCAGTTTTATTTAACGCTTACAATTCACAAATTATAAGATACAATAAAATACATATGACTGTTTTTTGTGTCTATTATAATTTATTAATATATTTAATATATATAATAAATGTGTGAGTAATCACGTTGATAATATAACATATAAACCATTCTCGCATAATTTTGACAATACACGACTCTAACATTTCATGTTGATTTTATCGGATAAAAGTTTTGCATTTGTGGATATAGGGGAAAGAGTCAGAAAGTTAGTATATCAGGTAGCTCATTCATCGTCCTTTCGACAAATATAGTTTATATATACTTGTACATACATATGTATATCGTCAAGCAGAAAATGCGTTACATTTGCATGTTGCGACACATTAATTTTGTTAAGTTACTCGTAATAGATGAAAACATGAATATTCGATACAACAAGTCGGTTAAGTGGATCTTGATATATTTGCTTTATTTCTTTATTTATTCATTTGTCCGTCGAAATCGATATGATCAATGAAATCAATTACTTTCTGATTATTTTTAAACGATGGCCTTTTTTCTCGTTTCAGTCGTTTCAATCATTTCAGTCGTTTCGCAGCGAGTTACCTCGTAAAAATTTGCATCCTCCTGTCTTGTTCTCTTTCTTTTGAATTAACTCATGAAAAAACGATACATCTTTAAAAAGTAATATATCAAGAGAGAAATCGAATGAAAACAGTACTAAATAGGTCTTTTCACGCAAGAATAAACGAACGAGCCTGAATTAATTACACATTTATATTGTACATGTATATATGCTGACCGTAGAGCGTAGAAGTGGAATAACGCTATATCTGATCGGACACATATTGTATAATAATGATCTAACCGTGCAGGTAGAGTAAGACGATATGTAGTGGAACATGGGAGTGAAACAGAACGCGACATGCAAGTTACAAGAAAGACAACGACGATATTCATATAAAAATAGCTATATAAATAACTATAATTTACCTACCAACTACTAACGAAAGCCTGTTACAAACACTGCTTATATGTAATTGTAGGTTAAAAGAAACGAAATTATCTATTAACCACATCGAGGCATCTGCTACAAATGGATACTTGAAAAAATTTTTCGCCTAAACTAAATTTTTCGAGTAAACGCCTTAAGAGTCATCTTATTACATTTAAACTTAGAAAGGCGAAATGACACGATTATTATCGTACTTATAATAAGAAAAAAATAGTCCTTTTTATATATTGCAAACAGTTCTCTCATAGGTACCCATAAAAATCTGATAGATGATAAAGATTTTTTAACGTCAAAATATTATACACATTCAGTTTTTTAAATAAAAAAAGTTCCTTACGTTAATTATTTTCTCCGCAAAAATATTACAATAATCATTAATAGTAATTAATGCCTTTAAACAAACACAAATACTTTAAACAATAATCTTTAAATAAAAAATTCAATTCTTGCCCTTTTCCAGGAAAAGGTTTTTAAGTCTAGGTGCAACTTATCGTAACTGAAATCTATTACGCATTTTTGTCCATGTGATTGCACATTAAACTAGTGTTACTCAAACACATTAAATTGAACACTCAAATGGAGTAAATCAACAATTTTCTCAAAACCGTTCGATTCGATCGCAGTGAAATGCGTTTTCGAGCGTGATACGGTTGTTAATCTAGACCTAAGTTCAGACCTATATGGATTAAAGTATTAAAAAAGAAGCCAGACGGGTTCGTTGAATGATTTATTTTTAGATCAGACGAGGTATGTACTATAGAACCCCAATGCATCGGCACATTAACGATATATGCATGTTCGTTGAACTTTACTGACCATGACGGCCATTGTAATTTTGATCCATTAAATGATGCAGAAGACA
Organism: Bombus hypnorum; assembly: GCA_911387925.2. NCBI lineage: Eukaryota > Metazoa > Arthropoda > Insecta > Hymenoptera > Apidae > Bombus > Bombus hypnorum. Next base: position 19,668,864 of record OU427021.1, read on the forward strand.
GTCTACTTTCATCAATGAGAATGTTCGTGTATTTCTGTATTAACAGCAATAGTAATAATAATAATAATAATAATAATAATAATAATAATAATAATGATAATGATAACATGCTTTTAGTACTCTATGTATACTTATACATTGATATAAAAGGAAAGAAAAAAACTTTTAATGCTTTAGATACTAAAAAATAATAGTAGCGATATGACCTCATTACTCGTTACTTATTACTTATCACGCATTACAAGACTACGCGCAAGAGACTAGATAAGCTAAAATAATTATATGACCTTATTCAATAAATACACCTACAAGATGTTTTATCCAGAAGTAGCTACCTAAACATATATCCTACATGTATTGTATGTACCTCTTTCAATTGTGACGATACACAAAAATTATTTATTACCCAGTCAAATATATAGGTCTCCAAAAACGAATACCTAAATACATTGCACAGAATATTTTTATTTTGATTTATTTCATAAGATAAATTTTAAGATTCCAAATATTTTTTACGCAAATTTTCTTTTAAGCTTTTTGCATACTCTTTTTTTCGCTTTCATAGTGGCACTGACATGACGATGGATGTAATGATATAACCTCGTTACGAGTTACGAGCATGAGCTTCGAATAGCGCAAAAGACGATTGCAATGTGTTAGCAAATATATGAACGAACCTGACGCAAAGTCAGGCAACTGCTAGAATTTTTGTTTGCGAGAATGAACCCGGCGCGAAATCAATCAGGAAACCTCTAGGATGGAATCACTTACGGACGAACCTGGGGTGAGCCGTAAGTCGCGAGCTGCGAGCCGCGAGCCGCGAGTCGCGACCACGAGGTCAGGCTGCAAACTGCAGGAGATTGAAATTTGGTGAACGGACCTGATGCGATATCGGTGAATCGCTGGGAAAGGCGGCGCAGATAAACTCGATCGATGAGGCAAGTATTAAAAGTATTAAATCAGTAATAATACTGATTTAATTGACAAGATTGACAAGATTGGTTTTAATTTTGATACTGACACTTCATTTTCATCCGAACAGAATAAAAATATTAATTCCAGACAATTACATTAATGGAGACTTGAAAAGTTTCAGCATCACATGTTCCGATAGAAGGGAAAAGATTTCTAAACAATACTAGACACGAATACACAGGAAGCCGGTATGTAACTCAAACACGTACTCATCTATCAAAGTATCACGGAATCGTTAAATGCATTAGATTAATGAATTACTTTTTCATGTATAATATTCGTGAGCGGGTATCATTAATGACAATTATTTAATACAAAACAATAATATGAAACGGAAGATCAATGTGACATAAAATATGATATAAAGTGTAGTGATATAAAGTCTATTATTTTCGCCAAAACTTTAAATAACGTCAAATAAATTAATGCAGACCCGAAATCGATAAACGAGGAAACTTAAAACCGTAAATTTCAAGAGATTTTAAAATTCATTTAACATGAACGAAATAAAAAAGTTGTATCGTAAAATATTTAAACGCCTCGTATAAGATAAATGTCATAATAAATTATAAAATTTTATCCATTTAAGAGAAATAAAATTCAAAGTTATATCTACCAGAAAATACTAAAACATAAAACACGGATGCGATAGTAAATTATAAATTATAAATAACAATACATTTATCAACGTTTAAAATATGATAAAATAAAAAGTTGAGCCGATACGCACATAAAACGTCAAGAATTTAAGGTTACAGGTAATATCATATCAACGACACATAAGATATTAACCGTATTAAATATAATATTAAATGAATGCGTTGATAAAATATGCGTGAAAATATAATACCAACACAATCTTAAGTCAATGATATTTCGCTGTATCAAAGAAAAAAGGAGTAAAAGAAAAGAAAGCTGATTTGTCAATTCGAAGATTATCGTTTGCTCGGGGTAGCATATGCGATGAGTATGACTACGCAATTGCTTAAAGACTGCATAATTGGAAGACAGCCAGGACCAGTCGTATGTTGATTGTATAAAACTCACCTTCATGCTTGCGCCCTCTACTTTCCAGTCCTTGAACGGCGGTTTCCTATCCTTTATGTATTGTAATATCTTCTTGTCATCCTTCATGAACTCGACTTTATGCAAGTAAGCATCTGGGACACTATGATCGCAATGCAGAGTAGCTGTGCTGTTGTATGTTACGTAGTTGGGTGCTATCAGTCGTACATGCACCGTGCAAGTTGCATCTGAAAGTCACCGATGACGTTTTACTTTTTGAATAACGGTTTCTCGCTAGGGAAATAGCTTTTATGATTATTTAACTTTCCAATCTTTTTCATTAAAGTATAGAATTCATCAAATATTTTGACAACTACATATCTCTATGCTTCTTTTTCCTTTGATCGCATAATTATAATCCCATTTCCCGAGCTTTTCCGTTAAAGTATCCAATACCGCTGAATAATGAACATATATGAAATATATGAAATATTCCAACAAATAAATATCATTCTCTACCCCCTTTACAAGATAATCATAATTTCACATCATCCCACATGGTTACAGATCTGCTGTCTCATAAAAACATTCCGTTTGTCATTTCTATCACTTAGTAATATTAAGCATACATCATTTGATTCATCAAACATTTCAAAGTTGTTCATTTTCTATTACGAATTCATTAACATACTTTTATTTCATTTATGTACTTTTCATTATGAAAATATTATGTTTTATTATTGCGAAATATCTATCTCGTTAGAGGTACATTTAGTATATATTGGGTTGGCAACTAAGTGATTGCGGATTTTGTCAATAGATGGTCTTAGCACATTCTTTTGTTTTGTCAACGTGTTGAAAGCATCTAACTTATATCGTTTCCTTGTTGTTTGGACTTCCACCTTTAATTTAGTAAAAAAATTGTATCGATTAGTTATTTAGTTTCGTTTTTATCCCAATTTAAAAATGGAAGAACAAGACGCGTATTTCAGACATATTTTATTGTATTATTACCGAAAAGATAAGAACGCATCGCAAGCACACAAGAAGTTGTGTGCCGTATATGCGAATGAAGCCTTGAAAGAAAGGCAGTGTTAAAATGGGTTTGCCAAATTTCGTTCTGGCGATTTTTCACTGAAAAATGCTCAACGATCTGGCCGTCCAGTCGAAGTTGATGAGATCCATATGAAGGCCATTATCGATTCAGATCGTCATAGCACAACGCGCGAAATTGCAGACAACCTCAATGTATCGCATACATGCATTAAAAGAAAATTAATACAGCTTGGCTATGTCAAGAAACTCGACTTATGGGTCTCTCATCGGATTAAGGAAATTCATTTGACGCAACGCATTAGCATCTGCGTTTCGCTTCTGAAACGCAACGCAATTGATCCATTTCTGAAACGACTGATTACTAGCGACGAAAAGTGGATAGTTTATAACAACGTTAATCGGAAAAGATCGTGGGTGATGCAAAATGAACCAGCCCAGACGACACCAAAATCTGAGATTATACTGTCAGTTTGGTGGGATTATAAAGGAATTCTGTACTTTGAACCTTTACCAAGAAACCAAACGATTAATTCAAACGTGTACGTTCAACAACTCGCCAAACTGAGCGATGCAGTTCAAGAAAAGCGGCCAGAATTGGCAAATCGTAAGGATGTTGTTTTCCAGCATGATAATGCAAGGCCCCACACATCTTTGGTCACTCGCCAAAAATTATTGGAACTAGGTTGGGATGTGTTATCACATCCACCATAGCTTTGACCTTGCGCCTCCAGATTACCATTTATTTCGTTCCATGCAGAACTCCTTAAATGGTAAAATTTTTAATGACGCTGATGTTGTAAAATCACATTTAATTCAGTTTTTTGTTGGTAAAAATCAGAAGTCATGACACTGCCTGAAAGATGGCAAAAGGTCATCGACAAAAACGGACAATACCTAATTGAATAAAGATATTTTTAAGCAAAAATTTTGAATTTTCCTTCTTATTTAAAATACGCGATCATTTAGTTGCTAACCCTATATTATATATGTAGATATGTCAAAATATAAAATATGATCATATTCAAACAGTTTTCAGAAAAAAAAGATGACCGTAGAGTATTTAAAGCGAAATATGGCTGAAATGCAGATAAAAACACGATACAGAGCACATGCAGGATAAAAGAACATTTCACATGATAATGGCGGTGGGCTTGAATGGATAATAATTCGTTTAACGAATCTCAAATGTCTCGTTATTATACGTAGTGAAAAGTACACGCAGCAACAGATATAACGGGAAACTTGCCTCGTTACGATTCAACAACAAAATGTTTTACCCTTCTTGTCCCTCGCCCCTAATTACATCGTTGACAATAACAAAATCGTTAATTTATTTTCGGGACAACAAACTGGGAAACTCTACTCGTTCAAAAACATGACATAAAACTTTAAACATTGTGCTCGGCTGCGTCCGCTAAAACGAATCTTGTGTTCCTCGTTTTATACGTTTATTAAAATCATAATTAATGGCTGCGTTTCATGAAAGCTGGTCACAATTATAATGACGGTTAAAAAATATTTCGATAGTACAAAATCTATAATAGGTATATACAAAAAATAAGGCAAAATAAAATGAATAATCCCCTTGTTTGATTTTTAGTTGTTTCAGATAATTTTTCTGCTATATTAGTAGAAATAAACTCGATGATACGACATTTTTTCGGAGAGTTTAAAATAATTTGATAGAACGAATTGATCAGGTCCGCCATTATTATCGGCGAGTTTATTACGATCATGATTAAAGATCGATTTTTGATAAACTGATAACATTCTGATGCATCAACTGTCACTGCATTGTGATCCATAGGAAACTTAGATCTAAAATTATTCGAATGTCCTCCATACTCGTCTAAATCTTTATCACGTTTTAAAAGCACGTTAAATAACTAGAACGTACATAACAGAAAACGATTTGACATATCTTAAAAGGCATAATTATTGTAAAAACTTTGTAACGATTCTCAAACTATGATGCATTTAAAAATGTTATTATTGGTTGAAATTAACAATTCTTATTAATCCCTTGCTTTATAATATCGAGTTACACTCGCAGCGAGAATTAAGGAGCAAACGTAACAAGATTTCTATTCGTCTGAAAATTCAATTTCAACTCGTTGTCGGCATTTAATCCTTTGTATTCCATTGGCGTCTTTACGACAATATTGATAATATGATTACTTTTCTTATTATTTTCACCAATAAAAGGTGGGAAAGCAGAGAGAGCTCTCCAGTATAAATACAAACATTTATAACATTGTTGATCATGCTGATGTTTAATACAAATTAAATGCTTTTCATTTCTCCTACATTCTTAGTTATTTTATTATAGGTAAATCTGTAATTCCGTTCACATCACTTGAATATTACAGGATAAGTACATTTTTTTTTTATTCTTTTATTTTAATGTTTCTACATTTTAATACAAGGCATGCAATATTTTTAAATTATGGAGAAAGTGGAAACATACGTGTTTACCCCAGCATCAAATAATTTACTGAATTTTGAAACTACTGCTCTGTAGAAAACGGAAAATATGATTTATTGTGTTCTTCTCCTAATTTTCATACGCGCCATACAATACAAAGTACTAAATGAAGTAAAATTGATTAGCTTCCCAATAGATGTAAAGACTAGGAATCCTAATACATACGATCGACAATATGTATATAGATAGATATACAGAAAAAATGATAAAGCAAGGGATTAGCAATATCTATCTCTCCAATTATAAAATTTCAACTGTAGATTGAACAAAAATTTCGGATCCCGGGTCATATCTTTCAAAGTAACCAATAAACTTTCACTTATAATTAATGAAACAGCTGGTACGATCAAATTTACATGTTATCGCGTTAACGTTCGGACCGTGCGCCGTGTAACGTCGCGACGATTCGCTATTAATGTGTCGAGTAACAATTACCCCGAGCTACATCATCGGGCAACAATTAATAACCGGATAATCGATACAATTTAGCGTGCCGGAAGGCAAGTGTCTGGTAATGCGAGCGAGTTCCTTCGTGAAATCTAGGTCGTTGTAGAAGTAGATCCAACGTATTCGTGTCAATCTTTCGTTCCGTTCATCCAATTGTCGCTTGTCTAGAACCTCATATAAATGATCGAGATTATGCTAATAGGTTAGCCAAGGAGAAATTTTTAAAGAATAGATAAGCGAAAAGGGAGACATCGCGGAAAATACGCAAGGTTTAACGTAACCGTAAGGAAGGATGGAGAGGTTTCGGTCGACTATAACTACTTGTGGCAGTACCCTGTTGCTGGGAGGTGTTACTGTATCGATCACTGAAAGCGCGTGTTACTAACACGCGCGCAGGCTATTCCGGGTATTTTTAAGACATTTCGAAATCAGCATATAACAATGAATAATCGTCGAAAATGGAATTGTTTTATGGTATATACGAATCGCCTAGATCGCGCACGTTTCAGATTTAAATAAATTTTTCCGAACAACGTTCGCAGTTCGCAGCTCGAGAGTCCTTCCGGAACGCCTCTGCGTGTACCGTGAAACGAAAGGGAAGAAAAAGCGAGCAAATGGCAGAAACGAGAATCCGTTCAATGATTCATCACGTATTTTAATTTTAATTCTAGTTTTCAGTGATAATTTACGAGAATTATCATAAATCAGCAAAAAACAATATAATAGATTTGAACAATATTTCCTGATAATAATATAACATCATAATTATTTTATTTCTGTAATTGTTATTTTTGAGGCGAGAAAGTTGTAAATATATCTATAATATATTAAGGTAAATAAAAAATTTGATATAAGTATAGCCATTTTGTTATTGGTTGAAATGATTGAATGAGATTGAACATATGCTGAGCCATTTTTGATTCCTTGTTGTATCCTGCTTCTGTCTTCCTATAATTGGAAGAGTAGACAAATATCAAGCGAATTCCATTTATAAACTGCCGTAATGAATTTTAGGATACACCTTATCGTAAACGAAATGTTATAATAATTTAAATAATTGAAGAAAAATATTTAATACGTGTGACACGTTACATATATGACGAAAAGTTTAAAAAAAAACCGCGAAGAATGTAAACACATCTATACACTTCGTAATTCGGTAGAATCTCTAACTAATAATATTTCATTAATTAACAATAAGTTCTTTTTAGCCAAATTTATTAGACGTATAAGTAGTTAAACTTGCTTCTGATTATCTTTTCACTCATAATCACTGATAATACATTCGTATTGTCTAGACTAAATTCGAAATATATAATATTTTACATAAATGAAGTCACGTATATCGATGTACATTTATTTCACTAGATTATTTGTTTTTCTTATACTGTCAATGAAACACTAGTACAGATGACTTTCTCATTCAAATTCTGAAAAGACTTAGAATGTTTCGTATAAGATGTTTTAGAACGAAAACGATCGGGCAAATTTTTCAGAATAGGAAACTTGATTTCGATGATTGAGTTCCTTTTCAGTTTGAAACATTATATAACACTAAAAATTTCGATAGAAAAACAATCGGTAATTTTCACTATCAAGAACAGAATGAACTGGCCGGGTGGGTGTTCACGATTGCGTACAACTTACATGAAAATAATTGTAAAATATATACGAATACGAATTTCCCCCAGTATGCTGACTGAATGCGTGGCATCCTCGTATGAATTTTCTCGCGTTGTCTCTACGCAAAATCTTACTGCTCTCTACGTTACTTAATACGGAAAAAACGTGCGTCTATTTTGTACAGTGATGTGCCTTTAAACTACACAACTTCGAGCTGAGTCGGCGCTACAACTGACCAAGCTTTTCGATCGTTTCACCAACTCCCATAGAATATAAAACATAGAGCGGAGACTCGCTGCCTTTTCGCTTATCGAGCGATCTTCAGCGTTGGATTTGCTAATGGGTCAGCCATGAAATAAACGATGCAAAGTGTAAACCGAAATGAATAACGCTTTGGTACCTTCATGATAAGATGGAGCCGTCAATTTTAATTAACACAGTTGCTACGACAAAGAGATAAATTACTATCGCGAAAAGAATATTATTACTTACAGTAATATGCTACATAACTTGTATATATTTCCTAATAATTTTTTATAGTATAATATATTTATAATTGAAAGATTCGATTAAAAGAAACAGAAAAAGATAAATTTGTATATACATATATGTATGAATATAATATTCATAATATCAATATTTTATCATTCTGTACAAATTTTTAAATGTTAGGAATGAAATAAGTGTTAATAGATAAATAAAAATATTGTGAAAACCACCTAAATAGTGCCATTTTTTTATTTCAATGTGTTCTTTTATTGAATATTTACTTCTATAGCGATACAAATATTAATTATTTCTAACTTTTTTAGATACTAAGCTATTACAACAAATTATAATACATTAAATATAAATGATAAATGTCATAAAATAATCTGTTAATGTTAATTTATACATATATTCAAAATTTATTAGATGGCTCCTTACTGTTTGAACTTATGACAAAAATAATTAACTGTTGTATTGTGAGGCGTAAAAATAATATTCAAATGAGCGTCATTTATAGTATAAAATTCATTCCTTTCTGCTCTTGTATATTGTGGGTTTGAAGTATTCGTATGAACATTTTATATATCTTCTTGTCATATGCTCATACAAATACGTTTAAAATGAAATACGTATGAGTTGTATAGTTGAGATTGAAGCATAAACAGAAATGGAAGGACACGAGGAAGATGAATTAGAAGATTTACATTCAACTATTTACACCTTTCCACCTAATGTACAGAATGTGATCGAACAGGTTAGATTGACCATATAACTGTCAAAATATACACTGACTCTTATCCTTAATGAGCAGTTAACGTTTTCTTATCTTGTTAAGTATTACAATTTATTTTTTCTTTTTTTGTTTTAGTGATCTATATGAATTTATATTAAGTAAGTTATTTTTTAATTTTTAGGTTTTACCTAGTACAGATCCATTGGATCAACCAAACTTTAATGTAGTAGATTATATAAATTCATTATTCCCAACCGAACAATCTCTATCGAATATAGACGATGTAGTAAATAACATGGAATTAAAAATATGTAACATAGACAAGGAAATTCGTTCGGTAGTACGTGGACAAACAAATGTAGGTCAAGATGGGAAAGCAGCATTAGAAGATGCACAGAAAGTAATAAAAAAATTATTTGTGCATATCAAAGATATCAAAGATAAAGCAGAACAATCTGAAGAGGTTGTTAAGGAAATAACAAGAGATATTAAACAACTGGACTTTGCTAAAAGAAATCTCACTGCCTCGATAACAGCTTTAAATCATTTACATATGCTCGTAGAGGGTGTAGATACTTTAAAGTAATGTACAATAATTTTTTAAAAAAAGTATAGTTAACACATGTAATTTAGTGATTATTACTTTATAATGTTATTTACGTGTTACTTTAGAGTATTAACGCAAAAGAAACAATATGGTGAAATTGTTTTACCATTGCAAGCAGTGATGGAGGTGATGCAACATTTTAGTAGTTACATGGATATACCTCAAGTGAAACAACTGTCTGATGAAGTATGTAATATATGAATTTTTATGGCAGTAATAGTAAAATATATATATAATGTTTATTAACATTTTGAAATAAAGGTACGTCAAATACATATTGAACTGGCTCAACAAATTACAGCAGATTTTAAACAAGCATTTTCTGGTCAAAATCCAAAATATTTTAGTCAGTTAACAGAAGGCTGTTTAGTGTTATCCGTATTGGACCCTAAAGTTAAGTAAGTATGTTTATTAGAAGATTAGTTACTCAAATAGTTTTAACACAAATGTAATGACTAATTCTTTTTTACAAGGAAAGATCTACTTACTTGGTTCGTGGGTATTCAATTACAAGAATATGCACATCTCTTTGATGAAAATCAAGATTTTGCATGGTTAGATAAAATAGATCGGCGCTATGCATGGATAAAAAAGCATTTACTTGATTTTGAGTCAAAATTTGGTACAATCTTCCCACAAGATTGGGAGATCTCTGAACGAATTGCTGTGCAATTTTGTCATGTTACAAGAGAAGATCTTACAAAGTTAATGCATAAAAGACGTTCTGAAATAGATGTAAAACTATTACTTTATGCAATTCAAAGAACAAGTAATTTTGAATCATTATTAACAAAAAGATTTAGTGGTATTACTTTGGAAAATGTGGATATAACAAATAAAAGGATTACTACTGCAGACACGACTGATAATAAAGTTCCAGGAAATCCGTTTGAACAAAATGACCAGGTTTTTAAAAATTTTGCATAAAATTGTCTTCTACTTAAGATTTATACTAAATATTTATACTAACGATTGTATTATATAACAGGTACAAAACGAAAAGCCAAAACCATCACCATTTTCAAATCTTATAGGAAAATGTTTTGAACCATACTTAAATATCTATATAGAAAGTCTGGATCGTAATCTGGCAGATCTAATGGATAAATTTATATCAGATTCCAAAACACAACCACCTGGTGCAAAAGATTTTGATGGTATTGAAGGTCCTAGTAGTGTGTTATCCTCTTGCGCAGATCTGTTTGTATTTTATAAAAAGTGCATGTTGCAATGTACACAACTTAGTACTGGCTCGATTATGTTGAGTTTAGCTGAAACTTTTCAAAAATATTTGCGAGAATATGCTCTTAAAATATTACAAAATAATTTACCTAAGTAAGTAGAGTACACGCTTTTTATTTTTATAATTAAAATTTATATACTTTTATAACTTTTTATAATTAAAATTTATTACAGAATCGGAGGTGGTACAGGAATTGGTACCAGTATGAGTAGTATACGTGATTTTCGAGACCTATCAACATCGGGTTTTATACAAAATTTTCAAAGTTTTCTAAAGGAAGGTGAAAGCACAAGATTTAGCAAAGAAGAGCAATCACGTATATGCTGGTAAAAATTTGCTAATTGGTAGCATTTTAATTAACATAATATTTATAAAAAAGTTAATTGCACAAAGTTATTTTTCAGTATACTAACAACGGCCGAATATTGCTTAGAAACAACACAACAATTGGAAGAAAAGTTAAGAGAAAAAACAGATAGATGTTATTCAGAAAAGATTAATCTATCTCAGGAACAAGATATTTTTCATAAGTATATACTTATTTACATATCTTTTTCAGGTTATCGATATTTAGTTAATTTTTTAAATTTTATTCATAACAACTTTTCCAGTGTTATATCGAATTGTATACAACTACTTGTTCAAGATTTAGAGTCTGCATGTGAATCTGCATTAACTGCAATGACGAAGGTACTTATTCAGTTTCATATTTGTTATATGTATGATTTTGTTCACCGTTATTGATATGCAAATATTTTTTAGGTTCAATGGAGTGCCATAGAGGTTGTTGGTGACCAAAGTAATTATGTTAATACTATTGTGGCACACCTTCGACAAACAATACCTACTATCAGAGATAAGTTATCTTCATGCAGAAAATATTTTACTCAACTCTGTGTCAAGTTTGCCAGGTAAAAACTGAAACAAAAAGTGAATTTGTTTTACTAAGGAAGTTAATGAAAAATGTATTTCTTTGCAGTTCTTTTATAGTAAAATTAGTACAGCAATTGTATAAGTGCAAACCTTTAAATACTGTGGGCGCTGAACAATTACTATTAGATGTACATATGTTGAAAACTGCTCTTTTGGACCTCCCATCAACAGGATATCAAGTTCAAAGGAAAGCACCAGCGACATATACTAAAGTAATTTCGTTTGATATATTAACTTTTTATAAATTAATCAGCACATTAATTTGTATATTAATTTGATATATTGATCTGTATCAAAACATATATTTCACTATAAACAGGTAGTAGTAAAAGGCATGGCAAGTGCGGAAATGATACTCAAAATTGTGATGTCACCAATAGAATCTCCAAAAGAGTTTGTAAAACAATGCAGAATACGTCTACCAGATTTGCAAGCGCCAGAATTTCAAAAAATTTTGGATATGAAGGTAAACTAATCTTTTTATAAACATTTAGAATACTTAACAGTCATATTAAAATCTCAATAATTCGTAGGGCTTGAAAAAAACAGAACAAGTTCTATTACTAGAACAGTTCAAGCAACCTGAGAATACAGATATTTCACATGACACTAGGAGTCACATCATTCAAGATAGCCCAGAACATGAAGCTGGGCGAATAAAAAGATTGGAAAAATTAATCAAAAAAAGAATATAAATGTTTCATAGTAAAACTTATATATATATATATAATAATATATATAATTATATTATATTTTAATGTACATATATAAATTAAATATGATTGTAACTATATAATTACTAAATTTGCATAATTCTTTCACTTTGTTTCAATAAAGTAAAAATTGTTTCTATATAATGAAATTTGATCTTCCTAAATTAATAATTTTGATTTTAAATTTTCCATCTTAATCAAAGGATTTGTGTGTTATATAGAACAACAGAAGCTTTGGTTTTGTATTTTATTGTTGTACTTAATAAACAACATTCAGTAAGCAGGTAGGTGTTAACCCTGCTTTTGTGCAAGTTCCTTCGCTTTAGCTTTCTCTAACTTAGCTATTCTAGCGGCAGATTTACTGCCTAGGAGACCACCACCCCAGTGACGTCGGATTTCATCATATCTATCATTGAAGTTTGTCTTAATAGCTTCAACCAATTTCGAGAAGTTGGCTCTATCGCCGGAATCAACCTGAAATAAAAATAATGTGTTACCGAAAATAAAGTACATTAAAATTATAATACTTAATACTAATAAAATTATATCAGTAAAACATATTGTTTAGTTATATCATTAACATTATCATTGGATTGGCTCTATTTAAATTCATCATACTATAAATTATTAATTATATGTTATGTAAGAATAGTTGGCTTTGATGAAAACCCTTACCTGGACCAAAGCTAGTGCAGTACAGGTTTTACGCCTAACAAGGAGTCCCAATCGCGATTTACCTTTTACAATACAATAAGGTACGCCCATTTTACGACAGAGGGCTGGTAAAAATAGAACAACCTGTGATAAAAAATAATATATCTATAAAAGAGAATAATATTGTAATCAATAGTTTATGACTATAACTATATATTACTCAGAGTCACATTTCATCCTTTGAAAAAGACTGATTATATGAATTTATTCTCAGGTGAAGAAATTCTAACATCATTGTGATAAAACAATTAAATATACTTTGCATAGTATTTTAAGAGACAAGGAAGTATACCTCAATTGGGTCCACATCATGGGCAATTACCACAAGCTGAGCTTTCTTCTGTTCTACGAGTGTAGTGACTGTATTTGTTCCACTGCGTAACACATTAGGTTTCTTTGCTGGTGTATCTTCTTTCTTTAGAACTTTTTGTTCAGCTCTATCTTTCAGCTTCAATTTTTTCATAAGAGCTGAATCAGGTCTATATTTTTCCAACATTTTGAATAATTGTGTTGCTGTAACATGAAAGGTTAATGATAGATCTCTATGAATTGTTAAATTTTCCTAACTGTTTTATTTTCTAGCATGCAACAAATATAAAATAAATATACCTGTTTGTTTATCCAATGTCTGTGTAAATTGATTAATTGGTGGTGGTACTTTTAATCTTTTTTGCAAAACAGCTCTCTGTCGCTGAATACGAATATACTTGGGCCATTTCACAAAGCGGCTAAGATCACGAGCAGGTTGAATATCCTGTCCTAAATAATAGATTGTTTATCATTTTGTTGTCATGTATGTTATATTGTATATTATTTAATGATGGCATATTATAATTAATTTGTGTATCTAAAGTTATGTGTCCAACTTACCAATACCAAAGTTACGAGTACGTTTTTCAAACAGAGGATTGGTTTGTTTTTTGGGTTCAACCTTCTTGACTGCCAAAGGTGCAGCAGCCACCTTCTTTCCTACTTTCTTCTTGGGCTAAATTTTTGTAAATGCATATATTAACATCATTTATATCATAAATATTATTATGCATTCATTATCATTGTTCAAAATCATGCGTACATGCAAAATGTTGCAGTAAATCTTATAAAAACTAAAACATTATAACTTTTGCAAATGCCAAAAATTTATATATTTCTACAATAATAAATAATATCATTTCCAATAGCTTATAAAATATGATAAACAAATCTATATAAAAGAAATATATTTATAACATCATATGTCCAAAACATGCTGAGATCGAACTACTATAATTCATAACAGTAATTAATTACTGTTAGAAATATTAATCTTATTTAGCAATTTAGTAAATTTACCTTCTTCTGAACCATCGTTTTAACACAAAACCTAATGGATCTTTTATATTACAATGGATATAAAAGTTTGTACTTTGCTTAGAACAACGCGAAGTACGACCGCCAAGAACGTAAAGAAAGGTTCATGCAGCAGCGCCACCTCAAGCATGCAACAGCGCCACTTGACAATTAAAATCTTAATGCAATTATTGCTTGCTTTTAGAAAAGAAACGCAATGATTGTTTCTATTTCTTCAAACCACTTATTGCAATATATTTTTAACAATAATCCTAATTATCTTTTTAAATTTGAAAAAAGGAAAAAGATGAAATAAATTCATAATTCCACCGTTTAAAGTAATTATTATTTCTTTTGTGAAAATATATGTATAAACAGAAAATTTATAAATTTACAAACAGAAAAGATACAAATAGAAAAATAGAAAATACGAAATGAATAATTGTAAGATTTATGGATATGAATACATTAAGATTCTATGTATATGAAGCACGGAAATTATACGTATATTGATTTAGAACGTATTATATCAACGAAACATAATCGTAACAATTAACGTTACGCCTAAGATATAGTTTGAGAACAAGCTTTCTTTCCAAAATATGTTTATATATCTGAAAGATGCGGTAACAAATTAAAACTGTTCAAAGGACGCATGCGCGAAGTCACTAGGGACGATAATGTGGCAACGACGGCAACGACGGTTCGCGCGTGCGATCTTGGCGCCTCCACTCTGGACTATTTTCTGAAGGAGGACGCGTAGCGGCTATGATGTGCTAAGTTCATAATGTGTCGACAATCCGTCTAAGATACTTACCTGTCATGAAAGCTGATACTTGGTATTCGAAAAACTTTCGTTTATTAGTGTGTTCGTGACAGTACGTAATCTGGATGATTAGTGTTAGTTTCCGACTTATCGTGACATTTCCTTCCCTCCCACTGTCGATTCTGAGAAATCTCATATTTTCTATTTGGGTGTACTTTTTGGACCATTACAGGTAATGTTAGTATATACATTAAGTATAACTGTTTTATATTATCTTAAACGTTATTATCTTACTGAAGACTTCTATTCTATCTGTTTAAAGCTAGCAATAGATTTTATGGTCACTACTTGCATCGCATGCTGAAGTCGTCATGCAGAATTCCGCTCGCGATTACTGACAAAAACATGTTAAATACATCTTTAATGTTAATTCTATCAAATCCAAATTAAATTATAGCGGTACGCAACATTTTTCATTGAAAAGCATACTTTACTTGAATCGGTGAAAATATGAATATGTGTACTTAAATTACCGTTGAGGATAGTCTGTGAAAAAAGAATGCAACTAAATGTTAAAATTAATTTTTTTTGTTATATTATGATACAAATTTTGTAACTCGTACAACAATCAAATTTACGTTTCAGTAAATATCAATGGAACATATATATATATATATATTCCGACAGAATCTTTCAATTTTCAGTTTAATAAGAGAAGAATGTCGCGGGAAAAACATCTCGGTTGATTTCGATTTATTTAACTATAGATTAATATTATCAACATACTTCTCAATTTAGAAGATCTCGGTGTCTGCAAATGTCGGTGCAAAAATGTTTGCCGATAATAAATTACTGTTGTAATTGTAAATACAGTATATTGCAGCTATAATTTTTAGTGTCAGTTAGCATTAAATAACTATAATTTTTCCAGTAAATATACATATGAAATAAACATTACGAAATAAAAATTTGATATCATTCCCTAAAAACTTTATGAACCTATGAAACGTAAACTTAAGTGGTCACAAAAAGTATTTGTATATCATTGTTTTTATTATAGCACATACTTAGTACATAATTGATTAGTATCAAATTTCGTATCAGTTAGTAGTATATACTACTCTCATATGACTTCCAAAATTTGGTACTGTAAAAGTAAAATGCAGAATCTGATAGAAAATTGCTTCATTAGAAATAAAGATATGTGCAATGTTGCCATAGTTAATGATTATTGCAATATATGTATATTAATCCATATTATTATTATATATTATATATACTATTATATTATTACATACTATTTATATTATTTATATATATATTATTTTATACTATATAAATTATTTTTCTTCGAAGAAGATAACTAGCAATAGTTAAATGATTGATAGGTACGATATAAATCGATCGATATGACTATCAGAAAGATTTGCGGTATCGGTGCCGGATATGTAGGTGGACCGACGTGTAGCGTGATAGCCTTGAAGTGCCCAGAGATTCAGGTGACTGTAGTGGACAAGAGTAAAGAAAGAATTGCACAATGGAACTCAGAAAAGCTTCCGATCTATGAACCAGGTCTCGATGAGGTTGTGCGTAAATGTCGCGGCAAAAATTTATTCTTTTCTACGGACATCGAGACCGCGATCCAGGAGGCTGATTTAATTTTTATCTCGGTCAACACGCCGACAAAAACATTTGGTAATGGGAAAGGAAGGGCAGCCGATTTGAAGTACGTCGAGAACGCAGCCAGAATGATCGCGGAAATTGCGACCGGGGACAAAATCGTTGTGGAGAAGAGCACAGTCCCAGTCAGAGCAGCGGAGAGTATCATGAATATTTTGCGTGCCAATCATAAACCAGGAGTATCGTATCAGGTAACATTTCTGTTACGGAAATTTACGACTGCATCAACCATGTCGGCGAAATCTTGATCGAATGTTTTTACTGCGTAATAGACAATTTTATGTAAGGAAAGCTGATGGGAAAAGTAAAAAATGGTTTAATTTCGCGTTCTAGACTTTCTTACTTAATGAAACTAATATTAATGAAATTTTACAAGTCCTAAGTAATCTGGGGATCTTGATGCAAATTTATATCTTTAAGCATTTAAAAAAGTGGAATCTAAATAGAGATTTCTTTCGTCCTTCAAATATTATAATGAATACTTCATTTCAAATATTTTATATATTTTCTTATATAAACATTTGCATGAGTTGCAAATTGTTAATACATTCCCTTGTATAACCCTAACAATTTCGATGATAAATCAAACGAGATTTTATCAATTCCATAAATTACAAATAGTCTTGTTGTCCTATATCTTAAGACCGTGAAATTATAAAAGAGAAATTCATAACCTACGACTTGCAAATTCAGCAGAATATTGTTAGTTGGTAAATTATCGTGCAAGGCAGTTGTAAAATGCTAATTACTTTGATCGAAGTATAAATCCTTTTTTTGGAACTTCTATGTTTCCCTTTCGTTGCTCTCTCTAGATTTTAAAGACATGTAGAATCTAGAGAGTAATGGGTCGAATGCCACGTGGCTGGCCTCCTGTACTCCTTCGTGTAAAAGTACTCAGAAGCCAAGATCGAGCAGATAGATATGTAGTTTATTGGATTGAGTATCGAAGAAAAACAAGGGCAAAGGAAGTTTAGAACAGTCGCTTGTTGCTTGTAATAGAGTATTTTACTGTATCCTTTGAAGCTATTTTTAGGCTCGCCGCTCGCCAGATACAACTTTTAGTGCATGTGGATTAATCTCTTTTCCTTTCTGTTTATGGGCTATGCTAATGCAATTTAAATATCTTTTAAAATACTTAAAATATACTTGCTAGTTAAAAATTTCAGAAACATAACAAGGGATAAATTTCGAAATTGAGTCACGATCAAAAGTAAATATTGCAAACGAGAAAGTCAAATAACTGATTCTTTAATTATTCCGAATAATGTATCTTCCAAATGTAGAACCTCGATATGTCTCTATCGATAATTATCAGCTGTGTACGACCCTATATAAATATTTAATTCCACAGCTGTTCAATCTATCATTTCAACAATATTTTGAAATAATCGTTCGATGATATGCAATGAATAATATTCCTGATTCTTGCTTACGTCTATGATCAATATACATATTAACTGCCGGGCTTTGGAATTACCTGATTTAATACTTGATGAGTTCGTATCTGCTCAAGTGTACAAGAATTTCTATTCGAACTGCTTTTCATTCGCCACGTATCGTTCATGACCTTTTTTCTTTCTCAGCTACTCAGCCTTTCTATTATTTGTCACGTGTTCTTAGTTTCATCGCAATCGTGCAAGACGAGATTAACAGGAAAAACGTAATCTCTTCTTCAGATCTTATCAAACCCAGAGTTCTTGGCGGAGGGAACCGCAATTGAGGATTTAGTGAATGCAGATCGCGTTTTGATCGGAGGTGAGGACTCACCGGAAGGGCAGGCGGCCATCGAGGAATTATGCAAAGTTTACGAGCATTGGATTCCAAGGAAGAATATTTTAACTACGAACACTTGGAGTTCGGAGTTATCCAAGCTGGTAAAAGCAGAAAATAAAACATTGGTTTATTGGCGAAACGATATCGTTGCTGTTTGCGAAATGCTAATTAACGAAATTAACTAATTTCAACGCAATGTATACATTGATAATATTAAAGACGGAAAGGCAACATTATTTGTCAAATAAATGACAACGCTGCGTCGTCATGTTTTACATTTGAAATATCTTGTTGCTACGGCACGTAGTCGAGCTTATACGTAAAATCATTATGTAATTATTTGAATTAATTATGATTTTAGGCCGCCAATGCCTTTTTGGCGCAACGCATATCAAGCATAAATTCCTTATCGGCGGTATGTGAAGCGACTGGTGCGGACGTGTCTGAGGTGGCACGAGCTGTTGGCCTTGACTCTCGAATAGGATCGAAGTTCCTTCACGCATCGGTCGGATTTGGTGGTTCGTGCTTTCAAAAGGATATTCTTAATTTGGTGTATATCTGCGAATGTCTAAACTTACCGGAGGTGGCGGCCTATTGGCAACAAGTCATAGACATGAATGAATACCAGAAATCTAGGTTCTCCGCGAAAGTAATCGAGTCTCTATTCAATACCGTCACGGACAAAAGTATTTCTATGCTAGGCTTTGCCTTCAAGAAAAATACTGGCGACACGCGTGAGTCACCGGCCATTCACGTTGCTAAGACCCTACTCGATGAGGGTGCTATGCTTCATATATATGATCCCAAGGTAATTCTCGTCGATGAGAATGTAATCTGTAATATGTACATTTGATTAGTTACTAAGCGTTTTGTATCTTTTTTCTCTTATAAAGGTCGAGGAGAGTCAAATTATCGAGGATTTGACACATCCGAGTGTAACTAATGATCCAGAATACGTAAAAAGCAGAATCAGTATTTACAAAGACGCTTATAGTGTTACGAAAGATACACACGCTATAGTACTCTGTACCGAATGGGATGAGTTTGTAGTAAGTAACAATTGTAATTATTTAAAAAAATAGTTGTACGATTATTTTATGATTTACTATTTGTTTTAGGAACTGGATTACAAACGAATCTATATTAACATGATGAAACCTGCATATATTTTCGATGGAAGAAAAATTTTGGATCACGATAGGTTACAAAAGATAGGTTTTATCGTACAGACTATTGGCAAAAGGATTACGAGGACCGTACTTTCAAGGGCATGGGGAAGTCAACCTCAAATATAAATAAATATACGCAGGTTGTCATATGAGGCCGAATTCATTTGATTTCATAAATATTTTAATTATCACGCGAGTGGGTTTAGAATCTTGTAAATTCCGAATGTGCTAGATTTTATACCCTCCACGGAATAATCTTGACATAGAAAGTAGTATTTGCTTTTACTTAAAGTATTTTCCTCTTTTACAGATTCTGTGAAATAGTAAATTAGCTTCTAATTTTTCCAAATTTACAAAAAATGTAGATTCACAAAATTTTGAAAGATCGAGCATTTTTGATGGAGCTTAGATTTGAGATTATAAATGTTGGAAGCAAATGCGCCTTTTTGAGATCAAGTATGTACCTAATATATATCACTTATTGTAACTGTTTGTAGTAGTGAACAACGTCAGTTGTATCAAACATTTATATATATTTATATATAATTATATATATATATATAATTATACATAATATAATTATGTATAATTATATATATATATATATATATATATATATATATATATATAATTATACATAATTTGATATGTAGATATCTGCAATTATTATAATTATGATGATAAATACTGTAGCTTTATTCTTTTTACAAGTGGGCATTTACACGATCTATAGCGAAAGATCCTATTTTAAAAGAAACAAACAAAGAATATTCCTTTACTTTTTGTGCAATATATGTTACGCATATAAAACAAATACTGCGCGAGCGAGCACGGATGTATGAAGTTTTTGATACTAATTACATTACTTATTGCGATACACTATGACATTATAGGATACTTAATTTAACTTACATTACAACATTTAACTTAAAAAGATGTATTAGTATTTTCCATTATATGGAGAATTATTGTAATTCTATTTTTTCATACTTCATTTATTGCATTTTTGGAAAACTTTTCCTATAGTTTTCCATTTAATTTTAAATATTACGCTCTTATTAGATATTTTTCCAAGTGTAAATAATTCGTTCTTAATGGTACTACTACTTTTAATGTTATAATGAAATTGTTATAAAAGTTGTTTTCTGCTTTATTCTAGAGAAAATATTAGTTTCAAAATATTATATTCTTTTGTGGTAGTAACATTAAGAAGGAATGAAAAAAGTAAGCAATAATATCAGTTATATTTGGTATATTATATTATATGTCAAATATATTTGATATATGTTTGATATCAAAATGTTTTGTATAATGTATAATATGTAATACCATTTATAAAAAACAGTCTTAGAAGATTAGCAAGTTAAAATATTCATGATAATTTTACAAGAACTATTTCCATTGTATGTAATTACAGGAAACTGATATAAACAAATAATTTAATATTGATTTATTCCAAGCAACATAATTTACTTTTGTGGTTATATACACGAGATTTATAAATAAATGTTAACAGAAAGTTTTCTAATTCAGTGTCCTTACTGATTGTTTACATTAATACATTAATACACTTAGTATATACATACATATATATTCCATTAACATTCCTTAAGCGAAATACTGTGTACTACTTTCAAACAAATATTTCAGCATTCTGCTCCCTGAAATGAAGGACAATTAAAAGAAGATTTTAATTTGCAAAAAATAAGAAAAAATTTTTCTTTAATGCAAAAATTATTACTAGTATCATCATATATATATACACATATTCAATTTTTATGTAAGAAATATATAGATTTCAAAGTGTTATTGCTACATAAAATTATTGAGTATAAATATAATAACTTGAATATCGTTGAAGGAATTATATCATTAAACTTGTCAATTTTTTGCAAATTGATAATTTAGCATCAAATTAATTCCGCAATCGATATACGAAATTCCGAATGAAGTGATATGAGTAATTAACAAAAATCCTTGAAATTCGCGGTGATGTCGATGTTGATATTTACGGCCCTGATTTGGAAGAGCGATGGCGCCGCTGAACGAACTACTGGTTGCAGAAGCAGAGGCAGCAGCAGTAGCGGCAGCAGTAAGCAGTAGCAACAGCACGAGTCGTTGTGTGTCTCAGTCTCGCCGTGAAAATTCGTAAGTGGTCCGCGTGACAGTTGTCTGGAGGTTACGTTTACAAGCCGGACGATGATGTCAAAGTGTTGGTGTCGCGTGATTCGCGCGAGATCGAACCATTCATCGAATTGTCAGTGAATCATTACGTTCGTTGTTGGTTTTTTCTTTGTCGGTGCAAGCTTCTCTCTCTCTGTTGGCCAACAGGGATAATAGGCCGGGCCTATCAGTACAGTAGGAAAATGGCGGCTTGCCTTGCGCGATGTAGACGATGAGAGGCAACGAGGTTCTTAGTGTGAAGCGCTTGAACACATTACGAAAAAAAAGTAACCTTTCGTTTTACTGTCGATTGTTCGCAGTGTAAAGTGTGTGGAGTTGGTGTTCGATCATCGGCGCGGTGAACGAAAAACACAAGAGAGAGAGAGAGTGGGAGAGGTTAAGAAAAAAAAAGGAGGGACCTTGTTAGCGCGAACACCACGAGTTACGAGATGAGAGTGAGACGTGAGGAAGAACGAAGGAAAAATAACACGAGAGCCGAGTAACGAAGAACCACTGTGCATTTAGTTTGTGTACGCGTGTGTGCTCGTATGAGAGCGAGAGGCGATCAACGGTGACAAGTGTTCCGTCGACGGGGAACTTGGCCTTAGCCCCACGTCGACAAGAAGATGATATTCTGGGTATCAAGATACCGCCGTGGCTACGTCGACCGCGATCCTCGTGTCGCCGTTTGCTGTCGTCGCCATTGAGCTGCGGCTGCTTTCGCGAAAATTTGTTTTTTCGCGAGAGGATAGCGAGGCCGTGGACGACGAGAACAACGACGAGGACAACAACGACGACGACGACGACGAGGACAACAACGACGACGACGACGACGACGACGACGACGACGACGACGACGACGACGACCGCCACCATCACTATCACTATCACTGTCACTATCACTATCGCTATCGCTATCACTATCACCATCACCACTACCATCACCATCACCATCATCACCACCACAACCACCACCACCTCCACTACCAACGATCACAAGGAAAACTCGAGGGAAGATGAGAGGCGCGTGCGACGGCGGCATAGCGAGCTTTCTCGCTCTGGCGCTCCTCTGTTTATTCCACACGTCATGCATTGTGGACGGTATGTAATGCTTCCATTGCCCGTCAGTTTAGTTTCTCTCTCATTCGTTCTGGCTTCCTATTTCTCGTTGCTTTTTTCTTTTACGGTGGTTACAAAAACTACTACAGCATATACATACTAATTACTTAGGTCCAGATATATTAATTTTCGTATCATATAAATCATTCCGCAAATTTAAATATACAGAAAAATGATGATGATGTTACAGATAGTATTTTTAAAATTTGCTATTGTTTATAGCTTATACCATATTCAATAAATAAATTTGTTGAAATAAGACATTTGTTTCTCGAGAATTGAAAGTTAATCATGAAATTAGATAATGAGATGGTGAAGCTGGCAAAAAGTGGAGTAAAATCAGCTTGTCATTTGACAACTTTTTGATGAACTAACATTTAACGAAAAACTTAATACAAAAAGGCTTAACTTGAATATAAGGGCATGTTCCGATACTTTTTCTAGTCATTGTACATACGTAGTATATGTATTGTATGATCCTTTCTCGAGTCGATCTCTTCCTCCCTAATTTCATTCGTGCATCCGTTTCTACCTGTTTCTCATTCTTCTCTTCTTTCCGACTTCTGCCCGACCGTTCTTCCTGCTCTTCCCCTCTTTTCTTCTTTTTTTTTTACTTTCCGGACTACGTAACGTTGCGTAAGCCGTAAGCAACGCGGCATCATGCGCGAATACAGAAGGGCCGAATTAATCTTGTTGTACCGAGGCTCGTCGAGTATGCGGAAGGGTATATGTTTCATCGGCACAAACTGTATGAATATAAACTCCCTGTTTCACGCACAATTTATGTGGTAACTCCTTTTTTGCCACTATAAAGTAGTGTTCTATTATAAAATTATTACTAACCTATTTCATTCAGGCCTCAGGTATAATATGTATTCTATATATGTTTACGTAAAAGCACAAAGAAAATCTGAATAATATTCACAGTCATTCTATAAATAATATTACTTGTTATGTTAGATACACACTGTACCTTGATTTTTACATTCATTATTTGTAATTGTTACATCATTTTTATGTCTTTGAAGAAATATTTTTTTCAATCTGAAGCAGATAGTCGAACCGATAAATTAGTTACTTAAATGACAAATTAGAATATAAACAGAAATAATACTATGTTATGTGTAGTACGATATAATTTAACTAAAGATCAGTATAGTTGAAAATATTGATAAAATGCAATGTAGACGTATTGAAACTGAACAAATTGTAACAATGTTTCTCGAAATGTTAAAATAATAATTTTATAAACATTTGTTATTGTTATAACTTAAACAATGTAAACTATCGAATTGTAGCATTCAATTTTGTGATGTAATGTATTAGAGGTTGTAAAAGTGAATTAGAATGAAATTTAAGTACAAAAGAATTATTATGTTATAATGTTGGCAATGATATGTAGATACTATTTCATCGTGGAAGATATAAAACACAATTGACAATGAAATACACTAAAAATATGATAGTGTATTATTTGATAGTACAAAGTTAAAGAATGCTTGGTTTTAACCAAATTTGTGTAAATATAATACATATATCATATGTAATCGTACTTTTTATGTAGATAATTCTTTAGAAGGGCAGTAAAAAAAGATCTAAATTATTATATGCCTACACATGTATAAGTTCTCACATATTCTCAGTAACATATTTCATCTTAAAGTCCAATATAAATAACGGCAGCTGAACTAAACTTAATTCAAACTAAAAAATTAAGGAATCCACTGATAAATATACATGTATTAACTAAATGAAAAATTTATTGAAAAGACTAAAAGCCTTTACAAATTAATAAATTAATTCGTCTGTCATAGTTAAATCGTTAAATATTTGAGTTACACGTACAAGAAAAAATACTCGCTATTTTTGTTATGTAGAAACTTTCCCAAGATGGAAACTTGGTTTCAAAATCGCGGTACAGTAATTACTTTTATTACATGGTAGTTATTTTCATAACGAAGACGTCGATAAGCGGTATCTCGTGATTTTGAAATCCAATCGTCTTCGCGAGATACGTAATCATTCGGGTAAATTGTGCGTGCAATGTGTATGCTAATGATTGATTTTCCAATGTTGCTTGCTTCGTCGTGTTACCTCGACTTACCAGTCTACGTATGCTATGAATTTATTATTATTATAAACACATCCTTATAGTCAGAGCACGGCCTTTTAGCGCCACGTTTCGTTGATAGTTAATTAAGATACTTTACGATCAATCTCATTTTGTTTTTGCCTCTTTCGGTGTCTTGTTGACCTTCCTTCGATACCATTCACACTCGTCTCGAAGAAATTGCTGCCTCTTACAACAGAAGAATATATATTTCAGGATACTTCGTTCCGATATTTTCTTCGGTAACTTTGCAAATAATTTGAATCGCATCGGCGTAATATTTGAAGTTAAGAGACTCTGCAATTTTTATTTGATAATTTTCACTGTATATAATTGTATCAATTCACTGTGTCAATTTGATAAATAGTAATTTTTATTTTGCAATGTGACACTTTAAAATTGTGACATTTGAACTTTGAAATTGGGAGGTTTTGCAAGCTGATATGTTTTCCGACTTTTTCAGATAAAACTAATGCATGTATTTGTTAAATTCAGAACTTTTATTTACGTACACTGACGGTGAAATATCTAGCATCTATGCGAATATATGTCTATGTGGTGTTTCTGTTGTGTCTCTGTATTTCTGATACAATCTGTGTGTATTGAATATGTATACTAAAATTTTATGTAGATACTCAACTTTACTTATTTTACTATATGTACATAGTATAATTATACATGTGTTTTTTTTGTGGTTTTCATTACGTTTTTATGGAATAGAACAAGATTGTATTATAAAGTGTTATAAAATCTATATTTAACCTAACAAAATTATATACTGATATTGTATTTTACTGAATTTACTGCATATAATAGAATATTACAGAATATTACAGCGTAACGTGTTTTATTTTTGTTTCATCTTTGATTAAAATTAAAGCGTTGTACAATTTTTGATAGAATCTACAGGTTGTACCATATAACGTCATATGTTTCGAATAAAAGTTAATCAGCTTTCAATCGGCTAGAAATTTTGGATAAAATCGGCTAAGAAATTTCAAAAAAATTGTTTTTTTGAGAAGAAGTTAAGGTCATCTTGACATTGATACTACATATAAAATGACACTATGTATTTTTTACTTTGTACCGTTGTAGCCGATGTTAAGACGAGTTCAACGACCTACTTTACTATGACTGTGAAATGATCCTGAACCTTGAAATGACGATTTAATTATGGGAAATATTATCGTTAAAAATTATTTTATTTCGATTAAATAGCACATTTCGAAATGGCGAGCCTCAATAGGATAAATATTATTAATATCAATAATATTAAATTAATAATATTAATCATACGCACATTACAAAAGCAACATAAACAGCGTGTAGAAATAAACATATATACCTTGTGTAGTATTGCAGTATTTTTGTAAAAAAAGGTTTGTCACCCTTCGAAAGATGGCGTGATGTTGATTTTTATGTCACTCCATTGGTTGTAATTTGTAATATTGTAATATTGTGTAATATTGAAAATTTTATAAATTGTGTTTAGTTTTTCTCATCATTGTATATGTTACTAAAGTTTCCTTTGTCTTTGTTATATGTCTTATGTTTTATACAGACATTTGTATGTAGAAATTAGTAACCGCGATGAGACAAAGTATCTTTGAAATGCGAGTTGACGCGACGGTTAAATCGTGGCTAGGTGCTGCGCGATCATACAGTCAACGTAACGGAAAAAAGTGGCAGTCTTCGATTGGCACGCGATAGAAACAGTCCTATTGTATATTTGATTATGTATACTTTAGCATATCGTGATTAGATTATTTTCAATGTTTCTTTGTTTATTTTCTTTTTCTTGCGGTATCCCGATCCTTACTGTATGTGTACATACATATATATATAATTTTTTATTATTCTTTTAGTTATAGTCGTGTTTCCTATCTTTTTATAAATTATTAGCAATGCTTTTAATTATATACATATACTATTCTATATAATAGAAATAATATTAAGTCTTTCATATCTCATAAATAGTGAATTTGTAATACTAATTTCTATAATAATTACTATATATATATAGTTCACCATTTATGAGATATCAAAGACTTAATATTATTTCTAACTAAACTACATTCTAGAATGCGAGGATGAATTGCATACTAATTGATTCTACAAAGTGGAAATTTTTTGTGTATCTCAGTTTTTAACACTCTTGAAAACGTTAGATAGTATATTTACAGTATAAAAACGTTAGATAGTATATTTACAGTATATTTACAGTACTATATTTACACGACAGAGAAAAATAATAACTGTAACTTCATAAGGAAAATTCTGAAAAATTTAATTTATTTATATCCAAAAATGACCTCTTATACGTGAAATTCTTAGTTCCCTGCCATGTTACAACTACAAAATTTACTCTATAACCCATGCTCAGTGAATGAATTTGAAGTTATTTACTAATTTTTTACTTTTTATACATATTTTACAATAGTCATATTTATCATTTATATTTATTTTACTTCAATCGACTTCATTCTATTGAGAAAAAAGCACAATCTAGCACAAGTCTCACTTGATCATCTTAGTTCCTGGTCCACCAAATTATTTCTAAAATAGAAAACGATATCTAAGGTATTAACAAAGAAATCACATGAAGTAAGTTGAAATTAATAAAATGAGGAATTGTGCACCTCTTATGTTTTGTAGCAAGTGTCCATTCTTGAGTAGCTAAAATTGCGAACTCGTTAACAATCATTTGTTAGAAATTCAAAATTTATTATTTTTACGAAGTTCTATTTAACGTAACGTAAATGTAACATAGGCATTCAACTTTTTTTTTAATATCAGAAGTGAATAGTATATAGAAATATCCAGGAGCTTGATAAAAGTGTTTGTCTATTGTATTTATGTTACATCGATGCTGATGTTGGCAACTAAGTGATTACCACCTAATGACAAAATCCGCAATCATTTAGTTGTCATCCCAATATTACAATTTAGCCTTGGGTATTATAAAGTAAAGCGTGCAATTTAATTATTTCAATTTACAATAAAGAACGCAAGATTGAGCACTAGTTTGTTTATGTAAGGAGTTTAGTTATTGAGCAGTTTTAAAAATTCAGTGATTATTGTTTTTAAGTTTAACCGACAATGTTTAAGATTGATAGCTAGTTTGTTTACGATTAATACGTATTAATTGTTTTTAAATTTGATTATTATTGTTTTCACTTTTAAATTTAAATGACAATTATAAAAATCGATAGTTCGTTTATAATCTGATATAATCTAGTATAATTTTGATTACAAATTACTATTGATGTATGATTATGGGTGATCAGATTCTATAAATAATCCTTGAGAAAACTAATTATTTTTTAACTAATTTGAGATGAAAAGCGTGAGAAAATATTTGTTCCTTCAAATAGAAAATTTTAAATACAGTTGATTACATAATGCTTTTATTGAAATCTCAATCTTTTGTAGATAGCTTTTAAAAAAATACCGATAAAATTACATATAGTTATTCATTTGCCTTGCCGCTTTTATAGCAATACCAGCATGTCCTCTGCTATATCTGAAGCTTGTTACAATTCATAAATTAAATGGAAAAATTTGTGAGCAAGATCACTGCCAAAAGATTCTCACGTTTGTAGAATAGAACTCTATTTCAAAATGGATTGAATTATGACAAATATTTTATATCGCCCTTTGTACATGTTTCGATTCTTCACTGTGTTTTACATTAAATTTTCCCATTTATTTCTTTTCTTAGAATACTCTCTTTTATTAAAAGTATATTAATACGGTAAGAATATGATGAATAAAGATTTACTCTATGATATAGTTTTATAAGTATATAATTTACTGTAATGCCTTTTTAATCATCCTTTAAAACTAAATTATTGTAAAATGTTCTTCTTCTTATTATTGTCTATTTCATTTTGCATAGGTTGCATTAATATTATATTTCTAATCTCTATTTACATTAGTTACGTTCTTTAAAGTTTTTTTATTTAATGTTAAATTATAAGGTGTTTTTACTATTACTTTATGCTGCGTTACATGATATAATGAAATTTCATTTACGAATAAAGTGTATTAAAAGTATATTAAATATATTCATTCGAAAAATAATATAACGCTCTAAATATCTCTAACGTTATGCAGTTCAAAGTAATTAAAAAATTTTCCTGATCAAACATCTGGAACGTGAAGCTATTGTGTATTCAGTGGTACTGGTACATAACTTTCACCAAAGATCCATCCGTTGTGAATAACTTTCATTCACTCGATTATCGACTTTCGTTCGTGCTAAACAAGTTCAAAAAATCATTCTATTGTATACTAGGAAAAAACTGAGATTTTATATAAACTTTCTTCGTGTAAAGATTAACTTGTTTAGAATCATAAAACATGAAAGATATTATATGGAACTCCTTATGCCAATACATGATCGATAGCATGAATGTGCGAATTTCTACTATTTCAGTAAAAAAGGAAAGCAGAGCTAAATGTCCTCTTCCTTTGTTTTTAGATTATGGTTATATTTTAAACTCGACTCATGATTTCCAGAATTATTTGATTATTTTACGTTCGCTTATGAATTTTTATAATTCATCGAATCGCATATTTATGGTTTTGATATAAGAGGAACGGATATATACTGCTCATGAGTATTATATGTGGATACTTTGGTCGATTGGTATTAACAGTACATGTATATGAATGTTGCTAAATATATGAATTAATGGGAAACTAATGATTAAGAGATCTTAAGATACTTATTATTAGTAAATACTGAAAAGATAACAAGATTTTTATGGAATCAACAAATTACGTTACATCATACTAAATTTAAATTTTCCACTTAAAACATTACTAATGCTATATTAAAATTAAATACACGATTCCTCAAAGTATTAAGTGGTTAATTATTGCTAGAATTAATCATAACAGTCTCGCTACGGATTTGGAAGACTCTTCTCTTATCTTATGTTCTAAGTATTAAACAAGGTGAGAATCATGAAAACTCTTTCTAAACAACGAAACTATTCAGAAATTTTTGATATTTACACTTCGATAACTCGAATAAGAGATAAAATTGTTCTGGGCCTTTCTATTCTGAATTTTGTAAATTATATCCTACCAAAAATAAACAAGTGTCTACATATGTTTGAGCAGTAGTGTACAATGGCATATATGTACATACATAAATATGAAAAGTTCTTATATCAAATTTAATTTATCTTATAACTATTACTTATAATAAGAATTTGAAAGACGATTACATTTATAATACTTCAAAATATAAGGAATGCATTCTCAAATCCTATAATATATTATAAAACTAAAACTTTTCATAACACGGTCAGAGACGAATTACAATACAATAACCATTTCCCGATTTATATTAAAACATATTTCATATTTGTAGCTTTATTTGCAAGCCTTTTTGTATTTATAATACTTCGAAGTATAAGATGTATATTTTCAAATTCTATATTATAGAAATAAAACACAGTTTCACAATAGAAAATCTGTTGAATCTACGATCATTTCCTTATTTACGTACATATACAATACTCGTCACTATATTCTTTTATCGATCAACAGAAAACGTCATGATTTATCTTTATCACTCTCTACTTATAATGTACACGTGGAATAAGTTTCAATGTATAAACATTCTTCATTATTTCCCACGATAATTGCGTAATCGTATAAAGGTAGATGAAGAAATATGTATGTATAAAAAGAAGGATGTACGAAAAGAGAAAAAAGATGATGAAAGACGTGAATCAGCTGATTGGTTATTATACGAACATCATTCCAATCAAGTAACACATTACTATGTAAAAAAGAGTCGTTTGTTTTGCATATATATATTATTATTATTATTACACACACACAAACACACGCACACACACGCGCGCACACACTACACACACACACACACACACACACACATTCACGCATGAATCCGGCCTATAGAATGCAAAATTCTCTCGAGAATACATTCTACGCAACCGTATTGTTGAATAGTAAATTAGGTCTAAATACAAATCGCGCGATCGCTGCGCGACCAATCACGAATCTGCGTTATCGGATAAATTACATAGTGAACGGTCACGTTACAGGGTTATTGGTCACTTAACAATTCCTTTAGAGATGATTTCCGGGAAGTATTTAATTGATAGAGAATATCGTGAAGAAATTGCTCGATCGATGTCTTAGCTAGCTACCTGCCTTGTATTCGATGTTAATGTTAACTTATGGCGAGATTACGACATATTCCTTTTCTGTGTTCTCTCTCAGTGTTTCTCTGTTCGCCTATTTTCCTTTGGTCTGCTGTGAGCTTCCTGCATAATAAATGTCGCTTTCAGTATATTTAGACGTTTCGTTCTAGTTATTTTAAGTTCAAAGAAATATTTGATCGATTTAATGATTTGTTTGCGTATTATCAGATATGGTATAGTGCTACAAGTTTTCAACCAAAGTGCAATTTTACTGCATCGCATCGTTACGATAAAAAAATTTTGATGGAAATAAAAATAAAGAATTTCGAGAAATAGAAATTTATCGCGATGTAACGTGTACAGTGTAAAACATTTTATAAAATACAATACAATACGTACTGCGAACAGACGAAGAATTTTATTAATGTATAAGTTAGATATATACATTGAAATAAATCTATATTTGGTCAGAGAGATCTTTGGCAGTTACTATATATATATAGAAGTCTCGATTCGATTCAAATTTCAAATCTCGTAAAATGATATTTCAAATAGTACAGTTCTTCGAAAATTAGTAGACACATCACCTTTCATAAATTTCGACAATTTTTCAATTTTATGTGTTACCTGAATCCCTTTTACAATATTAAAGTATACTAAAGTAATATTAAATTAAATAATTAATTAAATTAAAATTAATATTAAAGTGATATTATTAGTGAAATTTAGAAACTGACACTAATACATTTTCTTGTTTAACAGTAAAAAGAATGATAATGAGCAAAATTAAATTTTACAAATTATCTGATGCTTCTATTCGACGTAAAATTCTACAATCTACAATCTATAACTTATTAATTTACTAATGTTATTAGTTGGTAGATTATTGTGCAAGAGAGCACTGGGTATATAATTACTGCTAAAACTTAAAAAACTACAACTGACGTACTTAATTATTTGCTTAACATAAGCAAACGTAGATTCCAAGTAAATATAAAAAAATATTTGTGATGTTGTTAAAGTTTTCAGTTTATGGAATTGATCAGTATGGTCTCTAAATATCTCAATTATCAACCAAGTAAAAGAAAAGAAATTTTTTATAAATCACGTACATTCAATGTTAAGATTTATAATAAATTTGGCATTGGTCATGAATAATCAGAATACCCGTTCGTGTGATTTCCTTAGACGAGTTGAAATTTGAAGAAAATATTGCAAAAATTATTGAAAATTATATTTGAAGTAATTCGTAACGTTGGTACGTGAGATTCAAAACAGAATTTTTTGGATAGAAAATGAATCAGGAGAAAGAAAGGTCATTGACATCTATACACAATAGGTAATATTTTGAAAGATTGATAATGACATGAGAAATGGAGAAACAACAGGAAAAATAGCGTTCGAAATGAATGTAAGTCATTCTACTATTATTCGTCATTTGACTTAAATTGGAAAAGTAAGGGAAATGGACAAATGGGTTTTGTATGAGTTAATTAAGCGAGGCACAGATGCAGAAGCTTCGACTTTAGAGTTTAGACAAGTGTCAGAACTCGTCTTGTTACTTGAAACAAATAAGCAGAATTTGTTTATAATTTATTTGTTTTATCACTAGCAAGAAAAATTGTTGTTATTTATTAAAATATGAACATTTGTTACACTCTTCTTATTCTGTCGATCTCTCATCTACGAGTTGTTTATTTTTCCAATCAATTTTTGAGCAATTTTTTAACGAAAACATTGTCTCGGATAATTTTTCTAAATAATTTTTAAACTCCAAAGGGAAGAATAAAGAAAAATTTTAAATATACATAGTATTTATTCATCCAAGACTTATATATTATGACCATTTCTTTCCATCTGGTCTTAATATATACGTATGCATTATAAGTACATAGTTGAATTTATTAGGCTATATGTATAAATATGTACACTATACACTGGCTGTTTAAGGTATGTTTTCACGTGACAGTAAATCGTGACTTTTACGGTCATGATACTAAATGTTACGACTTTTGTCGTCATGAAAACTACATGTCGCATTGTTGTGACATTGGACTTGCTGTCGCAACATTACTGTTACGAAATCAAAGTAGGGTTTATTTTCTACTGACATTTTAAGTTAATGTTACGTATGAAACTTGGTGAAAACCAGTGTTGTATTATCGCGACAATGCTCGTTCTTGTGCAGTAAACCGAACGAAGAACTACGAAGCGAATGGAGAAGTAGTTAGTTAGAGGTTAAGGAAACACGGGGAAGAAAGACGTTTCGACGTTGTATCGTTCTTATACGAATACGAAAAGCGTCCATGTCCATGTCTATGAAATAAAATATGTAGATACACATTTTAAACATACGAGCAACTTATAACACAGAGGTAGAATTAAAATTACAATTAAAAGTTCTAAGAAAAGTGATAGAAAAGTGGTAGAAAAGAATAGCCGCAAAGAAATATTACGCTGTACTAGTCCTGTGTTGTCCTACAGTGTTACGAAAAAGCCGTAGCTTGGGATTTCCTATGTGCGTTCGCCGCGCCGTACGCGTTTGTACCAGAAGCAGTCTTTCGTTTTAATAATTTTAAGCATGAAAATAATAAAAAAAAATTAATAAACCAAGCTTACTGAAATCAAATGATAAAATGTTCACTATCTTTTATCTTACATGATTATAAAGATGGAATACAGAAATTTCGTTATCGTACGGAAATGATTGATACTAAGTTCTCACAAGATGCACTTTCATATTACGGTCGATGCCAGACAAGTGACGCGACATCGCAGGTGCGACTGTTGTGCAATTGTGCGATTGTCGCAGATGGGCGATGCGATGCCGCCGCGATTTGGCACCAAGCACAATACGTTATGAACGTAGCTACTTATTTAGGAATGTGCGATAGTGGTGTACCCGATGATTGTTAATGTACTGGTGATTCTTGACGCCGAAATAAAACGAAGATCAAGAATAAAAAAAATTGTGTTTTCGGCTTTATTTTTTAATTATTGACAATTAAAAATATCCCTGCACGCGAGCAATACTCCTTACACGAACGAAAGGAGGTCAGTCTAAGCGAGGAGCGATCCTCACTTCGAGCGGCATATGAGCGGTAGCTCGTACAAGTTGTACAGAAGAAGATCATGGTATTCAGAGACGTAAACAACCTGTGCTTTAGCCTGTTCAGTCCCCAGATTTAAATCCCCTCGATTTTTACTACTGGGGACACATAAAGATGCAATACGGCAAAATTTTAAGTGTAGAAGGCTTTGTGTTTGCAAAAGAACGGAGGACATATCGAACGACTATTGTAATTTGTTGTATTTTTTGTGGACATGCACGGCCGGAGCTATCGCGGTGCGTGTGTGATTTTGCTGTAGACACTCGCGGAGGCAAGGGATTAGAGAAAACATTAATCCTCTCTACTTGGGCAGTTTTCGATATGCTCTTATCGATTTCCACGAGTAAGCAGGTTTAATGTTCAATCTACCATTTCTTTTGCAAAACGTCGCGCGGAGTTGTTTATGTCTCTGAATACCACGATCTTTTTTTCTACAACTTGTACGAGGTAAGCTGCCGCTCATGTGTCGTTCGGAGGATCGCTCCTCGCTTAGGCCGATCTTTCGTTCGTGTAAGGACGTTTGCTCGTGTGTAGGGATATTCTTAATTGTCAATAACTGAAAAACAAAGTCGAAAACTCAATTTTTTTATTCTTGATTGTCGTTTCATTTCGGTGCTAATCAATTGCGTAAAATCAGTAGCCAAACATCCTTACGTAATCGTACACCCCACGAAACGCGTAGCGGTATTCTTATGTTTACGTTGTCTTTGTCTTTTATACATTAAATTTGACAAATTAATGGTAAAATATCTACTAAAGTAATAGTCTGTCGTTAAATGCGTTCATACCTTTTTGTAGAGAATTTCCAGCTGGGTCGACCAATGTTATAAAAAATATACAGTGCCATTTAAGAAACTCAAGGTCTCCTTGATATCTCATAAAATATAATTATATAAAAAAATAAAATTGCATTCCTCCCTTGATGAGTCCCTTGAAATGCAACACATTTTATTTAAGACGTTTTTCGATAAAACAAACCAACCAATAGGTAACAAGTTATTTTAGATTTTATGATAGTACTACATACTACGACAGTAGTACATACTATAAGCATACTTCTTATTTTGTCATTGACTCACCCTATATTTAATAAGTTCAAAATGGATTTGTATAGTTAATGATCGCAGTAGAAAGACATAATAAGTACATTATTATCGATCTTTTGATTTTAACGGAATCGAGAACAAATATTTTTTTAAATGTAAAATTGCTAAAAATAAGAAGAATCTTAGCTCCAGCCAAAGGTATAATTATTACTATCGTATTTTCCTGTTAAATACTGAATTATTTTCTATAACTAATAAGAATTGCCACTGTATTTTGTACATTAATTTTAATGATATACTTGCAAGAAATTCCTCAGAAAATAAGCTTAGGTATAACACCCTAAAGTGGAATACATACATGCTCTATTTTGATAGCGTCTCATATGCACGAAGAGTTGGTGTTGGATGCTACGCAAAATTATGCAGAACGGCGTTAAACGTTCGTGTTTAATATTGCCACGTACGAACGGAACTCTCGTTTCGTTGGTGGTTTGTTACCAGTTTGCCGTTCAACTCGATTATATGTAGTTGCTCTTGTTGTGGCGAGTTTGCGTAGTATAATCGGTCTTCCTCTTCACGAAAGCCCGTTCGTGAGGAAAGTTCACCGTAACGTTTGTCTTAGTTTGATCTGTACTCTACTCAAGAAGTCTGTTCTACGTAGTACGTTGAACAATGCCGCGTGTGTAAAACAATGTCATCTTAATCTTCTAGAAAACAAACTAAAAATCTACAAAACCATCATAAAACCAATCTGGACGTACGGAATACCACTATGGGGAACTGCAGCAATGAGCCATATAACCAAACTAGAGGCAATGCAATCCAAAATACTTAGAACAATAGTAAACGCCCCATGGTACGTTAGAAACGAGGACATACGAAAAGATCTTGGAATACCAACGGTCAAGGAAGAGATTAGCAGATTCGCAAGAAGGTACAGAGAAAGATTAGCAACGCACCCGAACCGGCTGGCAGCGGAAACGATCACCACATTCATCGAAAGGAGATTAAAAAGGAAACATCCAGTAGATCTCATAAAGGATACACCCTAACAAGCACGAAGATGGAACCCCATTGGGGGTAGCCACCCACATGTTATATTAGTAAACAGCTATAACATTTTACCAAATGTCCTACTGGACAAATTGTAAAATTTAAAGCAAATAAATAAAAAAAAAAAATCTTAATCTTCGAATCGATATCGTTCGTTTGGCTGATAATCTAACTCTGAAAACAATTGAAACCTACAGAAGATCATGATAAGGCATATTATTTTTACATTTTTTTCAAAAGAGTAATTGTACAATTTATTTTACATGAAGATTATGGAAGAAAAACACGATAACTACATTTTTGCTGATTTTTTGATTCCAATGTCATTTTAGGATTAAGCAGAAGGATTTTAATACGACAATTGGAAACGGAAACATTCTGTTAAGTCTAAAGAGGAAGTCTAGAGTAAATCTTTCAAAAATAGTTGATTAGTTGATGAAATTTTGTGGAAACCAAATATATGTACATTCAGCATAATTTTTAAGACAAGCAATATTTTAATATACTCGGTATTTTAATAGTACGAGTATGAAAATATGTTTATAATTTTGAAAAGTACGAAGGAACATATATTTGCAACCAAAACCAAATATATAAAAAGACAACTTTGGTAACGTGGGATTGTTTGACAACGTATTGAATTTTAATACTGCTTCCGTATAAAAAAATAGGAAATGTCATTTATTATATGCTTTCATGTAAACTCCATATATCATTCTTACAGCTTTCAAAACTCAATATATGTACTAGATTAATTTCTTTTTAATTTCACGGTTAAATATGTATTTTTCCATTTTTATGATTATTTAAAAATTATCGATTGTTATAATTTATAATGTTAGGTATACATTTGATTGTTTACAATACTTAATAAATCTGTGATTTATTTTTCGAAAGCTAAAATATCGATAAATTTCGTTCTAAAATAAATTACCCTATGAATTTCTTATTGAAAAAATCTACATAGCCGCCGATTGTTAGAGTCTTTGTCATCGTATCATTTTCATATACATGCATACGACATATTTTTAATGTCTTATTTATTCTTAAATTTAATACTTATAATATTCCTATGAATCGATTACGTAGGGATTTGAGAAGAAATATTTTTGAATCAAAACTCGCGCATAATAATGTTGCAAATTCGATATATTTAAAAGGTTCATATAAAAGGAAAAGAGATTGATAGCAGCGTAATTGGCACTCCGAGTGCAACGGATCGTTAATTATAAGCTAACTCGGGTGTCCTTGCAGAATCAATGTTCATTTTAATGTGTATTATTGCTCC
Source organism: Bombus hypnorum (assembly GCA_911387925.2). Classification (NCBI taxonomy): domain Eukaryota; kingdom Metazoa; phylum Arthropoda; class Insecta; order Hymenoptera; family Apidae; genus Bombus; species Bombus hypnorum. The sequence continues at coordinate 19,706,675 of OU427021.1, forward strand.
GTTACGAATTACGAGCCGGGGCTTCGGCAGCGCGAGAGGCCGGCGAGAGTATTTTGGGGCTTAGGGAATACGGTTGCGGTGTGTTAGCATTAACACTAGCAGGTATGTATATAGACGAACCTGGCGCGAGGTCAGCGAGTCAGCCGCAAGAGGTTGAAAGTTGGAATTGCGTGAACGAACGTGATGCGAAATTGGCGAATCATCGAGACAGGCGGCGTAAGCAGACTATTTAACTCGATGCGGAATCGGAGAGCCACTGGATTAGAAAGATTCTTTTTTGGATCGAGACGCGCGAATGAATCTGATGCGAAATCAGAGAATCGCAGGGAATGTTAGTAAAAGCTTCGTAACTAGATTAATAAGAATTGACTCGAGCAGTAATGTCGTATCTTGTAGATAAGTACAATTATGTTATAGTTGTAGAAAACTGTAGAGAACACAACTATATTTATTGCAAATAAAACATTGTTACAGGTATGTATGTGTCGCGGATAAACGAGCATAATGTGTATTACCTTAAAGTTTAGTCGCACGGTTTTGACGCATTGGCAATGTCTTAAAATTTAAAATTAAGAGCAGTTTCAAAGCGATATCAAACTAAATTTAAACTGATTCGTAAATTCTGACGGGGAAATCCGACTATTGACTGGAAGGGAATTTTAGCCCGATCTCACTATACGACCATGTTGATTGTTAAAAACGTGACGCGAAGTAGTACGATGATACTTTTCATGATGTTCTCTCTGTTCTGTCCGAGGAGTGTGATTTATTCAGCTCCTTATATACTATGAAAAATCTCCAAATTTTCGTGGTAGGGGTTGGAGAATTTATCGTATACATATGGAAACCACAACGCGTCAAGAGTTCTGGAAACGGCACCCCCGCATGTATCGTACACGCCTTGCGTTTTATCTATAAAGTACAACCGCTGCCGTTGTTCCTTCATTGTTTAGATTTAGATAAATGTATAAGAGAGTTTCTGTTTCCTGAGTGCGCTTCAAGGAATTTGAAAAGTGCAGCAGGAGACAAGATATTCTCCATCTATAACAGCTGGTTCATCAATATCCATCAACTCTATATGGTTGCCTGATAACATCAGAGGATAAGAGTAGATCAAAGATGTTCATTACAAATATATCTTATACATCCAACAATAATTTAAAAGTACATTTATTATTTTGTTCCGAATAAATAATGATTTATCTCGAAAAGTTTCAGAAACCACCCCGAAAGAGTGAATTTTTGATGTGGCCCTCCTTTTGGAATTTTTTGCTCTAAACATTGCTCGAAAGTATTATTTCGCTATTATATCTAGTTTAATAAATAATATGAAAAGCTGTATTTATAATAGAATGGTTATTTCTCTACATTGTAACAAAAATAATACAACAAAGGGAACACGTAGACCTGACAACAACCCAGAACAAAAATTTGAGCTAGCATAAGTATAAGGCTGACTGCTTTACTCTTGCATCGACGCTGCCTCCAGACGACATATTATCAATTTTCTCGAAAATGAAAGTAGTCGAATCGAGAATAAAGTATTGTATTCTTGTCCTTTCGAACGGTACACGTGTTTGCTAGTGAGATTAATTTGTAAAAGAAACTGCGAAAAAAGCTTCCGATTTTTCTAACACTTTGATCTACGGTAACTAGTGAAGATGAAACTTGGATCGGAGAAACAAAGATATTTTTCAGATTAGTTACTATGCAAATCATGTATAAAAGAAGATTAACATTTTGAGCAACGTCTTCCTATACGTATAACTGCTGTGACGTCCTCTTTACTTTTCGAGGTATCCATAAAAATATTTGTGATACCTTTTACCTTGGCGCTAGGTTCATGTGTGGATATGATTATATTATATATGTGCTTGTGACGCGATGTGCTTATACGTCTCTCGTTTCAATTTGTAAAGACAGGGAGAGAGGAAAAAAAATACAATTTATTTTTGTAGTAGCTCATCTATTCGGGAGTACATATATTATACAACTATATATACCAGCAAATGACAAATTTTCTTTCTTTGATATTTGGGTTAGATAATTGAGTTTCTTCATAAAAGAAACTCTGACAACTGTGATCTTTTTCGAATAAATATTCATTTATATTCATAATTCTGGATAACAAGATATCTATAATAAAATATTCCATAGCTCTTACCGTTTAATCAGTTTAATGTAATGAAACCAAATCTCATTTTTAATTGTAATGTATGTCAGGCATATATAAAATAAATGTAATTACTGCCGCAAATAGGTGCAAACAATAAAGAGCAGTTAAATAAAATTTTGAACCCCAGTATCTCCCTGACTTCATCCGCACCACGTATATTACCACATTTTTCCCACATCTTCAAAGAAACGAGTTAGGACTCTCTTTTCTCTCTCTCTTTCTCCCTCTCTCTCTCTTTCTCTCTCTCGTGCGCGCGCTCTTTCTCTCTCTCGCTCTTTCTAAAATACCTTTCATGGTCCTTCGATGAGAGGATTAAAAATTCTTCGCTAGACCATACTATACTAAAACAGATCCGCACGAGGTTTGAATTTACAGAGGTGGTTCCATACGAAACGCTTTGGCCATAGGAAGGGTCCATAGTCCATAACGGATCTCGTGGGCGCGCAAAAAACGCTGTATGGGGCTCGGCATGTTGTGAATCCCATACAGGTGGTATATATTTCCTCGAGTTTCGTGGGACTCTACGATCTGTGTCCGCTGCGACGAAAGAGGTGGTCTCGGTCCGCGAGACCATTCGCTGTGGGCGTGCACTAATGACTTGAATTAAACTTGTTTCGTCAGGTCGTACCACCTCTCCGAAATCATGTGTTCTGTTGATCCACGGAAAGATATTGTACACGTGATTATATATTTCCGCGAATCGACTGAATTTCTCGATTGCCTCGTTCTGACTCCGCTTTTATTCTCGTAGCTTAGATTAGGGTATGACGGATATGATACGAAATGGGGAATTTCGTTCATTTTTATCTCTGTTAATGTATTAGAAATTATTATATGATTCAGTTGATAAAAATTGAAATTCTTCATAAACGAATACTAAATTATATAATAAAAACTTTAAATTACCGAACGAATATTACTATAATGTTAATATTTGTTTGCCACATAATATATTCTGCTATAATATCGCTAGTAATAATGACCTTATAGTTAATACAACATTAAATTCCAATTAAAAAATTTCAATTAATTACGATTTTGAATCGTAAGACCTTTTTTTCATTTTGTGCGATTTATAGAAAAAGTAATTCTTTGGCATAGTAAAAACATTGAATAATTAATTACAATTGCATATTTACTTACTTATTAAGTAAAGTAAATAATTACTTATTAAGTAAAGTTTTTCCAAATTTCCTGAATTTGTTTGAATTCTATTAAGATCATACACATTGTATTAACATTCATACTCGCGTGTACATATTACATACTCTGTGTTTCATGCTCCATGTTGCGTGTACGCAATTGTATCTACTCTGATAATTAATCTTAAATTTTAGTATATTGTATCTTGTATAGGAAAATATCAGAAAAAGTTTGTTTTTATTATTAATAATTGATAACTTAAAGTTTCTCCATAGTCCTGAAAAAATAATGTGTCATTAATCAAAAAAATAATGTACTATCAACTGCCATTTCTATAGTATCTAATCAAAGAGAAATCAAATATTTTGCGATTGGACTATCGTATGTCATGTATTAAATGCTAATCATAAAGTATACATAAAATTTTGGGAAAGGAAACCTTGAAATCCCAGTGATGGTGAACTTGTCTTGATATTTGTTACTACAATATGTATGTACATATTTCGACATACAGCTAGACAGGTTCGAGTGAAAAAAGAAGGTACATGGTACGATCGAAATGACGCGCGTCATCAGTCATCAAGCACGTGATAAATTACCGAGGAGATAATGCTTCCATCGTTTTTCTTAGTAAATCGAGTTGCACTCGAAGCGACGTTTTTTTAGCTTGCCCAACTTATTACGAGGAATTTAAATTCGAGTTCATTTAAATTTAAATAGTTGCGTAAATACCTTTGAATCTTATGTTTTCTGCCAGAGAATATTGTAAAATATATTTGAATATATTTGAGTATTAGGTGAAGTAAAAAGTTCTGAGCGCTTTTTCGCTTTATTTCGACGATGAAATTAACATAGTCAAGATTATTCGATTTAGATTAAATATGCGCCGTTTTGTTCGATTACTTTTGTCCATTTTGAAGGCAATTTCATAATTCCGCGGTTGAAGAAGTCCTCGTCCCTATTGGTAAAAAACTTGACCAGCTCATTTTCACAAGCCTCTCTTGAGGCCAGTTTTGTACCATCAAGAAAATTTTGCAAAAACTTAAAAAGGTGATAATCGCTTGGTGCCAGGTCTGGACTGTACGGCGGATGCGATAGAACCTCCCAGCCAAGCTCTCGGAGCTTCTGACGCGTCGTTAAAGATGTGTGCGGCCTGGCGTTGTCTTGATGGAACACAACACCTTTCCTATTGGCCAATTCTGGCCGCTTCTGGTCGATCGCCTGCTTCAGTCTGGTCAGTTGTTGACAATAGAGGTCCGAATTAAGTGTTTGCCCCGATGGGAGCAGCTCATAATGGATGATTCCCTTCCAATCCCACCAAACACACAATAAATCCTTCTTGGCCGTTAATCCACGCTTGGCGATCGTTTGGGCCGGCCCACCGCGATTGGACCACGATCTTTTTCGGCTGTTGTTCTCGTATGTGACCCATTTTACATCGCCAGTCACCATCCGCTTCAAAAATGGGTCGATTTCGTTACGTCTCAACAAAGAATCGCAGGCATCAATTCGGTCCAAAAGGTTCTTTTGCGTCAATTCATGTGGCACCCATACGTCGAGCTTCTTCTTGAGACCAGCCTTATGCAAATGGTTCCAAACGGTTTTCTGGCTAATCTTCAGTTCCTGGGCAATGGAATAAGTGCTCACATGCCGGTCCGACTCGACGATTTCCATGATTTTATCCACATTTTCGACGATTGGCCTACCAGAGCGTGCCTCATCTTCGACGTCCATATTACCAGAACGGAATCGTTGGAACCACCGCTTTGCTGTTGCATTCGATACTGTACTGGGTCCATAAACAGCACAAATTTTTTTGGCCGCCTGCTCCGCCTTTTCACCTTGGTCGTAGTGGTACTGAAGAATGTATCGAATTTTCTCTTTTTTTATCTCCATTTTCGAACGCTGTAACACACAACTGGCTTCACCGAACACAAAACTGACAAAGAACCTTTTTGATGCGTAATATCACCTTGAAATCGGTGTATACTATGACTCGATGCGATGTGCACATCGTGAGATATGGCTCACTAAAGACATCTAGCGAAAAACGCTCAGAACTTTTTACTTAACCTAATATCATACATGCAAAAGAAATTGTTACGCTTTTAATATCTATTTAAAAAATTGCAAGCATTGAAATATGTCGCGATATGCGGGAGATTTAAAAGAATAAATTTATGTAACGCACTAATGTTTACGCGTTATTCAAGTTACGCGTTAATGTCGGAATAACAAAGTTTGATATCTTTGTTATAAATTTTCTTGACATTGAATATGTATGATTCATAGTAGAAGGAAGAGTATGAATCATATCTATGTGTGATTCTTCTCATTTAATATAGTGGATGATAATTCATCATCACGATAAAACAAAATTTAAAGGGTGATAATAGCGCACCAAATTCAAACTTCAAACAAATGACATTTCATATGCATCGAATGCGTGATATTCGATGACATTCAACTGGTTTACCATTGTCAATAAAATTTCTTTCTTTTTTTCGTTTTTCAGGACTGTTGAAGTGTTATTGCGATATTTGTACGGACACCAATCACACGTGCGAAACCGATGGTTATTGCTTCGCTAGCACCAGCTTGGAGAATGATATGACCACATATGCCCGGAGGTAACGTATTTGCATGTGTATTTAGCCACGACAGTAATTTCTCACTGACCAAAAAAATCAAATTCTCTTCAATCGTCGATATGTCGTTTTCAGTCGACAAAGGTTAATCTTTCGAACGGTCCATTTGTTTCTATTGAGTTTACGAAAACGATGATTTCGTTCGAAAATCGTTTTGATTTTTTAATTCTTCGATATTTCGACAATCATGGATAAATTATTTACATGTTTCTATTAAAATTGAATATATGTTACATTTATATTGGATTGGAACATGTAAATGACAATTCAAACGACTTACGTACGTATAGATATTACGTTTACGAAATGTAATGGGTTGTAATATACATATATAAAAGTTATCTACTATACACAACGATACAAGTTACAAATTACATTACGATCCAACATTTGTGAGGAATATTTAAGATAATTTTTCTGAATATGTATATTATGTGTTATACAAAATATTTTCTTATAATATACGACATAATACGACTATCATGATTATACAATTGGTAAAATTTTAAACAAATCCAAAAATTTACATACAAGTCACAAATCTACTTATTGTATGTTTGCAATAAATGTCTTATAACCTTTATATACAGAATGGTTTACAAATTGGATACCAAGATGTTTCAGCTCATAGTTTGACAAATAAAATGTTTCGAGTAGAAGTTGTGTCTTTTTGTATCTTGTTTTTCTATGTTTATTTTGTATCTTTTCAGTAGTACCATATATTCTTTTTGTCATAGTCTTCTATCTATAGTTTTCATTAGTTTTGGAATATCAATGTTACTTATGTATCTACGATGAAGTAGTAAGTGGCAAGTCAAAAACGAATCAAATTAGTTGACATTAACGAATGAAATGAATTCGTTTTCTAAGGTAGTATACAGATATGACAAGAGAAATATATGGTCCTATTCAGAAAAGTACTAAGTACAGAATGATTTTTGTTTTTTTATGAAGAAAATGATATTTTTGAAATTTTGTTTACATTAGTAAGTTCCTCATTTGACGCCAATGAACATTTACTCGAAACACTGTGTTATTTAATTTACTAAGTTCATTAAGTTCAAATATTCTAAATTACGGGGAGTATCTCGTGTAATATCGCAATATTACATGAATTGTTTTGAATTGTCATTTATATGTTTAATAATTGAACGTAGTACCACTACCGTTAAATTTCTACATTGAAACGGACTGTGCGATAAATTTCGTAACAATGGCAAATCATGACATTAGGGGATGAACGATATCGATGTTCATATCAGGGACCAGTAATTAATTTTACTACATCTATGGACGTAAAACAACATTTGCTTCGCGTAATCGCGTTATCTGAAATAAATAGAAGCAATATCTGTCCGCGATAATCGCGGCAAACAATGTGCTTTCCCAACTCGAGTATCCGGCAAAAGTGATTTTTTAACTTAATTCCAGCGTTAATTGGACGTTATTGAGGAATAAATTATGGACAGAGTAATAAAACGAGCGATCAACCAGCGCGGTGTACCGGTGAAGCTTGTCGGTAATGCGTTCCTTTCGTGAAACGCACCGCGTAAAATAAAACAAATTAAATATATAAATACGTCGGATAAAGATTATCATTGTCCTTCTTACATATGTAGATGTTTCATTGCCAGTTTTAAATCACGCCCGTTTTATCGAATTCGATATAACGAATTCGCCGTGAAACATTTCCGGATTTGCTATCAGAGCTAATAATTGTTTGATTTTTAAAGTAGCTTAAAAAATTTCAGTTTTATGGTAATAGAGTAATAATTTACAAAATGGAATCTTTTAAAATTATATTTGAGTATATTTTGGCGTAGACTAAATTTTTTTTTAATACAATATTGTTTTTAAGTAAAGTTACTTCATTTACGAAAATTTGATATTTCTACTTATGGTCATTAATCTTTTTAATTTCTGACTATTCATATACGTGAAACATAAATTAAACGACTTTATGGTGTATGACTAACTTAAACGATTGACAAATAGAAATTAATGTAACGAGCTTGATTTTCTCTTTGAATTTGAAATACCTAATCGTAGGTAGGTACAATAAATACCAGATTAATTAACGAAAAATTTGAGTATTGAAAGTGATTCGAGCAGATACAAGAAAGTAAAAACTTCGATGTTAAAAAATCCCAATATACAAATTTAAAATCTTCGATGCTAAAAGAATTCCATTGAAAAAACCAAATACTCAAAAGTTGCAATATTCGATCGAAAATTTTATTATTAAAGAACATTATTACTCGAAATATTAAGTATTCAAGAATTTGAAGAATCAAACTCCAACTTGTTTCTTCCGACGTATTAAATCAAAAGTAGTCGAATCCAGAATATTTTTTTAAGCGCGTCCGAATATGTAATAAGTCAACAATTATTCGAATAACAAACTATTGGAGCGTATTTGAAAAGAAACAGATTCCATTGATTATAATTAATTGCCCGTTTCAATACTTTCAATTCAATGATTTTCCAAAACAACTGAAAATTCCATTATAAAGACTCGATTCCTCAACACACGAAGCTGTCGAAATAATACGGGGTCCAACCGAATAACATGTAAAAGCGGGCACGACGTGATTTCTTACGTAAAAATAAGATAAGAATATAGAATACAATTTTTTCACTTTCGACTTAGTTTTCGAGAAAGTCGAGTTTGAAAATTTATCGAGTATATTTGAACATGACTAATTCCGCAATGGACAGGACTAAATAATCGCTAGGAGATCATTCTATGTGTGAAAATAAATCGAAAATGTAGAATAAGATTTTTCACAAGACACTGCGTTTCCGAGAAAAAAGAATTTGAAAATTTATCATACGCGTGTACTAGGCTGATTCTTAACTAGACACGTCCAAATTCTACTTTCTTGAAAATGAAGTCTTAAAAGAAACAATTTTATTCTACATTTTTGACTTATTTACACATGTAGAACGGCCTCCTGTCGATTATGTATCTAGTCCCGTTCAGTTCGAAATTAACCATGTTCAAGTATACTTAATAAATTTTCAAATTCGACTTTGTCGAAAACTAAGCCGAGAATGAAAAAATGTTGTTCTATATTTTGCCTTGTTTTTACACAAGGAATTACACGGCCGCTTTTACATGTTATTCGGTCGAATCCTGTATATATTCTGGCTCATTCTGAGTACTCGGACAGCTCTGATTTCCCAAGTTAGTTCGATCATGTTCATCGGGAAAGCAAATTCAACGATCCCGTTCTCTTACGTCACGATTACGATCGATTCCCTCGTTGTAGTTTCCAAGAACCGCTTTTTTCAGTTAGCTCTGCCAAGGCATGATTAGCGTCTATTTTGGCAGTTTCAACGCGACGGAAACGAATTATTGTTGTCGGCCGGTGGTCGCGTTGGTAACGCCTCAACGTAGCCGTTCTCGCGATTTTTGATTCTCATCGCTATGAAAATACGAATCAAACGGAAGTGGAAAGGTCTCGTGAAAACATCCAATAGTACCTATCATCTGCAATCTATGTTCTACACCTCACTTTTTTTCAGTTGATTTTTTTGTTCTCGATTAACGCGTGGGGGTAGCCATGAATTTAGCCCTAGGGAAATTCTAGCAGACTGAACAATAGGTATTTATTATTTATAATTTATATTATGTAATCCTCTATAACCGGATAAAATTATGGTTAACTATTATTTCTAACTCTTTTGACAAGAATAGCAATAATATAACACGTATGTACTATTGTTAAAGATATCATATCATATCATCATATATATATATATATATATGTATATAATACTGATATTTTTAACAATAATTTGAAATTACGCATTTTGAAGATTATAACGCGCTCCCACTATAGCTGTGTCGTTTTTTATTCGTTATTTTTCTGACTTTCTACTTTCACAGTAGAATTGTTCTGAGAATTGTTAAATCAGAAAGTATCACGTATATTTCTATCTTCTTCCTTAATATAGTATATCGTAATATGTAATAAGAATATGAAATAATTAGACCGTGGATGTTTATGTAAATTTCACGCTCTTACCAAACGAAGAAGAATAATAACAAAAAAATGCAAGTTAAAAATTATAACCAGTAAGTGTTTTGCTTTGCACATTTTCTATTATATTTATATCTTATTTTGTATCTTATACACTTTTGCCATTTTTCAATATTTGAAAACTCCAGATATTTGATTAACTCCAGACATACTCGTAGTTGGGAATTTCGGATATTTTATAAGAAGCAAAGATGGTTGTTGCTGTTTCTGAAACGTTATATTTCTTCATTGGTAAGAGATCGTTAATCGATTCCATTCTTATCTTTGTTACAAAAAGGTAGATTCCAATGGTTCTCGGAGCAAATAGTACAAACTTTATTAACCAACTCACAAAATCACTGACTCTGTGAATTGTAAACGGCGAAACATTGTTTATTATCGATAAAGATAACCACCTGATAACGGCGTAAGGCGTAAAATTGCTTATTATGTATTAGATAATATAAAGAATGAAATATGTAATATATATTCGGTCAAGCAGTCGCAGTTATTTTTATTCATTGCATCTATTCTCGTATCTAAATCGAATAAAATAGGCTGGACCGATATTGATCAGATTTCGTACTGTTTTTCTCTACTCTTTTCTAAAATCGTATCTCTACATAAAATTTCCATCTCGAAATTAACATCTCGTGTTAGCACTAAAGAGCCATCGTATATAATATGCTTGCTTTATGTTGATAATAATAAACTTGGTAAAGAGAATTTACATCGATTTGATATACATTACAGCTCGTATGATCGTTTAACAACATGACGTGGATAGCGTAGCAAAGAGTATAATATATACGATAGGATACGATACGATACGATACAATACGATACAGTATGATGCGCAATTTTGAAATCGGATGAAATCGAGCGAGACGATCTGTGACGGCTTGATGCCTGAGGTCACAGACATACGGACGGGACCTCAATGTTTAATGCGCTAGGCGGGTAATTCGGATAATTCAGCCGGAGATCGTATTGAAAATAGCACGACCGAGATTATTTGATTGGTCGAAACGAGAAAGCAGCACGAGACAATTTCCTGCTATCGACCGATTACAGAATGAAGTGGTTGATACGCGAATCGTATTAAATATTAAATTTTCGTTTCATAATTGGTTTCTCTTTTACAAGCATGTTCATTGTCTTTTTTTCACATTTCTTGATTGTAGTATATATATACGTACAGTGACTTTCTATGAATGCATATATAATACTGTGTGGTAATGTATACTTTATAAATTATTTTGAAATTTAATTAGCCCTGCAACGAGACTCGACTATTAAGAGTGTATTGTTAAAGTTTGAAACGAATTTGAAAATTTATATAAAAGTTACAAGATATTAGTGCAAGCATATGTTTTTTAAACATCACTAAAGTATCAGGGACAATTATTTATTATATTAGTATCTAAGCCACAATATATAGTCTCACCTGATATTGATATCTTGCTTTACGGCACTGTTATTATTCATAGCGAAAAATGCTTCAGGTAAAAATGAAATGGCTTGAAAGGAAACAAATACAAAAATAGTGCCTTACATCTTTCCTTGTCTTTCATACTACAGTTTTTACAAAATAAAAGTTTATCTACCGAATTAATAGCTTCGCTAATCTCAAATTTTTATTTTCAATAATCTATTCTTTAACTCCTATTTACTTTTAAGTTTTAATTTATAAAAACAAAAAGCAATACATTTACGAAAATCTTCTATATGTATATGGACATACTTATCACGCAATACTTCGCACTTATATTTTCAATGCTAATCTAGCTACTGAAATCCACTATTTTCTTTTGACAGTCTACCGAATTCTTTGAAATAAGTTATTTCAAGTAACAGTTGAATTTTATTACGCGCGAAATATTTGGTTGAAAGAAAAAAAAAAGAAAGAAAGAAAGTAAATAAGAAGGGGAGGAAGAAAGGAAGAAAGAAAGAAAAGAAGAAAGAAAGAAAGAAAAAAAGGCGGGTATATCACGCGCTCATGGGTATACGTATAGCATATGTATGTATAGCACATACATAAATACGTAGGCGATGGAGAACGAACTGTTGAAAGTAAAGGTGGTATTGTGGTGTTGTGAAAGGTGCCTCGATCGAAAGCAATGGTTCCCACCGGAAGAACCGCAGTCCTGCAACAGAAAGCCGGGTATCTATCGGTCCAGAATCTGCTGCGATAAAGAGTACTGCAACAAGGATTTATATCCGGTGTTGCAATCTCCCGACTCGCCTGAATTATCCTCAGGTATTCTTTTCGCTGTTCTCGACCAGCGTAGAAAACGTTCCACCTACGTGTTTTCTATTTTTTCCCCATTCTAATCTTTTGTTTCTTTTTTTGTTCCATGCCTTGTTTTATTATTATTAGGTTAACAGAAAATAAATAGCCAATGAAATGATTGTTTAGGTTTTCAAAAATCAATTGTTCTTTATAAAAAGTTTTCATAGAAATTTTATATTACGAGAAAGATTGGACTTTCGCAAAATTTTGCATTTAAGTAAATTCACGAATCAAAGTTTTCCCGATGTGAATAATAATTTATACCAGCAGTTATCTTATAAAAACTAATAATTGAATTAAAATACGTACGGAACTATGATACACCTATTCTTACCTATTCTCTTATTTTCTATGCTTTGTGTACGTTATATATGTATACAATAATCCGCTTTTCACACATTATCACGCATTATCACATTTTGAAACAATGAATTCTGTTAATATACATATTCGTTAATTTGAGAACATCTGAATTTTACAAGATATGAATTTGTATTTTATTAAACAAATAGTGCATCGTATACAATTGATGCTTTTTGTTCAAAGAGAAGAAGACCATCGTAATTAATTAAACATCTGGCATAGCGTAATCACATAAAGTACAATACTTTTTATGATCTGTCGCTAGTACCTAATCTTCTAGTCGACGTGATTTATGAAATTAATCGTTAATTCTACAACATAAACGTTTTCAAACAAAAAATGTTTGCGACTGATAAAGCTTTCACCTGTCGCGAATAATACTTCCGATTATCGATTATTAATTAAATAACGTGTTATACTATTATACCATCCAATGTTAAAGTTTACAATTATTTTTGAATAAACTATGATAATCGATAGATCAATAAGCTATATAATTTATTTGGATAAATTATTATCTAATGATAATGTTCGTAATTTTTTTTGTTAAATTCTTATTCATTGATGAAGTATACAATCTTTCTTTGGATCAATTAATATGTAATAATAAAGTTGGAAGTCTTTTTAGATAAACTATTGCTCAATGATAATGTTTGAAATTTTCTTTAGATAAACTACTATATATATTTCGAATAACATAGAATCTGTAATTCTTTTTGGATAAACTACGTATTATCCAATTTCTTTGATGCACCAATGTTATATACTTGTATCAAGTACTCGCAATATTTTGGATCATTCATGATTGTTTGCGCATTTCGCATTTCTGCCGAAGAAAACTCACATTAACAAGGTTCGTAAATATTTTCCGCGGCCAGTGGATACGCTGTTAGTTACCATTTTCCGAATATATTCCTGCTCACAAACGTTTCAATGCAAATTTTTGTAAACGCACGTTAGAAATGCGCCGTTAGTAGATATAAAAGAATATTGAATAAAATTTGTGTCTGACAATTGAATTACAAAATAATAGAAAAAAAATTACTGAAAGATAAATAAAAAAAGATTACTTGAATTACAAAATATCGATTGGCTATTTATTTTCTATTAATGTGATATTTTTTTTCATTTGTTTTATTTTTCATTTTTTTTATTAACATATTTGTGCGACGATTTGCGAGGCGCATAACAATAATATTATGTGCATTTAGACGTGCGAAAAAGCCGTGTTCTGCTGCAAACGCAAGCAACACACTAATCCATTGGTGTATTCAACATCGTGTTGATTAGGATTAGAACTTAGGAGACACGCGTAACTGGTATGCCCGGATTTTTATAAATCGATGCTGGGACGAAATTGCAAAATGATTCTCATAATGTTTACACATAGGGTTTGTCACACTTTGCGACCGATGCGATTGATTCCGGAAAGAAAGAGAAATTGTGATTGCGATTGAAAACTGTGTCGATCTTTGCACCACTTTTTCAATACGATCCCAAGCAAAAGAAAACAAAGTTCTTCCAAGCAGTTCATTGTCACTATCGTGCTGTTATTTGGTTGGATCGGAATGGAAGTTGTGCTCGTTAGAACAGATAGGAGGGAGAGTAACGATGATGGAACTTTATTGTTACGATTATATAACTGTTGTGTTACAACGTGCAATCCCTGCTTTGAATAAAATTGGCTACTTGAGTTATGTATATGGATATATGTGTACTTTATTACAATTTCATTGTATTTGTATAGTAAGTCAGAAAAATATTCAGATATCGATATATATTTGTCTTTTATGCCCTACATTTTATGTTGTTATGTTACAGCATAGTACAAAAATGAATGATAATTAAATATTTCTATATACTAAAAATACGAAATTTTTTTATGTATTGCATACGCTTAGTCGAATACTATCTACTACTCGCGCGAAATAATAACAAATTAATTATAAAAAAAGTAGATGAATGAAGAGTTGATATTATTTTACGATAAGCATTACAGTGGTCTTAAGCGTCTCGTGGCAGCCGTATTGAAAAGACTTACATTTAGTCTAAGCACAATAAATACATTTATGATATTCATTTTTGAACTATAGTAGGCGTTTACAATTCTTGTAGCTTCGCATATGTACGTTGTGCATTGGGCCTTTAAGGTCGCTCCCTTATAAACAGAAGATAAGCGGTCACCAACACTAACATATCCGCTGCCACAAACGTACAACTATAGGCAGAAATACGCTGTGTACCAGCAGTTCTTCGCAAATATCTCGGGAATTAAACGAGTTCAACTCTTATATGGGTAGGAAAAAGTTATTCAAAATATCAATTACAATTACTACAATATATTAGGTCATCCCATAAGATCGTGCCGACTTTTGTGTATGCATTTCATGTGCCGATTTATAAACATACGGCGGTAAGGGACCAATGCACTTGAGCTTAGCTAATCGAGAACAGGCTAGAGCAGATTTTCATGGGTATAAGATCGTAATATAGTGAACACAGTGACTTGTAACAGTAAAAAATCATGAGTGAAATGCGTATCCATTTTCGACATCTCATGTTATATGAATTTCGGAAAGGAAGTTCTGTAACAATTGCCACGAAAAACATATGTGCTGTTTACGGAGAAAATGCGCTTTCATCTCGCACCTGTAGGAAGTGGTTCCAACGTTTTAGAGCTGGGAATTTCTGTTTAGAAGACGAGGAACGCTCCGGGCGTCCTCCTCAGACAGACGAAAATAAAATTCGGGATCTTGTTGAAAAATCACGAAGTTTGACAGTTCAAGAGATGTCAAATGTTCTGAAACTACCTAAGACAACGATTCATAGGTGTTTAAAAAAAAATGGAGATGGTGTCAAAGTTGAACGTTTGGGTGCCCCATGAACTTACGGAACGGAACCGTCTTGAACGAACGACAGCGTGCATGCCATTACTTGCGCGTAATAAACATGAGCCATTCCTTAAACTCCTGGTAACTGGTGACGAAAAGTGGATACTTTACGAATACCCTGAACGGAAACGTAGCTGATCCCAACGAAATCAGCCACCTCAACGCTGTGCAAAACCAGGATTACATCTTTTGTGTGTATGGTGGGATTATAAAGGAATACTCTATTTTGAACTTTTATCTAGTGGTAATACCATTAATTCAGACAAATATTGCACTCAGTTAGAAAAATTAAGGGAAGCACTAGCTGAAAAACGACCAGGTTTAGTGAATAGGAACAACGTTATCTTCCATCACGACAACGCTAGACCGCATGTCGCGAAAAGCGTTACAAAAAAATTGTCTGAATTTAATTGGGAAATTTTACCACATCCCCATATTCCCCAAACATTGCCCCATCTGATTACCACCTGTTCAGAGCATTACAACACTTTTTAGTAGGTAAAAAATTTGAAAATATTGACATTCTCAAAAATAGCTTAGAAAATTTAAATTGTTTTTAAAGAAAAACAAGAGAACTTTTATCGAAACGGAATAATGACCCTACCAAAAAAATGGGAAGAAGTTGTACAACGAGAGGGGTATTACATTTTTTCATGAAACTGAAAGGTATGTAAACAATCTTAACATATATAACCGCTCGAAAAACGGCACGAACTTATGGGATGACCTAATATTAAAAAAATCATCGAAATCGGAGTCCAGTTAGTCTTTCTACAGTTTTACTTTAAAACTTTCTAACGATCCAATTCAGAATTATTCGAAGCAAGTTTGATCCAACTAGTACCGCAACTGACAATCACTACATCATACCTAAAACAACAGCACATGAAAGTAGAAACATAATCGAGAAAACAAAAAATAATAAAGCACCAGGAATCGACCTAATCAATGGTAAAATCTTGAAAAACCTTCCTCCAAAAGCGATACGACTAATCACAATAATTTTCAATGCAATATTAAGAATCCAATACTATCCTAAACTATGGAAACTAGCACAGATCATAATGTTACCTAAACCAGGCAAAGACCCACACCAAACAGCATCTTACAGACCAATATCACTACTTCCCGTGTTTTCCAAAATACTAGAAAAAATAATTTACGCCCGCTTAAAACCAATAATAGAGAAGGAAAAATTAATACCAGATCACCAATTTGGATTGAGAAATAAACACTCCACGATAGAGCAAATGCACAGACTGACAAATGAAATAATACTAGCATTAGAAAACAAACAATACTGCACAGCCCTCTTTATGGACATCGAGAAAGCATTTGACAAAATAAACCACGATAGCCTACTTCAATCAATCAGAAAACAATTCTCGGAGCAGATATACCATTTAATTAAATGTTACTTAAGCAGCAGAACCTTCGCAGTAAAAATTAAAGACACATACTCTCAAGTTAAAGACATCAAGGCAGGGGTTCCGCAAGGAAGCGTCTTGGGACCAATTCTATACACATTATACACGGCCAACATACCAACAACTACCAATAGCAAATTACTGACATTTGCGGACGACACAGTTGTACTAGTCAGGCACACTAACCCTGTAACAGCAGTCACGTTTCTACAAGAACATATCGCAAAAATAGAAAAGTGGCTTCAAGTTAAACAAATTAAAGCAAACCCTGATAAATGCAACCACATTACATTCACACTGCGTTAACAGATACCACCAAACATTATACTCAACGGCACGCACATAATACAAACAAGGCAAGTCAAATACCTAGGACTCCACTTTGATACACGATTCACATGGAAACAGCATATTAAATCAATAATAAGCAAAATACAGATAGCAAGGAGACAGATGTACTGGTTAACAAGTGGAAAATCCAAACTAAGCATAGAAAACAAATTAAAAATATACAAAACCATCATAAAACCAATCTGGACGTACGGAATACCACTATGGGGAACAGCAGCAATGAGCCATATAACCAAATTAGAGGCAATGCAATCTAAAATACTCAGAACAATAGTAAACGCCCCATGGTACGTTAGAAACGAGGACATACGGAAAGACCTTGGAATACCAACGGTCAAGGAAGAGATTAGCAGATTCGCAAGAAGGTACAGAGAAAGAATAGCAACGCACCCGAACCGGCTGGCAGCGGAAACGATCATCACATTCATAGAAAGAAGATTAAAAAGGAAACACCCAGCAGATCTCATAAAGAATATATCCTAACAAGCACGATGATGGTACCCCATTGGGGGTAGCTACCCACATGATAATCAAACAGCTAAAAAATTCTACCAAATGTCCAAATTGGACAAATTGTGAATGTGAAATATTAAATAAAAAAAAAAAAAAAAAGTTTGATCCAAGCAGAGCTTTCTACTATTATTACATTTGCTCTTTGATATGTACTCCAATCTACCGTTTATCAGTAGCTGTTTAACGAATATTGTTTTCCATTATCATCATTGTGTTATATAGAAAATAGCAAACGTTCTGACAATGAGAGGACCTATGAGAAAAAAGCGTATTCCTTGCATTATACTAAATAATTTTAAGAAAAACTTGTAAAAAGAATCGAAATATCAACGAATCTGTAAAATGATGTTTCGACGCCTGCTACCACCGCAATGTCGTGATACCACTAGAGCGGAAGCGAAGGAAGCGTATTCGCGAGATTTAAAAATAGAGATTTCGGAATCGAGAATAAACGAGCAGAACTTTTCAAACTAGCCAATACAGTTTGCGATTTTATTTCGTGACTAGATTGTTTCCTTATAACATTCATTATAATTGCCATCTTTAATCGATTCAATTTTTAATCGCAAATACGCACGAAACTGTTACTTTTCTCTTCTCTTTTTTATTACAGTACTCCAGTTTAATCGGATCTTTAACCAGATAAATAAATGACCGGTTAAACCGGAAACATACAGTAATTATTATTTATCTGTTCTTAAATGAAAATAGTACGCATGTATATATAATGTTGTTTACCTGAACAAAAATGTGACTAGTTGAAGGTGCATATCCATTAAATCACCATCTAACTGGACGTTTACTGTATTATGTTATATGCGTGGAAACCATTTTTCACGGAAATATTTTTCCATTCGACCTCGATTCAACTCTACATAATACATATGAATATGACCATCTAAGCCCTATCTACTACCAATATGACGCTCGTCCACATCTTCTTCTTCTTATATTATAGTTAACCGTGAAAACAAGCGCAATAGCGAATTTCCTAACGAGATCATTAACTCTAATTCTTGCAGCCGTATGTATATACATAGCAAGTATCGTAATCATAAACGTAGTGCCCGTGTTTCTTTTCTCCTATTCTCTCACTTTCTCATTATTTCTTTCCCTATTTTTTCTTTTTCCTCTTCATCTATCCCGTATTTTGCGTCCGCTTTTTGCCCCTTTCCAATTCACCAACATACTTTCCTCTGCGAACACACATGTTTGGGATGTGCACTCGATTAAAATTTCGCCGCTCATAAATACCACTCTTCCTCTCTGGAACCACTCAAATCTCCCTTTTCTCGACTCTCGTGTTTCATATTTTACATTTGTTAACGCACCACTATTTAAGTTCAAATAGCGTGAGGCGTCCTCGTTATGTACTCATAGCTTAACATGAACATATTCCCCCTATCGCGGATCGAACTTTATACAGCTGGAGATCTGATATATCTTTCTTAACGTGATTCGTGTTACGTGAGCCATCGTACTTTATTTTAAAATCTTAGAAATGTTTGAAAGACTGTAAAGTTAAATCTTAAACAACTAAGATGAATGCAAGGACAGATTGGCTATAATTAGTAAAACAAATACAATATTACGAACAATGTTGCAGAATAGCCTAAACCAAATCTAATTAAAGCTATTTTAATCATCTATGACTCAACGATACCAATTAATAATTAAAATAATTAAAAATTTCCAATCTTCCTCCGTTTTATAATAGTTTCTTAGAAAGCCCAGAACTTAACGACTAACGACTAACGATGTATCATCTTCGACATTTTTTCTGTCAACTGTGTATATTTGTAGTTATATATCGAATCCAAGCCACCTTGTACATTATATATTCTTAGCCTTCGAATTGGATCGGCTGCGAATCAAACTTTTTACCTGGGTTAATTTCAGGGTCTCGAAAATAACAGTGAGACCGTTTCTGAAAGAAACTGTTCGAAGGGCAAAAGAACAGAGAGGAGTTCGATGTTTGGACAGTGACGTAAAATCTTCTCGGGTTTACGATTCCGTTCGTGTTACGCTTTCGCGTACATACACTCACGGTTTGTCTATTAAAACTAAAACAGGTGAGAGCTCGCAAAGCTATAGGAACGACGTGTTACACACATCTAAATAGAGTATAGAATATGGAGCATAGAACAGATAACGTAGTTCTATGATGAGTCTGTTTCTTTCATGACCTTGGATGCTTCTCCACTGAGTATCTGTTACTTGCTCAGTTCGTTACTTGGTTTCTTTTTCGCCGGTATGGATATCCATTGGATTGGACATTGGAGAGATCGTTAACGGTCTTCAAATAAAAACAGATTATCCAACTTAAGGGGCTTTTGTTAATACCTCGTAAAACGATTGATTAACGTAGGCTGTAGTAGTACTCCTATATCTGATATATTTTATGATAATCCTCTAATCCTCGACAATGTTTAAATTTCGCAACGTTCAAGATACCCAGATAATACCGTTATAATATGCAAATTCTTAAAGAGAAAGTTCTTCTTCGCTGCGTACATACATATATACAGTAGGTACGTATCTACTACCGTTCAAAAGTATTTGGGCACTTGCTTATTTTTGGTAGAATGTATTTTAGAATCACAAGGAAACGTACCTTGTGTATTGATAAATTGATAAAAAATTGCATTCTGTATCATTGTTATGATATGATAAAATTAATTTTGTTATAATATGAACAAGTTATGGCACAATGTTTCAATAAAATTGATAATGAAACATTCTGGGAAAGTTATTTATCCTCAAAAAATAGATTTTCTAAATCTATATCCTGATTAATTCAAACAATAACGTTTCAAATTTCAATATACTGTTGATCAATTTTTAAAGAAGTAATTAGAATGTATTGTTTGTTGATCCTAAAAAAAAAAAAATCATGAATATTGCTGTTAACCATTAGCTTCTGATTAATTTGTACATTTTACTAATATTCATGTACTGTTGTTGGAAATTAGCTAATGTGTCAGAATATTCAATGAACGTTAGTATGTAGTGATATGTATTGTATATATGTACATGTACAGTTATTTAATTTCGGTGAATTATCATCCATTATAATTCGTTCAGAGCAATTTGAATTTTCTGTTCTAAAAAATACAACTAATCATCAGAAATTGTTTCCTTCCATTTTTTCACTCTCTTCTCCCGCTTTTATCTAACTTTCACTTTTCTAGTTTTTCCAATTTTTGCGTGACGTATTCTCATACAGCTCGACTACCATTGTGACACGTTTCGCGTGTAATCGATTATCGATCGGGCACAAATCCTTTGGCGCTCGATTCAGGAAAATAAATTCAATCCCATTTCAAGAATGGATTCAGCGTAAAAAAACCATACAGATATGTGTCATATTTCACATACGGAGTCGAATGGAAGAAATATTTTATATGCTTGGATTGACCTTCTTACGCAAGTTATATTGTTTGTCTGGATAAATGGAATCAATTTCGTTGAATTTTGCGTAAATGATGCTTAATATTGCTTGAGAATATCAACATCGGTGACAGTGATTAGCGATTATCTATCCGCTAACGATATGTATTTCATTTTTTAAAATCCTCTTATTTAATATGAAATGTGTACTATGTACATATATTCCTATATTTTGCCTTGGGAAATTTTTCTTAAATAAAGCATATATAACAATCTTTTTCGTCCCAGATTCACATCGAAACACGAATAAATCAATAATAAATAAAGAAGAAGCACGTTAAGAAATGCAATAATTTGGAAAATGTTAAAAATTCGACATTTTTTTTGTTATTACATAATAATTTAATAATATAATATAATATAATATAATATAATATAATATAATATAATATAATATAATATAATATAATATAATATAGTATAATACAATACTTATTACGGTACTAGCAAACTTGAGTAAATATTTGATATATCACAAAATAATTAAAAAATGTTCCATTTATATTTGGACTGAAAATCATAATTCACATTCTTGTAGATCAGGATTTTAAGAATTTCAATTTAGTCACGTACTGCAACTTTTAGAGTTATCATCCCTTTAGTTTCATAGTTAATCAAGTTATAACTTCATTCAATGCAGCGATACATTTTAATAACTTAAAAAAATATAATCAGTCTTTGTCATAATAAATGTAGCACAGTTTTATGAAAACCAGCAGTGGTGAGTGGACTGATACCGCTTTAATTTCCAGTCCACCGTATTTAGAAGAATTTAATGCTAATATTTGTTTAGGAAAGGAGGAGATATAATCACGCCCTAAATTTGCGTAAATCGTACTAAACTGTTCAAAATTGTTAGGAAAAAGAGAAAAAAGTAAAGCATAAACAAGCATAGATAAAGATATCGTATGTAGCATGAAGGAACATTCGAGATTTCGTACATGGTTTGGCTTGTAGAAATACCTACGTGCTCGCAAACGCGCGCGTTCGAATTACAGCTCGTTGTGGATCATCTTGAGGCTTGTTTCGTAACGAGTAACGAGTTGCGATCTTCGTATGTACAATGTACACTCGCATATTTCGTTTGGATTTTTTGCCCCTTCTATATTTCGTGTTTTGCCTTTTTTTCTGTGAAAATTTCAATTGATTTCGTTGAACTCCAGGTATGGACGACCTTGACTAACAACATATCACCGCATCTGTGATAGTGATGATGATGATAACGATCGTTTGCCTTCTAACTACCGCCGTTTTCTTTTTCTTTCTGGTTTCCTATTCTGTATACGTTTCTTTTTCTTTTGTTTTATTATTTTTTATCCTCATTTTGGTGTGTTGGAGAGTTTCGTTTTAATACATTGTGCCTGCTTTAATCCAGCTAGACTTTAACTTTGGCTCAACGACCGAAGAATTCTCTTCTCGATGAGATCTCGTCATTCTTCTGATTGTGAGATCAATTAACGTTATTAACGAACGAATAAATTCGAAACTCGCACAGACTAGACGCAGTTAAAAGAACAGCTAAAGCTAACAGCTAAATCGTACACAGAATTTTCAATCTTCGAAAGGTAAAATGGATGGTTATAGCTTTATGTTTTATCCACGTGCGAGGCGGGTACTGGGACCAAGCGGACTTCCAGCGAAACATTCTTTAATCATCTAATTTAACCCACATGACATATGGCATATGTTCGTGAAATACTATATATTACATAGGTATAAATTGTTTTTAGTTTTAGTCGATTACTTTCAAATCAGTCATTGATTTTTATGGATTTAAGTATTTGCGATATTCTACATATTAGGAACCAAAAATAACAGTTTTTACAATTTTACAAGGAAAGTCATTGAGAAAAAGTTAAACAAATATTTTCTTCAACGGAAGACAGTGATCATGAAATTTTAAAGAAGCCTTTTTAAAAGACGAGAAAATATCGGTATTTAAATGTTATTGTATAAGTATGAATACTGATTAGAATTTGTTTGGTTACCGGTAATCATTATACATACATATGTACATGGATGATGGAAATTTTGTTTAGTTACTTTCAATTATCTATTAGTGCCTAATACTAATACGAGTATGTGGTAGAATCGATGATGATAGATGATAGAAACTAGTTGAACAAAAAAATGTTTCGTCCTCTATAATGTCGATAATGGTTACTGGTAACAAAAAATAGTATTAAATCTTCATCTCTCAATCGAGATAAGGTGTTTGATTTCAGGCGAACATTCGCGACTTTAAAATAAGCGGTACGCGGCTGGGTCCGTATGAACCCTATATCCGCCGTGCGAGGGTTAACTACTTTTATTCTATTCTTTACTTTTCTTTTTTCTTTTTTACTGTTTGCTCTGTGTACACTGGCCGGGAGAGAAATAACGGGATTTCAGGAACGACGATCTGCTACGACTGGCTACCCCCACTGTCAGGTATCACAAACGAGTGTTGAATTGCACGGTGTTGAACAGTTTGTTTCTTCTTCCCTTTTTCGATTTTTAACAACTCTACCGTTTACACTGTTACCTTCTTTCCGTTTTGAATTTCTTGTTTTTTTTCTTCCGCTAGTTTTTTCCCCCTGTTCCTTTTTCAGCGTTTGCTGAAGTTTGTTTAGCGAGCCCATTCGCGCCAGCATCCGCCTGTTTTAACAGTGGTGCGAAGTAATCAGCGACCGTACACCTCGAACGTGTCTTTTTCGCGAGACGGCGATCCCGTGGTATGCTGTACGCTGTACGCCGTACGCCGTACGTCGTACGCAATATATTATACGCTGTACATTCTACATTGTACAGATGCATATTTGTGACTCAAAGCCGGCTACGAATTTTATTCCGCTGTACGCTCGCTTTGCTCGCTTCGAAAAGATTCGCGCGTATATGAGACAATCACGTTATCACGGAATGATGGAGTCTCGATCAAATATAAAAGGATACGAGCATAATTGCGGTAGAACGATGAAGCTTATGATACAGTTGTACTGCCTTTTACTCTTTTTATGTTCCCCTATTTCGATTATACAAGCAACAAAATATGTAATTCTATAAATAAGATATGACAGATACAAACGTCAGCTTTATAATTGCGTACTGTCTTTTAAAAGTTAATTCAGTCAATAATATTCTATCATACATAGCTACGATGATCAGAAAGAATAAGATCATTACAGGTATCCATAACCTTGTAATTATTTTGTCAAAAGTAAGCAAATGTGTGAATACTTTTGAATTTTTGAAGGTAATGTATGCGAAATGTGAAATGTAATGGGTTTATGGGTTATGGGGAACAAGGAATATCGTACCTGTCGTAATTAAAATAATTGATTTATCCTCATAGGTTATTATGAGTTAAACTTCATTTCATAAGAATTTTCTTTCAATATTATTTTTAATTATTTTTCGACATTTTAACGATCCTATTGTAATGTTATTTCTAACCATTAGATACAAACAATAATTTTTCTTCTTTTCATCTGGTATTGGATGATAAAATATTTAGTTGCGTCTGTTTGACTTTTAAAATATATCGAATTTTCAAATAAAAATTTATCCATAATAGCATTAAGATGATTTCCATTAGTGATAGCTTTCAAGAGTTAAATTAATAAATTTTAAAATTATTAGAACCTGTTCTTACATATAAAATAATCCACAATTATCTCTGGTTATTTAATTTGATGAGTCTAAGATATCATTGTTAACTTCTGCAACTAGTATTTCGACGTGTTTTTATAAAACACGTTCCGTGAGTAACACGTTCGTTGCTTCGTTACGTTGCGTCGTTACGTTTCCAAACGCGAATTGATATTTTTAGATAATGATCTCATGGTTGTTGAAGGTTTCATGACTTCTTTGTTATGCAATCTTAAATCTTGGCTTATCAAATTGAATGAAATTATTATTATTAATTGCAAGAAATTCCTTCGTTTCTCCGTCGCTCATCTTTAATTTCTCAACTCACGATTTAATTTAATCTATTAACTGACTTGTCTCTGAAATAGCAGCTTCTATAATTTTGAAAATAAGGCTTAATAGACGTAATACCAATTTTAGTTTCATTTATTTTAGCACTTTTGAATCAAATAAAATATAGTGGCTCATATACGAAAGTATTTTAACACTTGTAGAAACTTTTTATGGATATTGATATACATTTATAGTGAGTGTATTAAAAAACATTTTGAAATTTCATGAACATAATACTGATACATGACTAGCATAATTATGTTGGTTCAATTTGAAATGGATTTAAAAATTTAAATATATATAGAAGTTAAAAGTTTATTGCAATTTATTGCTACACTTTGTACGGATCATCAAAGTATTCAAGCATTAAATTATTCATTACATGAATAAACCACGATACATATTTGGTGGAGCCGCGTTAAAGCACTAATTATATGTATATTTAAGACCATTATTTATGTTGTAATAGCTTTTCGCTAACAGTAAGTTTTGGAATACTCTCGTGAGCTATTCGTGGATGAACAATTCGAATGACGAATTAGCTCTACTTTTTCAGTTAATAGGTTAAAAATAAAGAAGGGAATGGGAATTAAAATAAAATGAAAATGATAAAAAGAGAAAACGCATCTTATGTTATTTTATCGTTCTACCATCGCGTCGCGTCGCACCGCGGTAAATACTACTCGCGAGAGTCGCGTTCTCCCTTGAGAGTAACGTACATATACATATACAGATACACATACATATGTGTGTTCCTCCTTAACATTGCCCTTGATATTTCTCACGGAGTAACGTCAAGTGTCCCAAGCCGTGATCCAAAAGCACGATTACCCCCCCCCCCCCCAGATGACATTACACGTTGTGGTTTGCCTCTTTCTTGGTTTTTTTTTTAATTCTGAAACTGGTGCAAACTCGGCTTGAAGGTGCGTGCATAAACAGCTGTCGTCGTCGCAGCCCGAGCCGCTCATCTTCTGCATGACGAGCGACTCGCGAAACACGACCTTTGTCATCGAGTGCTGCAAAGAGGATTTTTGCAATCGGGATCTGAAACCTCAGCTACACCCTCGCAACAAAGGTACAGTCAAACGACCTGGAAGTAGCGATGACTCTGCAGGTGGCTCAGGCTTTTGCTGCAGTTCACTTTGTTTCTTTCTCTCACTCTTTACTCACTTTCTTTTCTATCACTGTCTTCTCTATCTCCTTCATTGTAGCTACGATTCCCCACACCATTTTTTACAATTTTCACACTTTTCTATCTGCTAATCTTTTTCCTGCTACTGCAGACTTTGATTTCCGTTAGAACCAAAAATATTGTGTAGGTATATATTTAGTACATATAAATGTACTAGGGGTGGGTATGTATGTGTGCGTGTGTGTGTGTGTGTGTGTGCGCGCGCGCGCTTGTGTGTACATGTTATAAGAAATATATGTACATATATCTATATGTATATCTATGTATACTGTACTGTATACAAATCTTAAGCCACCTACTAAATGAATATTTTGTTTTTACAAATGAGTAGATATTTAATGTTATTTTAAATCTGGTATTACATAGATATTGACTTTTCAAGATATGCTTAATTCGAGAATTGTCGATTATGAATAATTTATGAAACAGGAATAACTACAAGTATTCACATAAAGGAAATATTAAGAGATCCATTTTTATCTAGAACAATGTGAAAATACTCTCCACATCATTTTGACAAGTAAATACATTGTAAAAAACATCTCTAAGAAGATTGTCAACTAGAAAGAACTACAAATTCATAAGTAACGCCATAAAAAACTATCAAAGGATTGAAAAGATTTCATGTAAGATCATGTGAAAATATTCTATATAAAATATAATTGTTGTTATCACTATCACTGCTACTACTCAGATTACTATTGTAAATGACCGAGACCTTCTGTACAGTACTAAGTATAGATATATATGTATATGATAATATGTAATAATGCCGGAGAGCATCTTGTTAATTTAAAGTATCAATTACATTTTCATGCTGTTGACTCGTCCCCCTTGTTTCCACCGATGCTTTAATATAATTATTTTATTACTTCCGATTCAATTCGAACGATAATTATTCGTCGCTCAGCAAACGCTCACTGCCCATCATTCTATCGCATCATAGTTCATGCCTAGTCAACCTCTTTCACTTTCTCCATCGCTATGGGTATTACATACATTATTATTATCATAGTATGTGCGCAGCATTAGCAGCATTAGCAGCATTAGCAGCATTAGCAGCAGTAGCAGCAACAGTAAATATTAACGATGTAAAAGATTGTACGAGTACGTACCTATAGTGGTACACGAAAATATTGCAACGCTTATCATAAAAAGCTTTCTTGTATACCCACACATATTATGTATGTTATATAAAACATTTAGAGAAATTTCATTAATTCAAAACATTTCGAGCCACTTGATCTATATTTCTCCAACAGAATATTGTAAAAGGTCTTTGGCAAAATAAGCAATGCCAAAGTGAGTAACTGAGATGGCCTATAGTAATTTGACAGATATTTGACAATCTGTCATATTTCAAAAAATACTATTCCAGGTACTATTCCATATTTGGATATCGTCCTTTATTGTATTAATATGTTAATCTCGTCTTTGCTTTCCGTATATAAAGTTATTAATCTACTTATGTCCAAAGACAATTAGTTCAACAGCTATTTTAATTTGTATAAAATGTTATAAAGTATGTCGTAAAATATATCGTATGAAAGACAAGCGGAACAAATATAAAAGTAATGCTTTACATTTATTTCATCCGGTAGATTTCCCAAATTAAAAGACAAAATATCTGCTAAACTAATTGCTTCTCCATATAAATAGATTAACAACTTTTTATGCAGAATGTCAAGAAGACTTTTTCGAAAATTTTTAATATCCAAATTACATTGTTTTGTTCAAATTAATAGATTTGAACTTTTGTTTAAAACATTTTACTGGCAGATTATTGGAATTGTCTCAAAAATGGTGGTTAATCATAGACGGTCTTAGAGGATATATCCTGTATACACGCAACATAAAATTTATATTAAATATATACATATATAATACATCTATTTAAATTAATTATATATATTTAATATATTAATATAATAATAAAAGATATAATATTAATATAATAAAAGAAATTAAAATAATATATATATATATATATGTATATTAATTTAATTATAATATAATCATGATAATACATTCTACAAATAGATAATATATATTATTTTTATTCATCTATTTATCATTAACTTCTACATTTTACTAACATTCACATATTGTTAACACAAACCGATCAAAGTGTTCACATACTTTTCGATGACAGTGTATCTTTATAGCATTAGATTGAACTTTCTCAAATATCCAGGATTTTTTTATTCAAATACGTTACCGCCTGTTTCCTCACTTGTTTTTTTACTGTTCAACATTTTTTTATTGCAGCACAGCCGATTGAAGAAATATAACAATAGCCTTTCCTTTTTTTGATTTCCTTTAATATTTTTTAATGTATTTATATTAATAAAATTTTAATACACGAATCGCAAAAGTTCATAATTGAAAAACGTGGAGATAAAAATAAATTATACTACCACTATAGTAGTGTTCTTTTAATTTAATGAAAAATTTCGTTTTTTGATATTTATAGATATAAAAAGTTATATAACGATGATGAATGGTTTTAAAAAGAAACAGTGTGAAAATGTTTGCCACCTATAGAGGTTCTAGTTACTTCAAGGTACTCTCCTCCTGCATATTTTCACTTACAATTGCACGAGGAGACCGCAAGTCTTCCCGAGTGAACTTAGAAAGCACCGGTAGCATGTTGCCATATACGTACCTCCCTGCACTCTCTAACGAAGATAAATATTGTAATGATATTGGTAAACAGATTCTTTCAAAAGGTATATCTTTTGTAAATACATATTTCTTCTCAGTTTCTGTTAGAAAAAGGAGATACAGACTTCCTCTGCTAGCCTTTCTTAATCTTCCTTCAATTTCATCCTTGTATATGTATATAATATCACACCAGTTCTAAGAGATTATGCAATATACGCGTTAATTTATCTTTCAGAGTCGTAGATAGATAATAACTTTAGAGCTCGAAGGGTCGGTGTGAGATATAATAATGTTACATTTAGCATTATCATTAAGAACATTTAAAAGTCAGTTGTTTGCAAAGAAGTATTATTCAATTGACGATACAATCGCGTAGATCTGTAATAATAATAATTTTTAATATTAATCGAAAGATTATACTATAAAGCTGCCAAAAATATTTAAAAAGATGCAGTAGGTAATTAGTTTAAGAATGAACTCTGTCTTTATTTACTGTAGTTTTCTTTGTAGCGAATCAAGAAAAAATCATATAGACGAGCGCTTATCTTCTTGTGTTATCTTGTTTGGCGTATGCTGACTATATATCTCCACATCGTAATCAAACATATTTTTTGAGGAAGAGAACCTCTGTACATTTATTTAAAAATATTGTAATAGATAAAGTCTCGAAAATGCGCATGTGCAGCTTGATGACCATTTTTCACAAAAATAGGCCTAGCTCGTAAACTAATTATCAATAACATATTTTTAAATACTTTTGAAAGTTTTGTCTTATTCTTTTTCGAATCACGTAAAAAAATTTGCGCGATTCCATCGTCAATCGAATAATATTGGTTATTAGTCGGTAAATTTATTCGTCATGTTATACTATGGTATTACCGGTAACAATAATTACGCATATTTTGTGTCGAATTGTTTTACTCGTGGCGTACTTAAATTTTTAACGTCGTTTAATCCCGTGAAAACTCAATCGAGGCTTCGATGTTGTGTCAATGTTAACTCATTTAACGAGTGATTATTATCGAATGATGCTTACTTGCATTGTAATTTGGTTAATTTATTATTCGCACTAAGTGTAAGTGGTCTTTAAGCTATCCGTGTTCTCAAGTGCTTTTTTTAAAGCGCAAAATGTTTATTGTAATCATTCGTACGATTCTCATACGTAAAATAAAATCTTGCACCCACGCTTCGTTTCTTTTTTTTTTTCTTTACCTTAGTAGCTATTATTATTTTCATCTCTGCACGTCCTTTCAATTTAATCTCTCCAATTCCTTTGTTCTTGTGAATTGTCTGAAGATGATGACGTAAAAGCATCCGAAAGGTAATCAACTTCAGTAGAACGAATTAAATCTCGTTTTTCTCCGATTTTAACAGAGAATCGATCTTAACTACCTATCCTCCGCGGCTTTTAAAACTCTATATGCTGTATATATGTATATTTGTACTCGTATAATGTAGGTACATGTACTACTTCTCAGAGATTAAAAATATTTACTTTATACTGGTTTAATGGGAAAATTCGCTGTAATTGAATATTGGCAAATGTTTCGTATGCTTTCTTTCTTCAAGAATATATCTAGATAATGACATTAAAAAGTACCTTGTTGCACAAGTGCTTGTCAAACTATGGTTGTATTAAAAAATTTCACGAGTCAACATTAAACATTGCGATAATTTCGTATCATGTCAAGTTCAAAACGACAAAGGTAGATTTAGAATAATAGAATTGACGCCGTCAATATCCATTTATGCGTTCGAGTAATGAAAAAAAATTATAAACTAATCATGTAAGTATCTTTCGACTTACATATCTTTTGTATAACAGTAGGTATAGCGGCTCACGAAAATGTTCGAACATTTGTGGAAATTCTTTATAAATATCTATATTATTATGTTACATAACATACTTTGACGTTTCATCAGATCAGCATTATAATGAGACTATGTTGTAAATCTTATGATTACGTATATTGGTGAAGTTTGAAACAAATCTAGAAATATCTGGAAATATATGTATAGGATATAGAAATTAAAAGATATTTAGAAAAAAAAAAGGTTTGAATTTGTAGAGGTCACAAAAATATTTAAGCGGTGAATTTACATTGTATTAACATGCCTGAATATCAGTGGGAGCATCTTCAATAGGTACTTATTATTTATAACCTATGTGTTGAAGATAAAATGATTCGAATTATGCTATATACACTAACTTTTTTACTAAATATATGTTGTAATTTTTATACCTACGTACCTACACTTCGAGATCGGTTTCAAATTTTACCAATATAATTATGATAATCGCGTTGTATTATAATGTTAATGAAATTTTTCAAATTTTATATGTATAATATGCACAATATACTCACACATAATTATTTTCTATGATACGCGCCCAAATACTTTCGTGAACCGCCATACGTGTATAATAAACTAATTTTATTGAATTTCCCCTTTGAGAACCATATCTTTCATGGGGTGCAGTGGTTCTTTTTCCTTTGTTGGAGAATTTATTGAAAGAGTGCGAAAAAAGAAATTACCGACGCAACGACGCGTCCGCAAAGAGCCTGAAGATAACGACGTTATGTTATAATATGGCCTCTTAACGGCCAAATTACCAAGCAAAAGAAAAAAAAAAGAAATGAAGAACCATGTGAATTAATGGCCGCGATCGTGAGTTATTAATGATTAATTCCCGAATTTATCTCGGCTGCCTGTTATTCGTTGGTGTGCTCTTCCGAATTTATAACTCTTGTAATAAGAGTAATTTATCACTTGGCCAACGAAGGCCATGAGAAAGAGTAGCAAAAGCGAAGAAAGAACAGGGAAAGAGCATCGACCAGCTGCGGCTTTCGTCTGTAATTTATTTACAATATCTTTACGCGTAGAATGACGCTGATACTTGATTTAAACGTAATTGATCTTGCTTGGAAATAAACAAAGAAAAATGAGCAAGTGGCCGTTCAATGAGGTACCGTTACAAAAATTCTCCAAAAATATAATACATCTTTCTGCCTTAAATTACAATTACAATACGTCTCATAAATATAAAACTGCCGTAAAATCTTCAATATGAGAAAACTTCATTAGAATCATCTATGTGAAATCAAACATTTCAATTTATAAAAATTATTGTTATAATTTCATTTCATTGCGCTCTAAGCTCAATCTTTGTATGATAATTTAATTAGGAGAGCACAACTGTGCATGTAATTCATGTTCGATATTTTCAATAGCTTTTGTATTAGTAAGACTTATTTTTACAAGTAGCAGTTTCACCTCATCTCATATGCGAAAACTTCATTCTATATTTTCGACTTGTTTTTTCGTGAGAAATCACCTCTTCTCTGACTGTACCTTGATTGTACAGACATCCTGCATACATATAACGAAATACATAATATGAATACATATTTTATATAATAATAGACGCACAACACTGTTCTATGAAAATTAGCAATGGATTAACTTACACACTACCACGGTATAATCGGAGGTAAAAAGTTACAGTTATTTATGACACTTTTACGGAGCAAGTCATTGAGTAAAAGTTAATTTTTGTTTAAGTTGAAAACATCGATCGCTAAATTTTAAAGAGATTCTCCATAAAATGAAATTATTAAAAAACAATAATATTTAAATGTTCTGGTTACGATTTAGGTATATCGATTATGTTATAAATAATTACAACCTTTTTCATGATTGCTGATTAGTGGTAATCATTATCGACGACGGAAGTTGTTTTTAGCCAGCATCAACCAACGAATGCTTTCATTGCCGATAATAACGACTAATCGTTGCCAGTAACCAAAAAATATTAATCATTTATAATGATTATTCATACACTTTTCAATTTGAGTTACAGCAGTTATGATACTGCAGATTGTACATACATACCTACATATACATATGTATTAGATAAACAACACACAAAAATCGAAAGCTTTTCAGTGATTTTATACTTATGAGACGCAATGCATTATCTCTGAAATAACTGAACACAAAAATATCAAAAAATCACGACACGCTTGAAAATAAAAGCGTATACGTAACACCTAATAAACGAATGAAAAGAGATCGAATTTGTGTAACAAAAAACGCTTTTCTTCCCTTTGATCGGAGATACGGTAAATATTCTGGTTCGGAAGTGATGTAAATTGTTCTCAGGTGTTATGATAAGGTGCGCTTCTTCCCGGCGCCCGAATACTCAGTCTGGTGCAAAGCGAATAACACGCTACACGGTCCAGGTGACGTGGAATACGCGGTCGCCTGCTGCGACCACTCCGACTTCTGCAATCGCGACCTAAGGCCCTCTTTTACTCCTCGCGAGTCCAGAGGTGGGCCATACTTCCGACTCGTCGATTACCTCGAACGAGGTACAGCTTCCGCAACCTCTGTTTCCTTCCAAGGTCGATCGACTATAGGTGAAAGCGAATGCACAATTCCTATGAAATTTGAGATTGTTAATCTATTTGTTGTTCGAAGAAATTAATTTATTCGTTGTTTCGGTTTCGCGGCAAAATTCTCTCGACTATACTCTTTCAAGTTGATAAATACGAGTACGAATTAACTGTACTTACACATGACACTACTTCGCTAACTATTAAAGAAAAATTACGATCACATTTCTTTAGGTAGAATCTTAGCAAATAGCTAAGAAACAAGCGTAATTTTTTAACTTGATAATGTATAAAAATAAAATGAAAAGAATAAAGGAATTAAAATTGATCGATGAACGAAAAAAAAAAAAAATCGAAGTAAGTAAATAACTTTTGATGTATTTGCGAGACGCGAATAATGAATTCTATCTTTGTCTTACATATTGTGGAAATATCTGTTTTCTTGCTGCTTAAATATAGATATCTATCTATGTATAATATATATTGGTATTATGATTAAATATGATGGTGATGTCGCGTCATGTGTCTAATTGTTGAATCAATAAAATCGGGAACAGAAACCAGAAATTTCGACATAGTAAAGGAAGAACTGAACTAATGCATATTGATCGATTTACATTTTCAAGGCGATAGTGACACACGATATTCAATATCTAACGCTGAAAGTTAAAAGTAATCAATATTATATATTCTTATCTTCATCGATAGATACTTTTGCGTAGAAATCGACAAAAAAATTATTTTAAATTGTAATAGTATATTCTTTTACCTATTGTAATCCTACCTAAATAAAAAGAATCTTCGCAACGACGACCTTGGAAAAACATGTGCGATAAAAATAGAATAAATATAAAAATGAAGTAAAGAAACAAAAAGAAAAAGAAAAAAAGAATTTTGGGCTTTTAATCATCGATTTTTGATGCTTTTTGTGAATTGTCTGGGTTCGGGTGATCATCTTTGTCACATACACATTACATATCTAGCTCTATACATGTCCTTTGTAAGTATATACACGTTATCTTTGTTCATGCGTCCCGTTTCACTATATCGAGCTGACATAATGCAGCGACCGCGAAACGAAACACCGTGATTCGTTTACAGCCCGCGTTTCCCTTGTCAGAGAACTGTTTGCGAAGCTTGAAATTCAATATTTTGCACCGCTATTGTAAGGCCGCTGTTTCATTGCATAACCCGATGATACATTCTATTTACATTATGATAACTTACGTCCGTCTTTTGCAAATGTATCACGCGATTTATCTACGGTGAGTAACGAAAATATTAGAACGACGTATTAGGAAATAATTTACTGTGGAAAAATTCTTAAGATAAATTTATGTTAGTACCTATATATTATATAGGTACATTCGCAAATATCTGCTAAATGTCCATGAAGTTAAAGCAGAATTCAATAACGTGCGAGCAAATTGCACATTTATTACAATCAATTTTATTTCACATTTTGTAGAAATAACATGTAATAACAGTATTCGAACATTATGTTGTAGAGTCCATAATATATGAATAGATATATGTATTTAGCCAATGGCCTAAGATAAGAAAGTTTGTTCAGTATGTCACTAATAGTACTTGAGAGCAAATGGAAACGAAAATTTAAGTGTCCAAATATTTTGCACAGTAGTCCAAGTAAATACTTGTAAATTATCGCAAGCATATTGAGCAACGATATAATGAAATTAATCGAACAGCATTTCGTTATTATCGGGATTTTTCACTACCTGCAGAAAATTTTTTTGTTGTTATTGTTCTGTGTCTTATTATTTCTACTATCTTGCTGCATATTCTTTCCGAGATTTTTGTTGAGATCAAATATTTGCAATATTTCTTCGCTGTTATACTTTTCTATTATGTTGTATAACGCATCGTTAGTATCGCAACGAATTTATTTTTGTTGACATTTTAGTTAAAATTTTTCCTTGAAATTGTTTTGCTATATAAAATTAAAAGATAGTAATTAAATATTCGATATTGAAAATTCTTTACTTTTTATCGTAAATTTCTCAGTTTTAATTTTTTTGTAACACAATTGTTAAAAAATAATAATTAAATATTTGATTGGCCTTTCGACCTTTCATTTGAAATCCTTCCGTTCTGCTCTTCTTGCGACATAGAAATATTAAAAAACTTAAGAATTACGTGTTTAATTAATCATTTAACTTTTTATTTTCTGTTTCCATTTTCTTGTAACATAAAACGTATTAAAAAATGAATTTATTGTCGCGTTAGATTTGAAATCTGCAAAACCACACTTGTATGAAATTTCAAATAATAGATTGTTCAAATAGCGATGTCGAACGGGGACATTGAAACGTCATTTAGAGAGAAATTGGAAAAATGAAGCTAGTACAACTGAAGGTAAAAGTCAAACATCTTCTCGTTTCATCGCCACGATTCGCCATTCTTTGTCACGAATGTCACGAATGTCACGATGCAACGACGATGACGATACGTTGCGTCATCAGATATGTAAGTACATAGATATGTATATGTCTATTGTCCACTGCTGGAGACAAGTCCCGCGAAAGGAATGCGGACCCAATTGGTTATTTCTGACAGACTCGACTCAATCGTAAAGATAAGCACGCGGAATGGCCGACAGTGTCACATATACTAATATTACAATATCCATATGTGAGCAATAGAGAGCAGTGCCACCCCGCAGTCTCCTTGCCCCTGTGCCACGCCATCCAGCGGGACTTGTTTCCAGCAGCCCAGTATACGTGATAGTAATATGCGTGTAATAGTAGTGTACGGCGGTTATGGTCGCTATGCTATTGACTCTTATTACAAAAACGATGTTGTAAAAACGCGCTGTCAATGGAATAAAAGAAGAACCGCCTCACGCTTATCTCTGCCGAGCTGTTTCAAATACAGACTAGCTAAAAATATTTTGATTTGAAATGCAGTTTTTATTTTACATATATCTCGATCGTACGTTCGTCTCGAGTTTAATTATCACACATTCTCCATGTCAAGTGTCTTGGAGCAAATGTCAGAAGGATATTTTATATAATAAGAATATTAACCTAGCTCAAAAATGAGTAATCTGTACAATTCACAAATGATTTTACAACAATATAAAGTCGCAGTAAAGAGTAGAACTAGGTTAAATACATAGATAATAACTTATAAGAGGTTATAAAAAGATTCTGAAATAAAATTCAGATGATTCTCTTTCCAAAACTTCCTTTTAGGTTTGGAATAATTCTTAATTCTTTGCCATACATTTTATGCCGAACAGACTCGGATAGACTTAATGTTTCGTCTTGTTTGAATCATTTTACTTCTAATATATCTACTTATATTAACACTAGGTTTACGGGCGTTTTGTATATACCTATCTCTACCACCCGTCAAATTGACGGGTAGACGGAAATACGCATTTTTCTTTAAAAAATTGATTTATTCAAATTAAGTCTGAAAGGAACAATATTAGGCTTCACGTTTAAATAAATTATTAATAAATAAAAAGTCTTTTTTAAAATTATCACTAAAAAATAACAATAACATTAACACTAGGTTTACGGGACCCGCCAATTTGACGGATTTCGAACTTTGAAATGAAATATCTCAAAAACCTTTCAAGAAGTTTTCCTCTTCACTATCCGAAGATCCTTCTGTCTCTCCACTTTCAGTGTATTCAGAACTTTCACTGTCAGCTTCGCTTTGGCCTAATTCATATTGATCTTCTACGGAGGTATCCCCAGAACAATCTTCATTGATGTTGACAATTTTATTCAATATCATATTATATCTCCTGGATTTACTCGTGATTACTAGAAAAGGGGGATTGGTCAAAAAAAAAAAGAAAATACTGGGCCCAAATTCAATTATCCTATTGTAAATACTTACAATAAGCGGAGAAAATAATGGGAAATGTCTATAATAACTGAAACATTTGCACACTGTCTTTGAAAAACGGTTTGTTTATGAAATCAGTTAGTCCGTCAATTTGACGAGTCCCGTAAAGATAGGTATACTACATACAGATTTCAAAAATTAGGGAGCCTAGGAAAAAATAATTTTGTGTATAAATTCTTTAGATGAAATGATTAATTTACGATGCAAAATGGTTAAAATTGGTGCTATGGTTTTTGAGATATTTCATTTCGAAGTTCGAAATCCGTCAAATTGGCGGGTCCCGTAAACCTAGTGTTAAAAGTGCATCTCCTATCTGTAGTAAAATCGTCACATTACCAGAATATAAAATATCAAAATAATTAACAAAAATATGAAAAGACTATATTTTTAGAAATAATTGAGTAAATACCTAACATATATTGTATATTAAGCATAAAGTCTGATCTATTTGTAAAAGTTTGAATCACCCTAGTCTTTACGAGTAGGATGAAACAAGCTTCCATCCTTTTACAGCCTCTTATTTATTCAAAATACAGCTACACACATACGTTACACACAAGCGTTAATTTTATGTAAATTGTATTCCACCTAGATATAAATGATAAACAAAGTTTTCTCGATATACATACATATGTATATATAAGTACAGTTTATACAGCTTTTTAATGTATACGAAGTAATACAGGCTACAGTTTCTATCCATAACTATACGTATATCATTTACCAGAAATATTACTGTATCAAATATATAATTAATTTAACCTCTTCAAAATACTTCAAATTCAAAAGTCATTCATTTAAACTTGCGAGGCAGAAATTTTGTTCTTCGTGAGAAAAATGATTTGTTATTAGTTATTAATAATAAAAATAGAATTTTTTCTTGCTTTCATAAAGAAAATATAATGTACTAAAATTTGAAGTCGATTTTACCGAGAACAAATTTATAGTTTATTTACCGTTTACTCAAGTAATAACTTATACAAGTATGAAAGGATTAACCATATCGTTTAAAAATATATACGTACTACTTTTTAGTTGTCTTTGGTCAATTATTTGGGTCGAGATATCTGGGTAAATAGAAATGAGAATACAACCCTCATAACTATCTTATTCATTTACGATTTGGGAAGAGTATACTACTGGCGTAACTGTCACGAATCGAACAAGCAACCTCTCAATATATACAATATATGTATGTATGTATGTATATATATAATATTATTGTCATTGGCAAGTGACCGATACATAAGCTTAATAATCGTATGAAAAGTAGATAGAAAGGAATGTAATGGAGAACAGGACGGCATGGCAAGATTGAATAAAATGGACGACAACACGACACGCTGTACATAGAATAACGAGGCGTATTCGCGCGGTATTGACGGAGGGTTGATAGAACGTATCGAAAGCGGTATTCATCGATTATACGGGTTCCACTAAATCCGAGGGAGAGTAAGCTAGTTATTCGAGTGAGCTTTCACTGCAACGATTTGTTTCGGTTTGGATATACGTCTGTAAATTGCGTTGCTCAGCAGGTATTTTTCTTTCTCATCTTCTCTTTTTTCTGTTTTTTTTTTTTCAATATTCTCGCCCGTGAAATGGCCCGATCGCTATAATATAACGATTATTAAGTTATGTTATAACTACCGACCGATTGGAAAACTTGGCACATAAACATAGAATTATAGAAAAATTGGTTTACGTTCAGATAAAAATTTAATTTAGATTTAAATGTAAGGTAGAATACGAGAACAGCGGCCTAATATCCATTAATCATTCACAGTGCGCTATATTTTCGAATTATTTTATGCTACAGTAATGATCTGTGAATTGTTACATTAATGCTATTATATTGGCTATGGCTATTATAGTTGAGATTGTGATTTTAACGATGCGAATTACAAAAATGTGGTTTTGAGAAATGCTTATATTTGTAGGAAAGTAACTCAATGACTTGGAATACTTAATTGAAAAATATAAAGATAAAAATGTATAAATAGACGAATAAATATATATATTGAAGAAGAATGAGAATAGTATTTAATTGTCTCATGGCACTAATATCGCATCAACGTCAACGGTCGCTATTGCCATAGCCATAGCACTAATGTGACAAATGATGACATTAAATCACTTTGCTATTGTAAATGCAAGTTTTTGGAGTTTCAGTATTTAGGTAAACTTGTTTTGTAGTATTAAGCAGAAAATATTATTTAGTAAAAGTAAAAGTAACATGTAGTAGAATCAACTCGTTACATTGAAAGTGGTCTAAATGATCATTAATAAACCAAATATGTTTTATTGGTTATATGCTGCTACATATTTTCTATGCACAGAATTTCTTATTGTTATAAATGTAGATATATCTACTTTATTCTATGTTATTCTTTGCTTTTAATAAATTTTCTTAATAACAGGAATTTGCTTCTGCATCTTATAAATATAGATTTAATAATGCTCGTATTTTTTTAATAAAAAATTTATATATTTAATAATATTCAATAATACATTATTCGAAACAAGTGTGCCATTAAAAACTAGCAGTAACGAATAACAAAAACTTGTATTAGTATACAAAGAGATCCATTGCTAACCTAAAATAATTCACAGAAATTGTTTTCTCTGCAGAAAAGCACTCGTTGATCGATGAATTTCGACGATAAATGCAGTATTATAACATTTTCTAAAATTTTCTAAACAATCACGGAGTTGTTTGTTATATTTATGTACATAAACGGTTATGCAATAAAAAGAAAGTTCGATATTCGCGGAACATTTGACGCGTGAGATTGTATGCTTGGTTCAAAATGACATATATCGTGTATTACGGCCGATTTAAGGATGGGGGCACGAGTTCATGCACTAACATTACGCGTTAGCAAGATACTGGTTTTTGCCAATCTTCATCGGACATTCCCTGGACGTGCAATCATTCATCTGTGACTCGTCTGTCTCATCGTTATTCGTCATCTCATCGAATATCTCGTGGGAATCAATTTGATGCCTTATCGTGAAATTGCTAGATGGATGCTTCTTGCGCGGACGCCAGTTCTGTGATCGATCCGATTTCACGAATATTTGTTCCCTGTGGCGAAGCACAGCCGTTCGTTCCCATCATCTTTCCACTTCCCCTGCAGTATGCCTCGAAAAAATTGAAAATTACGGTAATAGTAATGGTGTGTAGGTATCTATAACATAATACAATAGATTCCTATATAGTTCCATTTGTTTTCAATATCGATATTCAACTCAATATTGATTATTTAATTTGGCTCAGAGTTTGATCCGAAAGCGCTTATATCGAAATTTAAGCGGAAAGCAACTTTTTATTTTAAACTTCGATTCAAAGAAATTGTCCATTTTTAAATTTGATACATAAATGATTTTTCTTTTCGTAACTTGGTTCTAAAATGATCATTCATTATTCATTTTTTAAGTCGACTCGAAAGCTAAAGCGATTATTCGCTTTGAAATTTGATCTATACTGTTTCAAATCTAATTCAAAGGTAATTCTCGATTTTTTCAAAAATATCAAACACTCCTAATAGAAATATCCCAAATTTAACCTCGTGTTCTTCCTAATGTGATCCGTGTGGTTTTTCGAAGAATAACCGATTAACAGCATCCGTATGAAGGAAATCATATTCTTTATGTAGCAGAATCAATCATCAGGTAAGTGAAGCTGGGAACAGTACGATACGATGATCCAGACATCGTGAAAGGAGCGTTGCATCTACATGATGACACGATGACTCATGTGCGGGTTCCGTCATCGTTGTACGAGTAGGTATATGCACTAACCGGACAGGTAATGCAAAGAATCGCTCGTTTTGACGTGATGGAAAGAGGCAGAATCATCGAGAGGATGTTATTTCATTATAGTATGTTGATACTTTCGATGCTTTATTC
Source organism: Bombus hypnorum (assembly GCA_911387925.2). Taxonomy (NCBI): domain Eukaryota; kingdom Metazoa; phylum Arthropoda; class Insecta; order Hymenoptera; family Apidae; genus Bombus; species Bombus hypnorum. The sequence goes on from OU427021.1 coordinate 19,747,959, forward strand.
TCGATCGAATTCGTTATTTTTCTTTTCTTTTTTTTTCTTTCTCTATACTTGTATCTATATAATACAGACTGATATGAAAAGAATAAGGTACGATACGAATCGTGTATCGATCGTTGAAGTATTTATAAAGAATTGGAAAAGAGTTTGTCCCTAGTCCTGACCTACTGACCTTCTGACATCTAATTGTAACCTGCATGCTTCTGTTGATTTAAAGTTTAAACTAAGCTGTTGCGACTCATTGCTGTATACTTCTGGGTGTGCTCATCATTTAGCCTTAGCATGTTTCACGAAGATGTTTCTGCATCTCTGTTGTTTCCCAAGCTTAACACATGTACCTCTTGATTTTTATTCCGAAAATGGCTTCGCTGGCTTTTCAAATCATTCCAAGAAACCTGTTACGTTCAATCTATTGGATTCGTTTAACTTTGTTAGCTTGATCATACTTAGAGCTCGAGTTTTTTTTTTTTGTAGAGTTGAATAGCTCAGTTTATAAACTATAACGTTTCACAACATTTTTCAACTTATCTTTAAATTGTCTCTAACTGATTAATATAAATTGATTCACGGGATATTTAGCTACGATAACAAATGTTAAATTTTTTTTTCATCGAGTTAAGAAGTCTTATTTATACACATAATTGTCTGTAGATACGCGTATACTAATTCAAATATTATAATAAATCTCCGTGTCTTTAGCTTGATTCATTATAGTATTAAATAAGCGAAATTTCACTCTTAAATATGTTGAGAAGAGATATCGAATTGTTATTCAAAAAAACTTTTTAACAATTAACTTAAAAATATATTGGATAATAGAATAGAAAGATCAACACATCCACTACGGATCCAATATTCATTACCTATCTACGATACTGTAGACTGTAAGCTAATAGTTAATTTTCATACAATACTTGTCTGCAGATATATTATAGAACATTATATATTTATGCACCTGTGTATGTGTTTGATACGAATTGTTCTCAAATCTTTTCTATAATTTCATGATTTTCAATTTCACACTGAACGCGTTATTATCTAAGTAATCCTGAATTTTGTTAAATTCTTTGAAACCTGACAGATTACAAAACCTCGACGTGGAACAAATAGTTTCAAAGGTACTAAATGAGAAATGAAACATTTATAAAAACAGACAGTGACAAAACAGTAGAAGATTAAAAATGAATTTAAAACTTGGCAACATTCTATTTACTTTCATTAAAAAAGATGTAGATTTGTATTGTTATTTTATATTAGATAAGTATAATAATAGTAAAAAATTAGAAGGTCGAAAGTTGGTGATAAAACTATGGTTTGAACGTTTTATGTTTCTTGGAGTGATCTGTCGCGTAAATGATTCACTATAAAATGATAATGAAGTATTTGTTGGGGAAAGTGCGGTCGGGTGGCGATGACACGGCGTGGGTCACTTGGAAAATGGCCTTGATGATAGCAATGCCAATATGCGCGATCTGCGTGGTGGTTATGGTCATTTATCACGTGCGTAAGACCCCAGAAAGGCCAGGAAATAGCGATGATTCGCAGGAGGCACCAGATCGACCCATCCTGGGTGGTGTTACCATCAGGGATATGCTGGAAATGACTACCAGTGGTAGTGGCTCAGGTAGGTCAAATTAAAGTTCTATGTATATTAATCAAACTTTTTTAAATTTTCGCTATGCACTAAATTCTATATTAATCAAGTTTCATTTTTCATTTTCACTATGTACCTAGCAATGGATATTTTATAACTAAATCAGATTTGTCTGCGAAAATAGATGTCACATTTAAATTTGTTTGCATTGCTGATAAGATGACTAGCGTAAGGAATGCGAGCTTGATTGTCTGTTTCGTATAAATTCTACACAATCATGAAGATAGCATGCGTATTGGCCGAAAGTGTCACATATATAAATAAAACGATACAGAGGAATACCACCCATTGCCCCCATCGCGCTAGTCTTCTTTTCAACAGTGCACAGTACATATATATATATATCGAATATAATTGTAAATTTAACAATAATTCAAACAGTGGATTGCTACCAGTTAGTCTGTTACTTCTTTTTATTTTACACGACACTCCATCTGGACTACAGTTGTATTGATATTAATTTCAAATACGTACATTAAAGTTCAGATCGAAGTTCCGACATTTATTTATATTATACTTTCCAAAAGTATATTTATTTCTTAAAAGTGTATTTCTTTCACACAATTTCTTTATACTGTAAACTGTAAACGGCTTTTAGGTGTACCAGGCGTGATAGTTATTCAATATAATCCAGTTACGATAAAATGCTGCGTGTAGTGTGGGCCACGAAGAGATTAAACTGTCCTATTATTGTATCGTATTCTGTTTGAAACTCATACATTTTTACATAAAGAGTTTAATTACGAAAGGGTTGAACTATCTTGTTACTGTATCATATCCTGTTTAGAATTCGTAAATTTTCATATAAAGCACATTATTAGTGTCGTGCATACGAGAGTCATTTTCAACTATACTGAAATTCGTGTTCTTCAATGCCCATCCTCTCCCAAGTAGGCCTGCCGCTTCTGGTACAGCGAAGCATAGCCCGCCAGATTCAGCTGGTGGAGACGATTGGAAAAGGTCGCTTCGGCGAGGTCTGGCGTGGTCGTTGGAGAGGTGAGAACGTTGCCGTGAAGATCTTCAGCTCGCGTGAAGAAAGGTCTTGGTTCAGGGAGGCCGAAATTTATCAGACGGTGATGCTCAGACACGATAATATCCTCGGCTTCATTGCGGCTGATAACAAAGGTAGGTATAAATTTGCATACAAGTGCATAAACATTGCGTCGAATTGGAATTCGAACAGTTTTAACTGTCGGTTACTTCACGACTCAATGACTAATTTAACGACTTTAACATTTTCGAGACTAACGGATAATAATTACCCGTTAATTCGGATAGCAACGAATAAGAATTGGTTGCTAGATTATAATGAACATATTCCTTAGTGTTAAGTATACATACTATGTATACTATATAGTAGGATTAAGTTATTATACTGTCAAGCTTTTTTCAATAAATTTTCCCCTGTAGACAGGGAAAGGAATGTATTGGATCTTCATATGGGATTATGATTATAGATATTATGGTTACTAAAATTTCCACATATCATATACGGTGTAGGTATCTGATTTAGTAAGTGTAGCAATTTATTACTAGTTAATGCTTGTGAATTAACAAAGTATTTTATATATTCACTATACTTGGAAATTTTTCGCCTGATATAAGCTTCCACTACTACGGTCTCAAAGATAGCGTGGCTTTTCTTCGCTAAGAAATTTGTTATTAATATAAGTGGCTACTTCTCCAGTAGCGCTGAATGATTCTATTTATCTTAAGTCTTCGACCGTTTTTAATGCCGTATCGGATTCAGTTCCCCGTTTTAATATATTTTAATATTAGTATCTATTACTTGCTTATTGGAGCTTTCTAATGGTTCTAGTTATTCCATATTTAATGGAACTCTGTCTCAGGTTTGGGCAGGAGATCAGAACTCTGATCAGGTTTGGGTATGGTGTAAACGGTTAATGAGATTGTTCCCATTGTCTGTATATTCTTTGCCTATTTCCGGTACATTTTCTAAAAAAACTGCATAGCTGCAAAGAATTAAGTGAAAATTATTTTGGATTGCATTGCTTTATTGTTTTAATTGAATTCATAATAAATTGATCAATGTTTGGTGCCGGGCATAAAATTCGAAACTTGCTCCTGAGTTTCTTTTTGGTAGGTTTCGCCGATACGTGACAAGTGATATGATACTTGCGAGGTTCTCCTCATTGCCCATAGCATGAATTATCAGATTGAACTTGGATTCGATCGATCAGGAGTATCTGATAAGATAGAATTAAAGGGTAATGCTCGTCTAGCTTTTGCTTTGGCCGATAGGAATGTGATTGTAGGTATAAGGGATGAGGCATTATTCACTAGATTTTTATCTGTTCCGCTCGACTTATTATTTATTTTATAGCTAGTTTGACTTGTGTCAACAGTTGCTGGAAATGTAGTATTTGATTCTGAACTTCTTAAAGCATCTGTTTAGCCTTATGTACATATATTATGTATGTCGGAGATGAGAGAACACCGGAGCCTTTGGAATTTTGGATAATCCCGCAACATTGTAATCTAGAGTCTACTATAGCTGTAATTAAACAATTGTAGTTATTCAATCCGATTGTAATTGTTTGAGAGTGGTGATAATGAGCTTGGGCTCGAGGCGACAGCCAGTCGCCGAACGTAGCCGCGGTCACGGGATGAACGCTTTGTCTAACAAAGGTATGGAGTAATTCTATAGCTCTCCTTAAAAGACATATTCGTGGCGGCACGCGACAGTAAACATTCCAACGGTTTCTGTCCCGTGGCTCGCCACACGCAGACCCTATTCTTCGAGTAAGATGATTGCCAGATATCGATACGTCTTCGCAGTACATGTTCAGTTAGCCTGAGGGCCCGTTATAAATCTTAAGATTTAGTTGACTAAAGTCCTTCAGACAGACAAACAATCTTTGTCCCAGCTACGGGAAGATAGGAGAGACCTATTTTTCAACGAACGGCGTCTCCCACTAGCAACTTTCCCTCGAGGGCGGCTAGCATCTTTTTCTAACCACCGATATGGAGATTGACCAATTAGCAGCAACGTCAATTTCCCTTACTTTCTGAACGAAGGCTTTTCTCGATGAATTCGATGATCTCGTGTCCTTAGACACACCCCATTATAGTTTTCCTTTGTAGCATCATCAGGACGGGAAAGTCATTCTCTCTCGCGATCTCATCGACGAAAAGAGTAACCCCTTACGACCAGTGAATATTACGCATCCGACTTAGATTTTGTGAGCACGTTCATTTATCATCCCGTTGACCGCGGATTCGTTATTGAACCTAGGATCATTGTCATTAGTTTCTCGAGTATCTAATTACCACGGTTACTTGTCCAGTTCTATGATAATCGTATTTGCACTAGTCAATGTCTTCTCTATTGCATAACGACACGTGTAAACCAAACGAAGATTCGTTTCACACCCCTAACCCTAATTCTAATGTAAACCCGACATGTATATATATCCTCTTGTATAGGAAGGAAGTGTGTAAGATTCCCAGAGGATATGAAAGTCCAGTAGTTCGTATTATCAAATTGAATTTAGAGGACCTCAGGGAGTTTATCAGTATCATCAGGTTGTATAAAAACCTGTCATCGGGAACTCATGATGTGTGACAGTCGTTGCTCGCTTAAACGAGCTCTCAGAAATGATATGGCAGAGTATGGTTTCAACCCTAATTTGTGTAGAATGTCAACTATTAAAACGTAAGGAATAATCTGAGGGACATTCGATAAAATGATCCTTTCTATTCTGCTAATTAGTAGTCTAATTTCCAACTCGTTGTTATTGATTTTGATTATAGAGCGCTTTTTATGACGTTAATAACTATAAGTTGAACAGAAAACACAGATTTGATTTTTATTTTTTGTCTTTAAATAACATTAAACAAGGAAATAGATATCACCGATCGTTTCCTTTACTTGAGTAACACCAAATTAAAGAAAGACTGTCTTTCTAAACGGTATAGCTGCCGAGATAATGCGATTTTTTCCATGAGTTACAGTTTTCGCGTGATCGCGGTTCCGGTCGAGTCAACAACGACGCGTTGAGCTCTCATTGTCAACAGCCTCGTTCGCTACATTGAAGGCCTTTAATCGCCTGCTGTGAAAATGCATCAACTTTGTAAACGTTCATTAATTAATTAATCTTTTATGGTCATCCAATCAATACGAAAGGATCCACATATAATACAAGTAATAAACTGTAAAACGACGCCTGTTTCATTTCCTAATGTTTCGCGCTGACGATTTTTTGAACGAAGAAAAATAGATATCTGTCAGTACCTAGTCAATAGTCTAAATTCTAGAGAAATCCTTTTTTTTTTTTAAATTACATGAAATGATTTTCAGAAATTGATAGAAACAAATTCTACTATGGTAGGATAAAAAATGTAAAAGTTATTGCATTTTACAACTAATAAAAAATGATCGTAGCTATATTTTAGTCAAGAGTTTGAATGAAAACATCTTGTTCGGTTAAATATCAAAATATTTCCCGTTTCGTAAGTTGACAAATTGATTGTGCGAAAATTAAGAAACGGATCGATTCGAAATTTGGTTCATTACACGTAGTTTGATACGACTAATATTAACTTACTTACCACAGATCCTCGATATTTTAAGACAATTTTACCTAAAATTATAAAGGATTTAAGAAAAACGGATTTCTTCGCATCTCTAATTTTCCATCTAACAATTGGATTTATCGTAACGTAACGGCTAAAATTTTACAGATAATTTTATTAGCTACAGCTTTTTATTGAAACTTTTTCACGCACGACAAATTGTTTCTAAGGTACAAAGCCAAGTGTAAGAAAAAGTCTTTTTTCCGTTTAATTGATATTTTGTTTGTGAAACAATGGAGGTAAAAATTGTATGAAAAAAGCTTATTTTGTGCAAAGTATCGTTCCGAATCATATTATGCAAAAACATTTTTACTATTAATTTATTCCCGAAGAAATATTGAGTAGACTGGACTAATTGTAATTACACATATGCATATACATGTACAAAGCAACCTGCACGTGTACGCGCTGTGAATAACCAGATTTTAGGCTGTATGTAAACTTCGCGTCATTCGCGCAATACGTTCACCAAGCACGACTGAGATGCGTCGAAACCAACCTGAATAAAGAGAGTTCTTTCAGTTTAAATTCAAATGACCCAGATCCGCTACTCTTCACTAGATATTGTAAGCTGAACTTAATAATAAAACCAGTGAATCAATATAGTCAGAGAAAGCAAAGAATATGTTTCTTGCTTGTTTTCACTATATCCTTTCTATTGTTCTTTGTAAAGGTGCCTACAATACGAATCCCTCGATTTATTGGAATTGAAGCAAACACTAATGTATGTGACATACATATTTAGATTAAGAATAATCCGAAATACAAGTTATGTCTTTGTTCCTCAGATAATGGTACGTGGACCCAGCTGTGGTTGATCACAGATTATCACGAGAAGGGTTCGCTGTTCGATTATTTGAACAGATCGACCGTTGATACGAACGGTATGATCAGGATGGCTCTGTCGATTGCCACCGGGTTAGCGCATCTTCACATGGAGATCGTCGGCACGCAAGGGAAACCAGCCATCGCTCACAGGGATCTCAAGTCGAAAAATATCCTCGTGAAGACGAATGGCACATGCGCGATCGGCGATCTTGGATTGGCCGTCAGGCATGATGTAATAACAGACACCGTCGATATCCAACTAAATAATCGGGTGGGCACTAAGCGGTACATGGCACCTGAGGTAAATTATAAATTTAAAAAATTCACATTTTACCCATTCGCTTTGTTTATCGAAATAGCCAAATGTGTGCGAGATATATTGAAAATATTGAATTGTAATACCATATATTAGGTTGTCCCAAAAGTTTCTTTCGTTTTATAAGGAAATAATAGATGCGCAACATTTTTTGTTTTATCCATTTTGTCGTAATACAACAAAATGGATCATACATAGTTCAATAAAATAATATAAAACAAAAGATGTTGTATCTATTATTGCCTTATAAAATGAAAGAAACTTTTCGGACAACCTGATATATGTATATGCGTATATATTATTATGTACATATACGTATACATGTGTATATAAAAATACGATAAATTTATATTATAACTCAACACATGTTCAAGTATTATAAGCATATAAATAGGGAAATCCTTATTTGTAAATTGAAAAGTAATTATGTTATGGAAATTTCTATTTCCATTTTTATTTCTGTAATACATATCAGATTTGAAAATATATTTTTCGTACCCTTGGTTCTGTTTTTATATAAATCTTTCTTACACCATTTTCATTTAATATAATTCAGATAAGAACATCAATTTCTTTTCCCATACAATTTAATTTAGATTTAATACGATTCAAATGGTGCCCTTTTCCTAAAAATATCAGAACGTAACCCAATCAAAGATTTGTTCCATCTACTGAATATATATTATAATAAGCAATTTGCTTTGGGCATTTCATAGATTTTTGAATATCATATGCATTTTGATGTTTGGAAATATCTCATAAAGGCATAAATACCCACGGTTTATCGATTGTTATTGATTCAAATAAATACGACAAATTTTTCCTCCGTTAGAATTAACGATAATCGACCTACCTCGCAATATTTCAAACATAAAAAAATTTTGGAGAAGTCGATATTTTCTTACATATGCTATAAAACACATTTAATCACTACTTTTGAGATTGGTGTTTAGCATGGAAGCGGGAAAGGCAGCAAAGTTAACTCGCTGGTTCTCAAACTTTTCGCTACGGAGAAAGCCCATTTTCATTCTCCTCTTGAAGAGTGCGGTTGCTGAGAATTGTTACTTCTGCTTTTAGGTCCTCGAAGAGACGATAAACATGAACCACTTTGATTCCTTCAAGAGGGCTGACGTGTACGCTCTCGGGCTGATCCTCTGGGAGATCGCAAGGCGATGCAACGTCGGCGGAATTCACGACGAATATCAGCTGCCGTTTTACGACTTGGTGCCTTCTGATCCGACGATCGAAGAGATGCGTAAGGTTGTGTGTACCGACAGACAGAGGCCATCGATACCGAATCGGTGGCAGTCGATCGAGGTACGTGCCGCGTGCTGCTTCTCAAAACTTCTACAAAGCTCTGATCCTTGCGTTCTTAAGAAAAGGGTTGAGCTTACGCCATAAACCTCACTTCGTGTTGTATATTTGCTACTGTTTATATTCGGGCTGTTCTACGTAAGACGTAAATGAGTCAAATCGTAGGTTTAAAATAATAGACAACAGAGTAGAAGTATTTTATTACATATAATTAGCTATCAGATACATAAAAGGAGTTTTCTGATTCTCTTTACTACTTACGATTTTTCATTTACATAATACAAGTTTACGTTCATTTAATCCGTAATCAAGCAGTCTGTTAGGTAATCAGTCAGTGGCATAAGTTATTCTATAATAATAATGAGTCTTATTTACCCGCAGCGCTGAAAACATTTTAACTGTTATTCCACTGATCACTCCTAATAATTTTAAAACAGAGGTTGGTTATTATAATAATAGTGTTATGAGTCGAAGCTGTGAGTAGTGCGAGAACCCGGCGATTGTATTTTATAGAATATGGGTTTTATATACAGGGTGGTTGGTAACTGGTGGTACAAGCGGAAAGGGGGTGATTCTATGCGAAAAAAGAAGTCGAAAATATAGAATAAAAATTTTTCGTTTGAGACTTTGTTTTCGAGAAAATCGACTTTGAATTTTCGCTCGGTACGCGTGCGGTACGTTATAACGGATCTCACTGTAGATCGTTGTCTCGATGGAAAAATAAAAAAAAAAAATTAAAAAAAAAAAATTTTTATTCTATATTTTCGACTTCTTTTTTCTCTTAGAATCACCCCCTTTCCGCTTGTACCACCAGTTACCAACCACCCTGTATGTAATCCGTATACATATATACATCCGTATTCTATAAATACCATAAAATAAATGTAAATTGGTTAGTAGGTAAATACGCGGTCAAACGTGACACGAAATCAGGATGCTAGGACTGTTATTTGCGAGGACGAACCTGACGTGAAGGAACCTGTAAGATGCGGACACAGGGAGTCATGAGAAATATTAGTATTGATTCTGTGTTGGTTAAGAAAAGTCAACACAACTTGAGTAGTAAAATCGTATCATGTGGGTATATTCAACTACCTTTGTGAAGGATTGCAAAGCGTGGGTATTAGATCTAAAACAATTAGATTCGAATTTCGAACCCAGATATGGATATTATAATTATAATCAGAAAGATTATTATATATGTGATTATGAGTGTGGATGCTCGGTTTTGACACACTCGCAGTAACTAGCGATACTAAATAGAATCAAATGATCAAACGAATTTACCTAAAGTGAGGTTCGCTCGTAATTATATGAAGAGCTCCGTCCGAGGAGATTACAAATGCAGTCTCCTTCTTACCCTTTAGTCGTTATAACCTTTGGAGCGAAAAAGTCGCTATTCTGTCCGCCACTCCCGTTTACGCTCGTCGCTCTTTTGGATTTTAGATAGATCTAAAATTGTAATTTTAATCTATCGAACACGGAGAAAGATATTTTTATTACAGAATTTTTTGGTGGAGATCTGATTATCGATGCAGTTTTGTAGTCTTAAGGATTTTAGGAAGCAGCATTTTCTGAAACTAAGGGAATTTTGTGACTGGAGTCGGTTGGAATGGGAGAATCTACCTGCAGGGCGATTGGCGCGAAAAAATATAACCTTTCTGAGTTTGCAAAGAATGGTACTTGGATTCTTCTCACGTGGCGATGCGATGTGACGGTCTAATAGGTATCCAGCTCAATCGCAGCTGTGTTACTTACATTGCTTAGATAAAGGATATTTAAAATTAGATAGAGAAATTTAAAATAAAAGGTGTTTCTGTTTTTTGAGTGCTCTTGAAGGCATCTCAAGAGTGTGGCGGAGACAGGATATTTTCCATGCTTAATAATAGTAAGATAATTAAATGCATTATTTAGTGTAAGGACATGTAAGAAATATATGTTTTACAGTAGTTTATATTTCGTAATTATACAATGTGAACTACATGTCATTGCCGCTATTTCTAAGATGCTTAGCTAATCTCCAAGTCGATACGATACTGTACGTTCGTCATCACGGAAAAGGATGAGCCTCTTACACTCCTACGAAGGCAAGGAGCTTGTTGCCATTTAATTAGACAAATTCTATGTCGTTCCTCGTCCACTATTTTATGGTTTTATATTCCACGTGGATGCTTCCAATACTAACGCATACGCTGCTACGGACGCAGAATTCACTGTAGTGCCACCGACAGTTTCTTTCGAAGATCTCGGAAACTAAGCCCTTACCGAAGATCGATGGTCATATATACAGGAAAAAATTGTGTAAAGCGTTCACAACATACATATTTCAAAATCATTGTAATTGGGGAGGAGATAACTTTTTGTATAGTTTCACTTGATTGAGCAATTGAAAATTAGAATAAAGCGCAATATTCCATATATTAATCGATTCGTCAAAGATTATTTCACGTTAATGGAGAATTGTTCGCTATAACTGCGACTGCCTATTCCAGAATGAAGTGTAGCTAATCGGAATGACAATTTAATCAAAGTTTTTTTTCGCTAATTGAACGTTTTGGAAACTAAGGCCGAACGGGGGTCATATGTACAGGAATAACTCGTTCAAAATATTGATTTTAATGGTAAAATCTTGAAAAACCTTCCCCCAAAAGCAATACGATTAATTACAATAATATTCAATGCAATTTTAAAAATCGATAATATTACCTAAGCCAGGCAAAGAACCACACCAAACTGCATCTTACAGACCAATATCACTACTTCCTGTGTTTTTCCAAATACTAGAGAAAATAATATACGATCGCCTAAAACCAACAATAGAGAAAGAAAAATTAATACCAGGTCACCAATTTGGATTGAGAAACAAACACTCCACGATAGAGCAAATGCACAGGCTCATTAACGAAATAATACTAGCATTAGAAAACAAACAATACTGTACAGCCCTCTTTATGGACATAGAGAAAGCATTTGACAAAATAAACCACGAAAGCCTACAACAAACAATCAGGAAACAATTCCCGGAGCAAATATATCAATTAATAAAATCTTACTTAAGCAGCAGAACCTTCGTAATAAAAATCAAGGACATACTCCGAAGTCAAAGACATCAAGGCAGGGATTCCGCAAGGAAGCGTCTTAGGACCAATACTATACACACTCTACACGGCCAACATACTAACAACTACCAACAGCAAAATACTGACATTCGCGGACGACACGACTGTACTAGTCAGGCACACTAATCCAGAAGCAGCAATCACATTACTACAAGAGCACATCACAAAAATAGAAAAATGGCTACAACATAAACAAATAAAAGAAAACTTCAGTAAATGCAACCATATTACATTTACACCAAGGAAACGGAAACGACCAAGTATCCAATTGAATGGGACGCGCATAACACAGTTAAAGCAAGTTAAATACTTAGGAACACTTAGACTCACAACTGACATGGAAGCAACATATTAAATCAATTATAGACTGAATACGGATAAAAAGAAGACAAATTTACTGGTTAACTAGTCGAAATTCTAAACTCAGCATAGAAAATAAATGAAAAATATACAAAACGATAATAAAACCAATTTGGACGTATGGAATACTACTATGGAGAACAGTAGCAATGAGTCACATAAATAAACTAGAGTTGTTACAATCGATAATATTCAGAACAATAGTCCTAATCCAGAAAGACCTAAAAATACCACTGGTCGAAGAAGAAATCGGCAGATACGCAAAAAATACAAGGAAAGAATGACAACACATCCAAACCAGCTGGCTGCTGAAGCGAGCAAAACCCGCATAAAAAGAAGACCAAAAAGAAAACATCCCATTGACCGCACTAAAGAAATAAAATAGACAAACTCCAAGATGGTATCCCGTTAGGGGTAAACATCCACATGTTATTCAACAATAAAGTTAGAAAAATTTATCAAACGTCCAAGTGGACAAAGTATGAAGTACAATTAAATGAGAGAAAAAAAGAGTATTGATTTTGACAACGTATTTCACGGTCATTGAAATTAATAAGGTGTGCCCTAATTGTTACATATAACTATTAACTTTGTTACAGTTATACTTATAAAAATCAAAACTTACATGAATATCCACAGTTCACTTATACTCGAATATATTTTATTACACATAGAAGATTCTTTATCGTTCTCCCTTTGGGTTTACAGAGTTCTACTTCTTACATAATAGTCCTTATTCTGCATCTCGTTATCTATACTTAAGCTAGCTTATCTTATCTTATATTTCGTAACAGATTCTTTAACCAATTAACTGCCTTTGACGTGTATACACGTCAATCTAAAACTTTATTTCGGTGCGGTTGACGTGTATGCTCATCGTGTAAATTAAAAAATTACCATTTACTATAAAAACCCAAAATTTTAGTAAAAAGTAATATAAATGACATTTAGTGGTATGTTCCCTTTATACTTCCACTAAAACTTACGTATTTCGTTTTATACATATACATATTTTTATTTTATGCATATTTTATACACACATATATAAAAAAAAGAGTTTGATTATTTGATTACTTTTTTTGTCATATCGGTTACGCTTCGTATAATGTATTGCTTTTTATAAATTGAGTTATTTTCCCTAATGCGTCGACTATTCCTCGAATTGTTTTGTGTACTTTACTTTATTATTTTTTGGCAATTTTTAAGTTTTTAATAGTAATACCTTTTTTCAACAACAAATTGTTAATTTTTTAACGAATAGAAATGTAATCCTTCTTCTCATAAAATTTATAATGGGAGCATTTACCCTGCGGTCGACGTGTATACTCGTCATTGCTTGATTTTACCTGCGCACTTTATAAGGAACATTTGAAACTAAACTCCGCAGTTAACAGATTAAAAGAAATTATGAATTAAATTCCCTATATTTTGCTTGATCATTAATTATATGCAAAGGTGTGTATGATAATTGTAGAAAGTTTTATATAATCTATGATACACGTGTCGTTTGGTTTCTTTTCCAGGCATTACAAGTGATGTCGAAGGTGATGAAGGAGTGTTGGTATCACAACGCGGCAGCTAGGCTAACCGCGCTTAGGATTAAAAAATCTCTCGCAAACTACGGTGCGATGGAGGACTTGAAGTGAAACGAGGAGAATCAGCAGGTCGTCGAAATGACCGGAATACTAGAAGTGCTCGAAACATATTTGGACATTTACTTTAATTGTAATACTTTTATCGCAATAACACTTTTAAGTGCCGTGTTACTCCGCGAGTGAGCGAGAGAAAGAGAAGGGAGACAGAGGAGAGAGAGAGAGAGAGAGAGAGAGAGAGAGAAAGGGAGAGAGAGAGAGCATGGGAAAAAGAGCGAAAAAGAAAGAGATAAGACATTTGGTCGAAAGTGAGAAATTCTAATAGTTGGATCAGAGAGCCTAACGAAAGACTGGTTAAAAAGATATTAAAAAAAGCGAAAAAATCAGACAAAAAAAAAATAAATGAAATGGAGGTGACGTTCCTTTGATCGCGTTGACTTGGTCGAGTTGTAACCCTAATTTCAAGTTTCAGATTGTACGTATAAGGTAGCGGAATTATTCTATGTAAAGAAGTCGTAGTCGGGCAACTGAAAGGACGTCTTGTTTTAAAAGATAAAGAAAAGAAAAAGTAATAAAGCACGTTAGGGAGCAATGGCTAACAGAAACATGGTCAGGGTTGGTGATGAATGTCCAAAATGAGAGAATATCAGGGCGTTAAGTTCCTGACGATCGATCGATCGATTGATTGAAACGGAATAAATAAACATGCGTAAAGTGTTCGGTTAATCGAATATGATATCGTGCCTGATCACATGTCACACACCTCTGCTGTATATTTATTAATAGTAATGATAAGATAATGACGTATATAAATTATTGAGTAATATTAATGAATATTATTGAGTAATATTAATAAATATTAATAAATTTGTATATTAATATATACACATATATGTAATTACGTATATTCGTTGTTGGGCGATCCGATTCGATTAACCGAAGTAATTTGTTCGTCGACTAGTTTGTAATGGCAATCATTTCAGCAAGATGATTAAAAAATTAACTATCGAATTCGATTGGCCGATCGACAATGATTATTCCTGACAGGTGGACCTTCCTCGTCCAGCATATGGGTTGAGACGACTTCACGAGAAAATAATGGCCTCCGCGTCACAATTTCATATGTTTTCGCTCTTTTCCTTATACATTTTATACATATATAGTTTTCTTCCTTTACTCAAAATTTACACATAGTGTCATATGGATTTATTCGCCTATTTTACCGGTGCGTGCAGAGACTAAGTTTCTTTTTCCTTCTTTTATGGAAGCGTATCCATACACATCATGTTAGAAAAGAAATGCATATCCTTATTTCTCGTTTTTGCGATTAGACAGAGTCGAATATTTGCATCGATTCTGTACATATATACAGGGTAGTTAGCAAGAGCCGAACAATTTATGGTTGTCGAATAGACACGGTCACACAGAAGTATACGTGATTTTGTTTTTGTTTGTAAGAGAAACTATGATCGAGATGAATGCTTAAACAAAAGAAACAAAAATAATAGTATTCTTTATTTAGCATTTTTTACGTGATCTTTTATTCAACAGAAACAAACAATACCTTTTACATATAGGTATCCTTTTCGCAGCGGTAAATTTCCAATTGTTCTCAAAGTTTTTACAACGAATGACATTTTCTACTATTTGATTTGGTTCGTTAACCGGATATTACACACACACGTACACATATACACACATTCTATACACACATCTGATACGACTACATGTATTCTTAGCGTTAGACATACCCAGATGTTTTGCTCAAGACGAAATATTTTTGCGTATTAATCGTGATACGCGAGCTGAAGGCGGTGCGTCATGATACGCGGGACTTTCGAAGCGTGTTTCCTTTGTAACACAGGAAGGCTGAAATTAAAGGGTGCTAAGCTCAAGAATGAATGTTCGTTTACGTATGAAAGGGACACACTGAGCAACTGCGGAATAGAAGATAGAAAATGGAAGAAGAGACAGACTGCGAACCTACGACTGAAAGGTAGCGAAAAAGAGAGTTTTAAAAGAGAACAAAGAGGGGAAATGAAAGCAAATTGATACAGAAAAAAAGAAAACAAAGAAAAACATTGGAGAAACTATATTTTCGTGAATTTTTTCATGGATCGATGAGAAAGGGAAGCATAGAGAGAGGGAGAGAGAGAGAGAGAGAGAGAGAAAGAGAGAGAGAGAGAGAACGATGCTGATGCTTCAATTGCGAACGCGTGTTCTCCTTGAATATTGTTAATTATCGCTCCGACTTTTTCATGAGTGATATTTTATACGTTTCCTTTAGATTCGCGTTTTGAGGAGCAAGGTAAAAAATATTCATGATTGTAACACGCGTTCCTATGTGCCGCGGTTCCCGAAAAGCAATCATGAGAGACGGAGTTGTGCGCGTATTTGATACATAGTGAAAACGAGCGAGTAATATGGAAATATGCGTATGGTATGTCTCTACGAAGCTAAATTGTGTTTAACGACCACTCGTCGTGGCTCCAAAGACGGTTGATTGAATCGGTAATGTTAAATAAGAAGAAAAAGGGAAAAGATAATTAAGGACGTCAAACTTCCTTCAACGGAGGTACGTGATTATGTCATCGTATATTATCGTGAAACAGAGCCGACACATTCAGAAAATGGAAGACACAAGAGAGCATAATTGGAACCGGACAGGAATGAACATGAAGTAACAAGAACGATAGGAAATAGTGCGTAAGAGAACACCGAGAAAAAAGGGAAAGGGAAAATCGAGTCATTGTCATCCAATAACTAGCGTAAAAGTCTACAAACTTGCGATTAATTATGGTATAATTAATGGAGGGTCCTTCGATATGCACATAATTGTATTTTTATATTGTTTTTTTTTTATTAACTGCGTTCCTGAAAGGAAACGTTCAACGGATTTTTCTCTTTTGTTTTTTAAAAGGAACTTTATAAACCATTCGAAACCCAGCTGCTACGACCCTTTTATTACGAAAAAACAAAGAAAAAAGAAACAATCACAATGTCGATGACTTTTTTTTCTTTGGAAGAAAAGCGACATCGACAGTAAGAATACTGATGTACGATCCAATTAAAATTTGTGTATAAACGATACAAATCTCTTATAAAGGTGGGAACAAGACGTATCTCTAGAATATTTTGTCAATAAACAAATTAATAAAATTCGTTTCTCTTCGACGACCGACGATGAGATTCTTCTCGTAATTCATCGATCGAGCGTTACCGACCGGAGATGTGTTTATTCGTAACGACATCGTGAACGCTGCAATTCACCAAAAGACTGAACGATTTAATATTGTTCGATTATAGTAAGTAAACTATTTTACATAATCCACGAAAGAGAGGGAAAAGGAGATGATACAATAGCTGTTAACCTCGTGACGTGTTCCGCGCGTGCATCCGGCTCCTGGCTCGTTGTCCGTTTTTTCTTTTTAAATGAACGAATGCTTCTTCGGTGTGGGACCGCATTTTTTTCCACCGACGTTCTTCTCGTACACATTCCTATTACGACGTAGGTTAATTTATGATATTATAAATAATAACAATACATACATAGAATTACTGTGGGTCAATGTAGTTCCACCAACAAATTCACTCAGAATTTATTTGTTAAAACGCGTTTGAAAGAATCACCTTGTCGTGGAACTTTATCGATGGTAACGTGTTTTCACAGATGTTTCCATATTACTAGTACAATTTTGTGCCAATAAGAGATATCGAGTTTTAATTGAAGTGAGTGGGTGAGTGTGTGAGTGAGTGAGTGAGTGAATGAGTGAGTGAATGAGAAGTGAGTGAGTGAGTGAGTGAGTGAGTAAGTAAGTGAGTGAGTGAATGAGTGAGTGAGTGAGTGAGTGAAAGTGAGAGTGAATGAGTGAGTGAGTGAGAATAAGTGAGTGAGTGAGTGAGACCAATAATGGTATAATGTGTACAGAATATTCTCGTACACGTGTATAACTACGTATTTGCGCGCTCTTACATACGTAGAGACGTTCGTTGGAGGAAAAATATCTTTGATTTAACTTGTTAAAGCCTCACATGTTACCAGTGCTTTTTCTTACTGCCCCATTTTATAAACACGTTTTATAAAAAGTGTTACTCTAGACTTTAGACTGAAAAGATTTTATCAAGAATAGAAGATGAATTATAGGGGGTTCGAAAAAACGTTGTGTTAAATTTCGTAGGGGTATATAATATGTATCGTACTTATCGCAGTAAACGTTTAACACCATAGATAAATTAATTATACATGATATATTCTTTTAATTTTAAATAATATTACATATAAATAGGCTAAACTAAAATGCTTTATAACTCTAAACAAAATAATTTTTAAACCCTTTTTTTTCGAAGTATCTACACAATGTTATCAAGTCACTATAACGACCACTACATATTTTTATTTATAACAGGAAACAAAATCACTTTTAACATTTTGACTGCCACGCCAAAATCACATGTTTCGCTCAGGCCGCCACGGGAGTATTCTTATTGTTCAAAGCATATAATGGCAAAATAATAATAAATTGACGATGTAAGACAACATTCTTCCCCAATGTCTAACTGTCAATTTTCATTCAATTTTTACAAGTGTAAGAAGTTCAAGCGCTCCGGTCACCAATGACCACCGTGGCGTCACAGGAGTAACCGTGGCCATATGTGACCAACATGGCAGTCAAAGTGTTAAGCACGTTTTTATTCGAAGAATTTTTTAAAAGTTACCTGCCACTATATAAGCGTCGTTGATCTTTGTTATTTATAGCAAGCTGTTTCAAAAACCCCATATATTTGCGCGATTATTATCGAGTCGAATCTCCAATTTAGATTCTAATTAAAGAGTAAGAATAATAGTATCGATCCTGTGTCCATTCCGTCGTGTTCAGACTCAACCAGGAACTTTTGTCGAGCACTCCTGTTATAGATATGATCTCCATATCTCCCGCCGTTACATTTTCTAAGCAATTTTCGTGGTCGATGACGTTTCAAGAGTCGAGGATAAAAGGACATCGTCGCCTGGGTCTCGAAATAGCGAACAGTCTGATTCATATCCGACGAAATGCCAAACTGCCAAATAGTATATTTTACACCCTAACTCTCCCAACCCTCCCCCTGTAACGCTCTTCTTTGCTCCCTTACCGCTTAATAAGCGCTCCCCAACTCCCTACTCCTCGATTTGTACAAAACGAGAAGGTGAAAGAGAGAGAGAGAGAGTGAGAGAGAGAGAGAGAGAGAGAGAGAGAGGAAGGAAAGTGTAATAAATAATAAAAGATAAAAAAAAGAAGAAAGCGCAAAGTGTGCAAAACGTAGAGTGTAAACCTGTATCGTGTTAGAATGTGAGAAACCTGTACCTTCGAGGCGATGCTAGAGATGTCTAGCACCGTCCGCTTTTAGTTTAAAACCGTGTTCCATCTTTTTCAGTTCGTCAGTTGCGTGCAGTTTAGCAACGATGCATATACATCGGCGATTACTGTCGGAATGATTTTTAAAGAAAAAGAAAAAAATTTTTTAATTTTTCGTTGCGTCGCGTCGTTTCAATTGAACGTTGGACGTTGACGTGTTGATCGAAATATTAATTCCTTGAAATTGTTGTAAAATTGCCTTGGGAGTGTTTTAAAAATAATCTTTATAATTTTTATAAAATGATTGTTGGATTTTTTTGACGATAACGTTTGCCTACGTTGACTATAGATATTTTATTATTTAACGATTTTAATAATGATAAATTTATTGCTTTGGAATTGAGGAGGTCCTTTACTCTTTTATTTTAATATTCCTAATAATTAGTAGATATACTGCTTTCAAGTTTATTTTTATTCCTTTGAAACTTGTTTTTTATAGCCTAGAGTTATATGAATATCCTATTATAATATACACGTGTACAATTCTATACATTAGTCAACACGTCAACGCGTATTTTATAGTGTTATTGTAATTTTTAAGTGTTAATCAACGTGGATGTTGGAACGTCGCTGCGATTCCACTTTTAGCTTTTACAATTGCGTTGTGTTATCACATTTTGCGTCAATCAACTACATACCAAATTAACGTCGATTAACGTTCGCATTATATTTGCAATTCAATCTTTTCGTGAGAGAGAAAGAGAGAGGGAGGAATTGGCATATGTTAGCGTGTGTTGAAAACACACGTGTGTAGATTTATTCCTGCGTCCTTTGCTTTACGTTACCACTCATTTGTTTTTCATTAACGATACGACCTTTTGTTTTCTTAGTGGTAGTAAATTCGTTCCACCCCATACTTTTTATTTCTATTTTCATACGAGTTTTAACACGAGTTTTAACACCACGAAACAAATCGTTTTTTTTTTGAGATTCTTTTATTATTTTCTATGAGGGTACAACATTTCTTAACACTAAACCTACCGACATTTTGTGTATACCTATTCCTACCGTGTGTGGTCAATATGACCGGTGATTAAAGAAGTAATAGTTTTTATGATTTAACTTAGATAATAGTTAATTTATAACTAAATGTATGTAAAATGATGAACTTTCATAAAATTTCGTCCAAATTTACTTTTGTTTAATTCAATTATAAACTTAAATAGAATTACACTTTTATTTATATAGAGATATATCTTATTCAACTTTGCTGCATTTTTTACAAATTATCTTATTATCAAATGTACATTTGCTGCATAAATATTTCCCGCATCTTAAACAAATTTTCGTAATTTTGTAACCTTTACAATCTTCTACTTGACAAGTTTTTTGTAGTAATGAATCTGAACTTGTTGATAGTTTTATTGCATGATTTTTCCCCGCGATTTCTTATGTAAAAGTAATGTATGCACTAGGTTTATAACAATTTTGTGAATTTTCTGTAAATTGGCCCCATACTGTAGATACCATTGCAAATTTATTGGTTCGTAAACGTTGTCTTCTTTCGTTCTTATCAAATCGTATAAACCTCATAATGTCAGCAAAGTCATTCCTGCTCATTGTTTTTGAAAAAAATGCAGGTCTCCAAATTTTATTCCACAAATATGAGACATCTAAATTTTTTGCCTGATATGCAACGCGGGCATATAGCAGAGCAATAAATGCATCTAGTTTTGTTGCATCTAGCTCTCTCTTAGTCCTCAATACTCTAAATGCTTCTGTACATTTTATTATATGATCCCTTTTACGGTGATCAATAATAAGATAAAATACCGTTTTTACTTGTCCTTTCATTATATGCCGTTTAGCATATTCCTAAAAATATTATGAACTGATTTCCTTGCCAGGTTTGGGACTTGCATCTATTTCTTTCCAAACTGTTCCATCGGACCCAGTTTCACTCTCTGCTGTCAACGATAATTTCTTTCCTTTTTGCCCTTTTCTAGGGTAAATATTTATCACAGAATAATGCCATGTACGGAATAGAAAATTATTGTCAAATTTGATATGCTTTATTTTTCCTTTTATAACAACTTTACACAAAACGCTTTGAGATGCTTCCTGTCTGAGTTTTAGAGATAACAAGTTTAGATGTCGACTAATTGACTAACAAACCAAGATGTATTCTAGTCGAAAAGGCGATAGCAAGTAAAAATATGATCTGTGACGGCGATATTTATACGAAAATATTGATGACTATTGACCGTTCTCCACCAACGGTTACTCGAGGGTGGAGTTGCTTTCCCCGTGTTTTATAGCATTGAGCAGTAACCCTAAGAAACTTCTCGACTTTTAAAATGTTTGTAACAATGGACTGTAAAAATGCTAAATTTTGTGGCGGTTCCTTAGGATTATTATGGGCCTGAGTTGATATGTTTTGACAGCTGGTGTCTATCTTGATCGAGGGATAGATTGTTTTATGACAAGATTGCGGGTTCAACAGCTGTTATTATTTGTTATTTCTGATTTTGTTTGTCATCTGACCTTTTAGCCTTTTATTTGTACTGATTGCATTTATTTTAAGAATAACTAACATATTTTGTCGGGCGGTCAAAATGACCGCTTACGGTAGGCAAGGCAGAGTACAAATTTTTCTCATCAAATAAAAGAGCAAACTAAAATTAAATACCGAAAAATATATTGTATGCATGTTTTAGGAAAAGTCAGAAATTATGAAGCGATATGATAAAGCTTAAATATGGTTAAATTTGTGTAGAAGTCGCATAGCGGTCAATTTGACTGTGCCGGTAGATTTAGTGTTAATCACGCGAAAATTCGATGTTGTATTTCGAGATTTGTATTATACGCTTGTATCCTCGCTTCATATATTATATTTCCCTTTCTATTGTTTCATGTGTGTACGTGAAAATTTGTCTTTCTTTATTTCAGCAGATAGTCAAATTTTTTTTTTTGCTTGTTGCGAAAGAACGGAAATGCGTAAGACACGTAACTATAATCTTGTTTTCTTGGTTTAATCTTGTTGTTTTATTAAAAAGAAGAAGAAATTAAAAAAATATCTGTACCTACCATTATTAGGATTAATTGTAATAATTATTATTTTATTATAACTTCATTATTACCGTAGCGGCGATCTTTCTGTTTACCGTCATTCTTTTCCCAATGTATTATATCCTGTACATAACGGTGTAAATGTTAATCAACGACTTACATACGATAGGGTGAGCACTTGTAACTTTCATAATGACGAAAGGGTGGATTGGTGGATGGTGTACTTTCTTTTGTTTCTCTAGTTTCACGTAACGTATGTTTGTAACAGACATGTTTTATTCCAATCTGATTCGTACGATTGCGATTAGAAAATATAAACGTGTCGCTAAATTAAAAAGCAACTTAATTATAACGACTGGACAATTGAGTTCTTTTTTCTAGAGTGTAACAAAATCGTCGATCGTAGAAGTTGGATAAGAACGACTAGGTTGAAATAGATATACGACTAGATAAAAAGAATTGTATATAAAAGATTATTTATTATTTTACGATGCTTATATTTATTCTAATTCTGTTAATCGACTTATTCGAATTTCTTTTATAGCTGATATCCTTAATTTTTGAAATAATTTAATGTTTCAAAATATTATTGATAAAATCCGTTTTTATTCTAGGTGATGAAGTATATATTTTATGTATAATAGTGCTCCCTTAAATTTTTCAATGAATTTAGGATCGATTTTAATATCAATAATAAAAAGCATTTTCCTAAACTATGGTTTGAAAGTAATAGCTTAAACTTCTCTATATTCTTGGTTTTTAAGTCCTTTAAATTTCCTGTTCCAAAAATTAAAAATTTTAATATTTATGATAAAAAATCTACTACAGCAAAATTTTAATTCTATCAATTTAATAATTCATATATTTATGTCATTTTGTTGAGTATAACACATTAATCAGATAATTTATAATTACACTTTTATAGTTATAGTACTATTATCAAACTTATAAAAAGTACAGAATTAGTGGAATTAAAGGTACTAGGTTATTTCTTCCTTACTTCAACCAAAAGGTGATCTTCGATCAGCGACACGTTTATCCTATATCCTATAAGTAAATCATATTGATGAGCAAAATTTTGTTCCATAACAACAAAAAATGAATAAAGAAATACGTAAAAAAGCATTGTATAAAATGGATGAAACAAACACATTCGTTCAATGATTGATCACCTACTGTTACTGTATGATGCGTGTCGAACGATGTGGGTGAATCTTAATACTGCTAATAGATATATGTACCTAATGTTATTAATTATTAATTAACGATTGATTTGTAATTATAACGGGGCCACGGAATTCTTGAGGCTCGTCGAGCGCGAGTCCGTTTGAAAGTCTTTTCACGCGATTGTCTTTTTTTACGATCTCGCGAATCAACATAACATTTTTTAATAAAGAGGAAAAAAAGGAGAAGATAATTGAAATGAATTAATCATCGAAACATAGTTTGATACGTGATGTATCTATTCGAAGCCGTGGTCGCGACTCTCGCGAAATACTCGAAGCCTCTTGCGTTGCGTGTCCACGCAGACCCTACTGATAAATGCCATAGTGATCTGACAATGAAAAATAATTGGGTGGAATAAATTACATTTACATTGATAATCATCTTAAAATCAGTCATTGTCGGGCGTTTCCGATTTCTTTCATGAGTCCATGACCCTTCCACTGTATTCCTCACTAGATTCCACTTCCTGTCTTAACCAGTGCCTCCGTAAGTGCGACAAGTGGGAAAGAAAAGTGAAGTGCAACACAACCAATATACTAAAACTAAAGGATGGAAAACATCCAAAAAATACCAACTATAAAAATCCTAAACAAAGGCGAAACATATGCCATAAACAGAGCAATAGACCAACAGTGCTCAAATAAACCAACAAGTGAAGTGGATTGCTCAGATACAAACGAAATAGCGATGGAAATTACGAAAAAAGATGACGAAAAAAATAATACTAGCAATGTTCCACCACATTACAACGAAAGCTGGAAGACTGTAACTCCCAGCAAAAAACGAAGGATAAACACAAACACAAATGCTAAGAGGACGATAGAACCAGAAGGACAAAAATGGTTACAGGAAATTCCTATACATAACTCTTTCAGCTCATTGCCAGAAGAGATGGATGTAGACCCAGCTGATAAACCAATAACAAATATTCCTAAACCTCCACCAATCTTCATTGATGCTAAAATAATAGATCCCCTCATCGAACTGCTAAACATCACGGCAGGAAAAGAAAATTACACCATCAAACAACTCAAACTAGAACAGGTAAAAGTACAAACCAATACCCCAGAAATATATAGAAAAGTAACAAAAGCGCTAAAGGAAAAAAACGCCGGGTATCATACCTACCAACCCAAATCTGATAAAAGCTACAAAGCAGTAATCAGAGGCTTACATCCTAAATCGAACACAAACAACATATGTGAGGAATTAGCCAAAATCGGACACCAGGTGAGAACGATCAACAACATAACCAGATTTGACACCAAGCAACCACTACCGCTATTTTTAATAGAACTAGAACTTAAAAATAATAACAAAGAAATTTTCGAAATTAAGAAAATTTTAAACACGATAATTACAGTTGAGCCACTCAGACACAAAAAAGACATACCGCAATGTATGAGGTGTCAATAATATGGGCATACAAAAAATTACTGTAACAGAAACCCGGCGTGTGTCAAATGCGCAGGAAAGCACCTAACAGCTAACTGCCCACACACGGGAAAAATAAATAACGCAAAGTGTTTCAATTGCGGTGGAAATCACCCAGCTAGCTATAAAGGCTGCCTAGTCAGAAAACAGCTACAAAGCAAACATTTCCCGCCGATAAGAAACAGGACACACAACAACTTCCAAATGCAGCAGGACAACACAGAATCAGTGACAACGCCAAAACCGCAATACGTAATAAACAATAACCACAGTAACACCGTTACCAGACGAAGCTACGCGCAAGTAGTCAACCGGTCATTACCCAAAGAAAATCAAGAGCAAATCAATCATAGCAACGACGCTCTAGAAATCAAAGAATTACTGAAACATTCCATAAAAAACACCGAAATGCTCACAAAAATGGTAAGCGAACAAAACGAAGCCATCAGACAGCAAACTCAACAAATAACAGTTATGCTACAAATACTTACTAACATGCTGAGCAAAAAATAAAAATAGACACGCTCAAAATAGCAGCCTGGAACTCTAACGGCCTACAACAAAGGGCCCTAGAAGCTAAAACATTCCTGTATAGCAACAATATAGATATACTGCTTGTTTCGGAAACACATTTCACTGTAAAAAGCTATTTAAAAATCCCGTACTACACCATATACGACACCAAGCATCCCTCAGGAAAAGCACAAGGAGGGACGGCAATAGTAATAAAAAACGACATTAAACACCACTTACACAGCCAGGTTAGTAAGGAACATATACAAGCAACCACCGTTACTGTACAAACTAACAGCAACCAACTACAGTTGTCGGCAGTATATGCACCACCGCGTCACAAAGTTACAACCCAAATGTGGGAAGAATACTTTAGCCGCTTAGGTGACAGGTATATTGCAGCTGGCGACTTTAACTCAAAACACACACTATGGGGATCAAGAATCACCACACCTCGAGGTAGAACCTTGGAAAAGCACATTAAAAATAATAACCTCAATATACTATCCACAGGAAGACCGACATACTGGCCGACAGACCTGAGCAAAATACCCGACCTACTAGATTTTGCAGTGACAAAGGGGCTAAACGCAAATAGACTAAACATAGCACCTAGTCTCGAGCTTACCTCCGACCATACGCCCATAATAATAACATTCAGTATCAAGCCATTACTTTACAGCAACTCAGAGACGCTATGCAATAAAACCACCAACTGGGAAACATTTAAAGAAATAATAGAAAGCAATATCAGCTGCAACATCCCACTGAAAACACCTGAACACATCGATCAAGCAGTAACAACATTGACAGAAATTATTCAAGAAGCAGCAAGGGCAACCACTATACCTGTAACAACCAACAGACAAACAAAAACAATTCCACTAGACATCCTCGACAAAATCAGAGAAAAAAGAAAAGCGAAAGCAAAATGGCAAAAACATAGAACAAAAGAAAACAAAAAACACCTAAACAAACTTGCAAAGGAAATAAAAAACAAAATAAAAGAGCACAATAACAACGAGTTCACAAAATTCATAGAGTCACTATCTGCACACGAGAACTCCAACTACTCACTTTGGAAAGTCACAAAAAAAATAAAGAAGCCAATAAAACTAGTCCCAGCAATCAGAAAAGCAGATAATACATGGGCAAGAAGCAACGAAGAACAAGCTGGAGAATTTTCCAACCACCTAAGCAACATATTTACACCACATAATATCAATAATAGCAATCACAACTGTCATTTGGACGAGGATGAGGTAACCACTAGTATCGCAACTGACAATCATTACATCCTACCTAAAACAACAGCACACGAAATTAGAAACATAATCGAGAAAACAAAAAATAACAAGGCACCAGGAATCGACCTAATCAATGGTAAAATCCTGAAAAACCTTCCTCCAAAAGCGATACGACTAATTACAATAATTTTTAATGCAATATTAAGAATCCAATACTATCCTAAACTATGGAAACTAGCACAGATCATAATGTTACCTAAACCAGGCAAAGACCCACACCAAACAGTATCTTACAGACCAATATCACTATTTCCCGTATTCTCCAAAATACTAGAAAAAATAATTTACGCCCGCCTAAAACCAATAATAGAGAAGGAAAAACTAATACCAGATCACCAATTTGGATTCAGGAACAAACACTCCACGATAGAGCAAATGCACAGACTCACAAACGAAATAATACTAGCAATAGAAAACAAACAATACTGCACAGCCCTCTTTATGGACATCGAGAAAGCATTCGACAAAATAAACCACGATATTCTACTTCAATCAATTAGAAAACAATTCCCGGAGCAGATATACCATTTAACTAAATCTTACTTAAGCAACAGAACCTTTACAGTAAAAATTAAAGATACATACTCTCAAGTTAAAGACATCAAGGCAGGGGTTCCACAAGGAAGCGTCTTGGGACCAATTCTCTACACACTATACACGGCCAAAATACCAACAACCACCAACAGCAAAATACTGACATTTGCGGATGACACTGTTGTACTAGTCAGGCACACTAACCCTGCAACAACAGTCGCACTGCTACAAGAACATATTGCAAAAATAGAAAAGTGGCTTCAAGTTAAACAAATTAAAGCAAACCCTGGTAAATGCAACCACATTACATTCACACTGCGAAAACAGTTACCACCAAACATTACACTCAACGGCACGCACATAATACAAACAAGACAAGCCAAATACCTAGGACTACACTTTGATACACGATTCACATGGAAACAGCATATCAAATCAATAATAAGCAAAATACAAACAGCAAGGAGACAGGTGTACTGGTAACAAGTCGAAAATCCAAACTAAGCATAGAAAACAAATTAAAAATTTACAAAACCATCATAAAACCAATCTGGACGTAAGGAATATCACTATGGGGAACAGCAGCAATGAGCCATATATCCAAACTAGAGGCAATGCAATCTAAAATACTCAGAACAATAGTAAACGCCCCATGGTACGTTAGAAACGAGGACATACGGAAAGACCTTGGAATACCAACGGTCAAGGAAGAGATTAGCAGATTCGCAAGAAGGTACAGAGAAAGATTAGCAACGCACCCGAACCGGCTGGCAGCGGAAACGATCATCACATTCATCGAAAGGAGATTAAAAAGGAAACATCCAGTAGATCTCATAAAGGATATACCCTAACAAGCACGAAGATGGTACCCCACTGGGGGTAGCCACCCACATGTTATATTATTAAGCAGCTATAACATTTTACCAAATGTCCTACTGGACAAATTGTAAAATTTAAAACAAATAAATAGAAAAAAAAAAACTTCCTGTCTTAATTTTTATTCCATTTTATTTCATTTTTTATTCTTATTATACGGTGAATTACTTTTCAAATTGGATTTAGAATAAACCCTATATTTCCCTACAGAAACGGCAATATGAAGGACATAAAGTATATGTATAGTATATATATGTCGGAGATGGGAGGACATCGGGACCTTTCTTTAGAATGTTCGGAAAAACCCAGTACCCCAATCCAGATGTTTACGACATTGACATTTAAGCAATAAACGAAGAAATATTTATGCGGGCACTTAAGGTTTATGACGATGGGTTTGGGCTCGAGGTGACATAATGAGTCACCGAACGTACCCACGGTCACGGGAGGGACGTGTAATAACGGAAGTAGAAAATAGTTGTGCAGCTCTCCTCAAAAACAGAGATTGACCCTAGGAGTGGGAAAAGGACTATATAAGGGCAGTTTCACTTGGATTACGAATGAGTTAGTTAGTTAGTCGTTGGGCGAATTGCTGATTGAGTTATCCGAATCGTGTATTGCGTTAGCGCTCGTCATCCCGTGGACCGTGGATTCGTTGTCATCGGCATCGCGACCATCCTATCGCCGCTATTACTTGTAGCCTCTTGTAGTACCCATATTTGTACCGGTAAACATCGGCTATATCCGCGATGGTAAACTTGAGTGAAGGTTCATGGAACGCCCAAAATTCCAACCTTAATCCGACATATATATGTCGGGTTTACATTGGAATTAGGGTTAGGTTAGCGTGAAACGAATCTTCGTTTGGATTACACATTGTCGTTATGCAATAGAGAAGACATTGACTAGTGCAAATACGATTATTATAGAACTGGACAAGTAACCGTGATAATTAGATACTCGAGAAACTAATGACAATGATCCTAGGTTCAATAACGAATCCGCGATCAACGGGATGATAGATGTACATGCTCACAAAATCCAAGTCGGACTTTTTGTTAAAACGTGGAATATCCACCGAGCGTACAGACTCTAAGTAACTCGCTAATACGACCTCACGAGAGAATGACTTTCCGTCGCGATGATGCTGCAGAGGAAAACTACTAGTCTGTACTAGTCAGGCACACTAATCCAGAAACAGCAGTCAAATTACTACAAGGACATATCACAAAAATAGAAAAGTGGCTGCAAGATAAACAAATAAAAGCAAACCCTGATAAATGCAACCACATTACATTCACACTGCGAAAACAGACACCACCAAATTGCTTGTCTACGGTACAAGTAACTATACTAATAAACCACATAATACTATACATAATAAATAACTAAACTAACTCTTTGTTAAAACGTGGAATATCCACCGAGCGTAAAGACGCTAAGTAACTCGCTAATACGACCTCACGAGAGAATGACTTTCCGTCGCGATGATGCTGCAGAGGAAAACTACGATGGGGTGTGTCTAAGGACACGAGATCATCGGATTCGTCGAGGATAGCCTTCGTTCGGAAAGTGAGGGAAATTGACGTTGCTGCTAATTGGTCAATTTCCATGTCGGTGGCTAGAAGAGGATGCTAGCCACCCTTGAGAAAAGGTTGCTAGCGGGAAGCGTCGTTCGTTGAAAAATAGATCTCCCCTACCTTCCCGTAGTTGGAACAAAGACTGTTTGTCTGTTTGAAGGACTTTAGGTAACTAAATCTTAGTGTTTATAACGGCCCTCGGACTAGCTGATCACGTACTGTCGAGACGCGTCGGCATCTGGTAACCATCATACCCGAAGAATAGGATCTGCGTGTGGCGAGCCACGGGACAGAAACCGTTGGAATGTTTACTGTCGCGTGCCGCTACAAATATTTCTTTTAAGGAGAGCTATAGAATTACTCCATACCTTTGTTAGACTATACCTTTCTTAGCTATGGTAGACTATAGATTACAATGTTGCGGGATTATCCAAAATTTCAAAGGCTCCGGTGCTCTTTCATCTCCGACATATATATATGGGACACCGCAGCCTCCCCTTTGGAACTTCGGGAAAATCCGTACAGTTGTAATTAAAGCCTATAGCTGTAATTAAACAATTTGCCCAATTTGTCATTCCACCCAATTGTATTTATTTGAGATTTGTGACAATGAACTTGGGCTCAAGGCGACAATCAGTCACCAAACGTAGCCGCGGTCATGGGACGAACGCTTCATCTAACAAAGGTATGGGGTAATAATATAGCTCTCATTAAAAGTAATATCTGTAGAGGTACTCGATGTGATGTTTCCATAGTTTAGGAAAGTATTGGATTCTTAGTATTGCATTGAATATTATTGTCATTAGTCTTGTCGCTTTTGGCGGAAGGTTTTTCAAGATTTTACCATTGATTAGGTCGATTCCTGGTGCTTTATTGTTTTTTGTTTTCCCGATTATGATTATAATTTCTTGTGCTGTTTTATTAGGTATGGTGTAGTGCTTGTTAGTTGGGGTACTAGCATTTTGCGCATCTTCGTCAATATTATATGGAGTGAATGTGTTACAAAGGTGGTTGGGGAATTCTGCAGCTTGTTCTTCGTTGCTTTTGGACCATGTATTGCCTGCTTTTCTGATTGCTGCAATTAGTTTTATTGGCTTCTTTATTTTATTTGTGGCTTTTCATAGAGAGTAGTACAGTGCATTTGTGTGAGGTGTAAGTGTTGTCCGTGATGATTGTAGATGTTGGCTGTAGATATCGCTGATGGGGTACTGCTATTTTTCTTCTAATTTAGATGCGTGGAAGAAAAATCGGACTCCGGTCGCCGGGATTCGAACCCGGGTTCCGAACGTTCGTAACCTAAGGCGCTAATCACTGCACTGCTGTCACGTAAACTTAAGGGTAGGTTGATGAAATAAAGTAGCTGAGTCGCAACACAACTACTGTCTTTATTTTCTAGCACAGGTTTACACTGATCGGAGAGATGGTCACTGTTTGATGGTTTTGTCTATTTCCCCTCTAGGTGTTCTCGTCTTATTACGGAGGAAAGCTCGGTGTGGGTGTGCCCTTTTTAATTAACAACGCGGATTCGCTGTTCGCACCTTCCGTTAGGAAAAGTGAGGGTAACGATCCACGATCTGTTAACGATAATAGGATAAATTCTAGTGCCGAGAATTTAACTGTACAGAGCGTATTGGAGGCAACGGAAAAAAGTTTATTTAACGAAATTATTGATCAAAAAATTGATCAAAATTATGAATCAGTAATAATTATGATCACTCTCAAATATCGTATTTACTTCTGTTACGTCGGGCGACCCTTTACCTAAACCAGGCCATACACCGCGGGTCAGACGGAAACCAGATGTCCTCTTATCCTTGCTGCGTACCCTCAATAGTTTCAAGGACCCATCATAAATCCCAGTAATTTGCTAGCTAAGATCCTTCGGACCCAACAAATATCGTTTTTTCCTCATTATTTTCTAAGGACTATTGTCTACTACGGCCTGACACGGGAAAGTTAGTTTTTTTTACGTACGATGCTTCCTACTAGCAACTTTCTATCGAGGGCGGCTAAGACCCTCCCTAGTCCACCAATCTTCGTTTATCCAATCAGAAGCAATGTATACTGCCCTCACTTTCCTGACCAAAAATGTCATGAACAAATCCGATGGTCCCGTGCGCTAGACACACCCATCGCTAGCTTTCCTCCGACACAGCATCGTCACTGTACTTCACTTCTTTTACACCGCTAGAAAAGTCAACAACTAAGTACAAAAATCTAACGCCTAACGTCTAATTCTAAGCACAACGCTAGAGGAGTATAACTCATATCAACTATAATATCTAAGTCGGTTCTCGGTATTGTCGAACATTCACCTCCTCTATTAAGTATCTTCGAGTGCTACGTCCACTAACATACTAAATTTAACTATAAGAGCCTTGCTCTATTGTGCATATCTATCTTATCTTCGTGCGACAAAGTGTCATCTACGATTTATATCTACTCAACAGTGTAACTTAAGTGTTGGAAACCCCTATTATCTTAACCAAAATCAGGGGATCGATCAACTAGTGGTGTCGATTACTATAATCGTAACGGGAATTTACGACTTCCGTTGACGTCTCTCCTTGCGATTGCGTCTCCCCGCGATTGGTCGAAAATACAACTTCCGTTATTATTGGAAGAGACATTGCCAAGCCATAAATCGCTCACCTTCTAATACCATAAACTCCAATTAAATTAATATGTATTAGCATTAGTTAATAACAATTTTTGTTATTGGATAATAAATACATCGTAGATTATCATGTAAAATCTGAGCAGATAAATAGGCTATACTACGACTCAGAAAGTAGAATTTTTGAATCGTTAGAACCGTCACACTGAGCTTAGAGTCTGAATAAATTTCATAAAAGTGCAAATATTTGTTAAAGCATGAAATCTATTATAATTCAGTTCTAAATATAAATTATTGTTCAAATTAATTTTTCTTGTAATGCATTTCTTTATTCTAACATTGAGTTTGTTTTCCGAATTGTTTGAAATTAAAACGCGAACAAAGTGCTTCAGCACTTCGCGGGCTGCAACCTCGCTAAATTCCCCAAAATCTTGAAAAGGTCACGCAACACTATATTAATGGAAAACTCGAAATCTAATACCTTCTTATTTGTTTTCTAAACAATCCTATTATATGCATTAATTTTTTTTCTATTTATTCAAACTATATTATATATTACTTTAAAATAGAACATTGGCATAATCTTTCTCTAAACTATCAAAATATTCAAATATTTCTTATATATCTCTGCATATTTGTAGTACAGAACGTTAAAAGGCATTATCTCCTTATATGTGACAGTATGTGCCGTAAATAAAAATGTAATGTACAAAGAACGAAATACACTATACTGATAATTTTTATTACATATGTAACTGGGATACATCCAATTTTCATTTAAGTTCATGTAGTTGACAATAGCACAGTGAAATAACTCATTGCGGTTTGAATAATCTGAAAGTATAAACAGTAGTCCAATTACGAATAATTTTGCGATTATTTAAAATGTGCCGTAGTAAGAAGATTTTACCGAGAGAAATGTTTCCATTGACATGACTGAAAGTTTGAAAGCTGTTATTTTGTTAAATATCATAGTCCTTGTGAGTAAAAAGATATATAAATTATGACACCTTTTAGGAAATATATACCACACTACCTCGCATCTAAATGAATCAGTCTTGAATTAACCCTTTGGAATATGAATGGTGAAAAAAATATCAAAGAAATATGAAATATTCTTACGCCGCGGTGTACACTTCTTCACTGTGATTTAATAGCGTTTGCCCTGGGAAGCAAAGGATGAATATGTGTATAGCTTGTGCCAATGCCAGTGCTCCAAATCGCATCGCGTTCCTTGTATTGCCTAAATTCAAGATTGTCTAGAAATAGTGAAGTATTTATGTATTCGAATTAAGTAAGGATCTTCTAGTTTAGTTTGTATATCCAAATACCTACTTCAACTCCACCAATACTAAGACTGACGACGTTGCAAAACATCTGAGCTAATATGGATTTAGTGAAAAATGATTCAACGAGGTTTGAGTATCTACGAAAAATATAATATTCAATAGTCTATTACTCGAAAGAAATGAACACTGTGACTATATATTAATACAACAAGATTACCAACCTTATTGCATTTTGATGTCTTCTTATGCAAAGCAATAATTTTTTAAAAATTTTCTTCTGTTCGTCTGGTGATAATTCGACGTCTTTATACTTTTCGAGTAAGTTATAATCCTTTAAGTTTATTAAGCTACTTGTATCGAAAATGTGAATAGTTTTCAATTCATAACTGGAAAATATTGTTTTCGGAATCAAATTTTGCGAAATTATTAAATTAATGAAGACGAACTTTACCTGACTATTGCAAACAAAGCATTGGCATGGTGGACGTATAGCAAGTACGTGGTATCGCAAGATGCAATTACATGAGGAACTATAAACATTGATATGTACAAAGGTATAAATAGGTAATAGAAATATTCTTGTATGTCTATGCCATAATCGATTTCGATTGGTAAGCTTCTCTCTTCAGAATGATTGATGAGTTCATTTATCAATGATACTGTTGGTATCATTACAAAAGCTGTGATTGTTATATAAATGTACGCTAGAATGGAAATGCTCTTAAAGAACGATGAAAGAATTTCTCTCATTTTGGAATCTAATGCACTTACAGACATAATAAAGTATAATTTTGCTTCCTTGTCTGGCATAATATTGAAGAATCATATTTTCTGGACGATTCATGTAGTAGTTATGATCATTTTTAATGAATAAGAGTATATCTTTGAACTGCAATAAGAAAAAGAAGAAAGATTGTTCGATAAAAATAAGAAGAGAGGAGTTTGTTCTAAATTACAAGAATTTTTCAGAAATATCTTTGAAAGTTCCTTCGTGCTTTCATCATTACGTGTAAATGTTAATGGCAGCGTGGAGCAAGTTCTTCTTTAGCTTGAGAAAATTATTCTTTATTATGCAATAAAATCTTAACTAAATTAATTAATCGTATTGAAGTTTGAATATTTGTAGACTAAACGAGATAAAGAACCGTCCGTACCTTTCTCGTATTGAAAATCAGGTTAAAATAAGATGCCACTTGAAGAAGGATCGTTACCATCGGTGGTATGCATTCGATGATGGAATCCACACTGATACTCCACACATTAACTAATCCTCTAACCTGGAAAAGATATATAAAATATAAGATTACAAAAATAATTAAATGAAGGCATGTTTAAGACACTGATGCTTGAAAAAAGTAAGAAATTCTATTCCATGCCAAATTGTCACATTTTCTATAAAAGTTTAAACTATTTATTGATATATAAATAATTCATTAA
This sequence comes from Bombus hypnorum, assembly GCA_911387925.2. NCBI lineage: Eukaryota > Metazoa > Arthropoda > Insecta > Hymenoptera > Apidae > Bombus > Bombus hypnorum. The sequence continues at coordinate 19,782,951 of OU427021.1, forward strand.
ACGCATGAAACTATCCTCTTGATCTGTTATTAATCAATCATATGAGATTCAGACATTGATCATTTTAACTGGTTAAGCAATCACAAGCAGATTTCGGAGTTCTGCCTGACCAGCCGAGCTCGACAGACCTGAGAAACTGTGCTTCAGTGAAAGTGCGACAGGCAGTGAATTTAGTTGAATGAAAAGACAACAAATACTGGCAAATGTTAAAGCTACAAAATGCAACAGCAAATACCACCACTCAAAATAACGAACAAAGGTGAAATATATTATATAAATAAAGCTACAAAAGAAATGGAAACGATTTAAAATCAGAAAGAAAACAGCTACGATGACGAACTACCATATTAAGATGAACACTAGAATACAGCAACAGCGCACAAAAAGCGTAAAATAATACCAGGCCCAAGCGCCATGAAAACTTTACATACAGAAAAGCAACAATGGCTCCCACTTCAAAATTCATTCGGTTCACTAATAGAAGAAATAGATACGGACTCAAAAGAAAAGATCACAACTCATATCGTTAAACCACCATCAATCTACATAGATGCCCAAATAATAGATCCACTAATCGAATTATTGAACAACACTGCTGGAAAAGAAAGCTACAGTATGAAGCAATTAAAACTAGAACAAGTAAAAGTACAAACAAATCTCCAGAAATCTTCAGAAAAGTGACGCAAGTGTTAAAGAAGAAAAACGCTGGGTATCGTACATACCAGCTTAAAACAGAAAAAACTACAAAATAGTGATTAGAGGACTACATCCAAGGACAAACACAAAAAATATGTGCGAAGAATTAGCAAAAATGGGACACCAAGCAAGAACAATAAATAATATAACCAGATATGATACGAAACAGCCATTGCTACTATTTCCTTTTTTTTTATATTTTACGTGGGGGAAATCCGCACGGACGCCAGGCCGCTTCTGGGGAAAGCGGCGTGGTAGTGTCGGACTCCAACCGACTAAAACCTCCACGATAACCATCCCGGCTGCGATCGAGAGAGGTCCGGGAACCGGTGTGAGCGTCGCAACGGGGCCTCCCCCGCGCGCCTAATACCACCGCTGATGGGGCGGTGTGTGACCATTGTCACACCGCGCCTCGTCGCTGGAGCCGCCGTGCCAGGCAGCGCGATTCCCCTACCGGACGACTGCTTGGAGGCCCCGAAGCGCTGAGCCGCCAGCGCTCAAATCCGAACCCCACGGGGGGGGGGGGGGGGCAGCGCGCTTCGCCAACGCCACACGGAGTTCTCAGGCGATCACCCATCCAAGTACTATCCGTGCCCGGCGCTGCTTAACTTTCCTGATCTGACAGGAACGAGTGCACTCAGCGCGGCCAGGGCGTTGGCATTGCTACTGTTTCTAATAGAACTTGAACCCAAAGCTAACAACAAAGAAATCTTTGACATCAAAAAAATCCTAAACACAATAATAACAATTGAGCCACCCCGTTATAAGGACGTATGTATACGGTGCCAACGATACGGACACACAAAAAACTACTGCAACAGAAACCCGGCGTGTATCAAATGTAGAAAACCACCTAACAGAAAACTGCCCATACACAGGAAAGATAAACGAAGTAAAATGCTATAACTGTAATGGAAACCACCCAGCAAGCTATAAAGGCTGCGAAGCCAGGAAACAACTACAACGAAAACCGTTTCCATCGCTTCGAAGCAGAACATACGATAAATATCCCTCGCAACAAGGAATTGCAGAACCAGAGCTAATACCAAATGTACAAAACGTACCGAACACTAACCATAGAAACATCAACACCTTTGGTAGCCGAAATCATGCACAAGTAACTAACCAAACACCAATCTTAAACAACCAAAATCAAAACAACAACAATAACGACGCTACAGAAATCAAGGAACTGCTCAAGCAGTCCATCAAAAACATTGAAATGCTAACAAAAATGATAAGTGGGCAAAATGCAGACAACAAACACAACAAATTACAGTCATGCTACAACTACTTACAAATATGTTAAGTAAAAAATAGAAATGGACATGCTGAAAGTAGAAGCTTGGAACTCCAATTGCCTACAACAAAGGGCCCTCGAAACTAAAACATTTCTGTATAACAATAATATTGACATATTACTTGTTTCAGAAACACATTTCACACCAAAAAGATACATGAAAATACCATATAACACCATCCATGATACCAAACACTCCTCAGGAAAAGCACACAGAGGGGCCGCAGTGATAATAAGAAAGGATATCAAACACCACTTACATAGTCAAATTAGTCAGGAACACGTTTCAGCAACCACCGTTACAATACAAAGTAACCGCAACTACTTCCAGATGTCAGCAGTATATGCACCATCGCGACACAACATGACATTACAAAAATGGGAACAGTATTTTCAATCCTTAGGTGACAAATACATCGCAATGTCAGACTTCAATGCAAAGCACGCGCTATGGGGCTCAAGGATGAACACACCTCGTGGTAGGTAACACTAGAAAAATATATTAGAACTAGTAACCTCAACATATTACTACAGGAGGACCAACATACTGGCCGACAGATCCAAACCAAAATTCCTGACTTGCTTGATTTTGAAGTTATAAAAGGACTAAACGCAAACAAACTAAAAATAACACTCAGTCTTGAGCTTAGCTCCCATCATACACCGCTAATATTAGGTCATCCCATAAGTTCGTGCCGACTTTTGTGTATGCATTTCATGTGCCGATTTATAAACATACGGCGATAAGGGACCAATGCACTTGAGCTTAGCTGATCGAGAACAGGCTAGAGCAGATTTTCGTGGGTATAAGATCGTAATATAGTGAATACAGTGACTTGTAACAGTAAAAAATCATGAGTGAAATGTGTATTCGTTTTCGACATCTCATGTTATATGAATTTCGGAAAGGAAGTTCTGTAACAATTGCCACGAAGAACATATGTGCTGTTTACGGAGAAAATGCGCTTTCATCTCGCACCTGTAGGAAGTGGTTCCAACGTTTTAGAGCTGGGAATTTCTGTTTAGAAGACGAGGAACGCTCCGGGCGTCCTCCTCAGACAGACGAAGATAAAATTCGGGATCTTGTTGAAAAATCACGAAGTTTGACCATTAATTCAGACAAATATTGCACTCAGTTAGAAAAATTAAGGGAAGCACTAGCTGAAAAACGACCAGGTTTAGTGAATAGGAACAACGTTATCTTCCATCACGACAACGCTAGACCGCATATCGCGAAAAGCGATACAAAAAAAGTGTCTGAATTTAATTGGGAAATTTTACCACATCCCCCATATTCCCCAGACATTGCCCCATCTGATTACCATCTGTTCAGAGCATTACAAACAACACTTTTTAGTAGGTAAAAAATTTGAAAATATTGACATTCTCAAAAATAGCTTAGAAAATTATTTTAAAGAAAAACAAGAGAACTTTTATCGAGACGGAATAATGACCCTACTAGAAAAATGGGAAGAAGTTGTACAACGAGAGGGGATTACATTTTTTCATGAAACTGAAAGGTATGTAAACAATCTTAACATATATAAACGCTCGAAAAACGGCACGAACTTATGGGATGACCTAATAATAGAATACACAAACAAACCAATACTTTATAGCAAATGAGAGTCGCTTTGCAATAAAAGCACCAAATGGCAAACATTTAAAAAACTAATCGAGAGCAAAATCAACTGCAATATTCCACTAAAAACACCCGAACACATCGAACTGGCAGTAACAACATTGACAGGAATTATACAAGAAGCAGTATGGGCAACTACTACTTATGAACCAAACAACAGGCAAACAAAAATAATTCCAACAGACATCCTTGACAAAATCAGAGAAAAAAGGAAAGCGAAAGCAAAATGGCAACAACATAGAACACGCGAAAACAAAAAACATATAAACAAATTCGCAAAGGAAATAAAAATTAAAATAAAAGATAATAATTATAACGAATTCCCAAAATTCATAGAGACACTCTCTACGCACGAGAATGCCAACTGCTCTCTATGGAAAACCACGTACAAAATAAAGAAGCCAATAAAACTAAGCCTAACAATCAGAAAAGCAGACAACACATGGTCCAAAAGCAGCGAAGAGCAAGCTGCAGAATTCCCCAACCACCTTTGTAACACATTCACTCCATATAATATTGACGAAAATGCGCAAAATGCTAGTACCCCAACTAACAAGCACTACACCATACCTAATAAAACAGCACAAGAAATTATAATCATAAGCGGGAAAACAAAAAACAATAAAGCACCAGGAATCGACCTAATCAATGGTAAAATCTTGGAAAACCTTCCGCCAAAAACGATAAGACTAATGACAATAATATTCAATGCAATACTAAGAACCAATACTTTCTTAAACTATGGAAGCTAGCACAGATCATTATGTTACATAAACCAGGCAAAGACTTACACCAACCTGCATCTTACAGACCAATATTACTACTTCCTGTGTTTTCCAAAATACTAGAGAAAATAATATACGATCGCCTAAAACCAACAATAGAGAAAGAAAAATTAATACCAGATCTCCAATTTGGATTCAGAAACGAACACTCCACGATAGAGCAAATGCACAGATTCGTCAACGATATTTTACTAGCAATAGAAAAGAAACAGTACTGTACATCCCTCTTCATGAACATTAAGAAAGCATTTGATGAAGTGAATCATGAAAGCCTCTTACAAATTATCAAAAAACACTTCCCGGAACAAATCCACCACTCACTCAAATCATACCTAAGCAACAGAACCTTCGTAGTAAAAATAAAGGATGTATATTCTCAAGTAAAAGACATCAAGGCAGGGGTTCCGCAAGGAAGCGTCTTAGGACCAATACTATACACACTATACATACTAACAACCACCAATACCAACATACCAACAACTACCAATAGCAAAATACTGACATTTGCGGACGACACAGCTGTACTAATCAGGCACACTAATCCAGAAACAGCAGTCACATTACTACAAGAGCACATCACAAAAATAGAAAAATGGCTACAAGATGAACAAATAAAAGCAAACCTCAGTAAATGCAACCATATTACATTTACACTAAGGAAACGGAAACCACCAATTATCCAACTGAATGGTACGCACATAGCACAAACAAGGTAAGTTAAATACCTAGGACTCTGCTTAGGAACACAACTTACATGGAAGCAACATACTAAATCAATTATAGACAAAACACGGATAAAAAGAAGACAAATGTACTGGTTAACTAATCGAAATTCTAAACTCAGCATAGAAAATAAATTAAAAATATACAAAACGATAATAAAACCAATTTGTACGTATGTAATACCACCGTGGTTAACAGCAGCAATGAACCACATAAATAAACTAGACTCGCTACAATCGAAGATACCGAGAACAATAGTCAACGCCCCATGGTATGTCAGAAACGAGGATATACGCAAAGACTTCAAGATACCAATGGTCAAAGAAGAAATCGGCAGGTACGCAGAGAAATGCTAGGAAAGAACGTCAACACATCCAAATCAGTTGGCTGCTGAAGCGAGCAAAACTCTCATAGAAAAAAGACTGAAAAGTAAACACCCCACTGACCTCACTAAAGAAATAAAATAGTCAAATTCGAAGATAGTATCCCGCTGGGGGTAGCCATCCACATGTTATTTAGTAATTAAGCTAGAAAAATTTACCGAATGTCCAGCTGGACAAATTGTAAAGTATAAATTAAACAATAAAAAAAAAAACAAGCAGATTCGTTTTATGACCACTCATTCAGACACTACTATATTTCAAGAAAAGTATTTGTCTTTATATATATTCTTGCAATTTTTATGGTTTATCAGTTCATTGAACTCGAACAATTCAGAAATCATCTGTAGATTGAAATAATATTTCATCCCCTTTACCTCGTAATTTCTAGCATTAGTTGGATTTCATCTTTTAACAGAGTACCTTATATTAGTAAAACACTTAAAATTTATCAAAATTGTAAAGAAAGATATGTTGACCTTTTATCTGATGTAGACAATAATATCGATAATAATAGTACAGTGGCAATGAATTGCCAGATAGTGGGAATGATATCGTACAGTGAAGCAATTTATAAATGCACTGAAAAGATCGATAGTTAGTGACTTTGATAATGATAAACTTTCTTCCAATGAAAGTGAATAGTCAGAAAATGATTGTAACTTTTATGTATATGAAATAAATTAAGATTATATAATAAAGTTTCGATAGTGATGACGGATTTAATGCATTTTGTTCAAAAAGTATATCGCAATTGTACTGAGATATAGACTATTGTACTACAATAGACTGAATCAAAAGTACAGGCAACAAGTAGAAATCAATAGAAAAAATACGGTCGTCAAAGTGTTCACATTGCGTGCTGTACACCAAAGAAATGCATCACTCGAAGGCTAGAGGTACAGACTAAGACTCTAACAAAAACAGACCTTACTTTAAAATGAAAATCCTCCTAATGCGGGGAATCATTTTCTTATAGCCGGCTTAGCAGCACGTTTGATGACAATCGATTGCATACAAATTAGATAAAACGGTCTCTGTAATATGACACAACGACAATTGCACAAAAAATGAAGACGAGGAAAGAATAAGTAAGCGATAGATGTCTAATTAGCTATCATTTCACAGATGAATTTATCATTAAAGGAATAGAACCTTGACGAATACATTTTAAAGAACGTAAAAATCTCGTCTCTTGGATATAATGAATGTGGAAAGACGGATTGTTGAAATAGTTCGAATTATTAACTAACTCGGTAATGATTTAATAAGCCAATCTTCAATCGATTTCCTTCTTGAGTTTTTATTAACTCATGTTCGTCTCTTTCCTGCGATTATGAGTCGAAATAGTGAAAGAAACGCGATAACCGACATGGATTTCTTTGAGCAACCTGCCTTCCGATTGAACAAACGTCTTTTGTCCACCATTGGGGTGTGGCCATTTCAGAGGACTCTAGCGAAATTGTCGAGGCAAGGCTTCGTTTTGTTTTTGAATATTACTCTCTTCATAGCTGAGGTAATTCTATAAAAAATGAATTATTTTTTTACAACTATATATAAATAGATTGATACTACTATAATAAAGGTCTGTAAGGACACTACACTCGAATAAACAGGATGAAATCGTAAAAAGGATAGTAGCATGAAATTTATATTTAATCAGATATTTAGTGATAATAATACGCAATAGGATATTATGGTTGATTGTATTGCAGTTTTGTCGACTATTCAAAAAATTCTATATAATATGTTCCATGCCAAATTATCATAAATCGTAACTATCTAATTATGAATTTGTATTGTACTCTACTGATAGTAGACATTCAATGCTTATGCAACACAATATTTAGTGTTAAATTGACCAAGTGTATAAAAATTCTCAGTATTTTGTAACAGGATTTATTTCTTTACTTTGTGGCTGCAAAAAACGCAGCCTGTTACGGCAACTCGAAGATGGTATCCCACTGGGGGTAGCCATCCACATGTTATTTAGCAATTAAGCTAGAAAAATTTACCGAATGTCCCGCTGGACAAATTGTAAAGCACAAATTAAATAATTAAAAAGAAAAATGTTACGGCAAGAATACAATATTTTTTTTATTTAGTTGTTTACATTCACAATTTGTCCAGTTTGGACATTTGGTAGAATTTTTTAGCTGTTTGATTATCATGTGGGTAGCTACCCCCAGTGGGGTACCATCTTTGTGTTTGTTAGGTTGTGTCCTTTGTGAGGTCTGCTGGGTGTTTCCTTTTCAGTTTTCTACCCATGTTTGAGGCGTTGATCGTTTCCGCAGCTAGCCGGTTTGGGTGTGTTCCTATTCCTTCCTTGTATTTTCCTGCGTATCTGCTAATTTCCTCTTTGACCGTTGGTATTCCCAGGTCCTTCCGTATGTCCTCGTTTCTAACGTACCATGGGGCGTTTACTATTGTTCTAAGAATTTTAGCTTGTATTGTCTCTATTTTGTTTATATGGGCCATTGCTGCTGTCCCCCATAGTGGTATTCCGTCCAGATTAGTTTCATGATCGTTTTGTATATTTTTAATTTATTTTCTATGCTTAATTTGGATTTTCGACTTGTTAGCCAAAGCATTTGTCTCCTTGTGGTCTGTATTTTGTCTATTATTGATTTAGTATGCTATTTCCATGTGAGTTGTGTTTCTAGGTGGAGTCCTAGATATTTGACTTTCCTTGTTTGCGGTATGTGCGTGCTGTTCAGTAGGATGTTTCGGTGGTGTCTGTTTTCGCAGTGTGAATGTAGTATGGTTGCATTTATCGGGGTTTGCTTTTATTTGTTTATCTTGCAGCCACTTTTCTATTTTTGTGATATGTTCTTGTAGTAATTTGACTGCTGTTTCTGGGTTAGTGTACCTGACTACTACATCTGTGTTGTCCGCGAATGTCAGTATTTTGCTATTGGTAGTTGTTGGTACGTTGACCGTGTATAGCGTGTATAGTATTGTTCCTAAGACGCTTCCTTGCGGAACCCCTGCCTTGATGTCTTTGACCTCGATGTATGTGTCCTTGATTTTTATTACGAAGGTTCTGCTGCTTAAGTAAGATTTTATTAATTGGTATATTTGCTCCGGGAATTGTTTCCTGATTGTTTGTAGCAGGCTTTCGTGGTTTATTTTGTCAAATGCTTTCTCGATGTCCATAAAGAGGGCTGTGCAGTATTGTTTGTTTTCTAATGCTAGTATTATTTCATTGACCAGTCTGTGCATTTGCTCTATAGTGGAGTGTTTGTTTCTGAATCCGAATCGGTGATCTGGTATTAATTTTTCCTTCTCTATTATTGGTTTTATGCGGTCGTAATTTACTTTCTCTAGTATTTTAGAGAACAGAGGAAGTAATGAAATTGGTCTGTGTGATGTAGTTTGATGTGGGTCTTTGCCTGGTTTAGGTAACATTATGATCTGTGCCAGTTTCCACATTTTAGGAAAGTATTGAATTCTTAGTATTGCGTTAAATATTCTTGTGATTTGTCTTATCGTTTTTGGCGGAAGGTTTTTCAAGATTTTATTATTGATTAGGTCGATTCCTGGTGCTTTGTTATTTTTCGTTTTCTCGATTATGTTTTTAATTTCTTGTGCTGTTCTTTTAGGTATGGTGTAGCGTTTGTCAGTTGATGTACTAGTGGTTAGCGCATACTCGTCCGTATGACTATTGTGGTTGCTGTTATTGATATTATGTGGTGTAAATGTGTTGCATAGGTGGTTGGAAAATTCTTCAGCTTGCTCTTCGTTGCTTCTTGCCCATGTGTTATCTGTTTTTCTGGTTGCTGGGACCAGTTTTATTGTCTTCTTTATTTTTTTCGTGGCCTACCATAGGGAGTAGTTGCAGTTCTCGTGTGCAGATAGTGACTCTATGAACTTTGTGAACTCATTGTTGTTGTGTTCTTTTATTTTGTTTTTTATTTCCTTTGCAAGTTTGTTTAGGTGTTTTTTGTTTTCTTTTGTTCTATGTTTTTGCCATTTTGCTTTCGCTTTTCTTTTTTCTCTAATTTTTTCGAGGATATCTGGCGGAATTATTTTCGTTTGTCTATTGGTTGATTCAGTTGTAGTGGTTGCCCATGCTGCTTCTTGAATAGTTTCTGTAAATGTTGTTACTGCTTGTTCAATGTGTTCGGGTGTTTTTAATGAGATGTTGCAGTTGATTTTGCTCTCGATTATTTCCTTAATTATTCCTCGATTATTTGGTAGTTTTACTGCATAGTGTCTCTGAATTGTTGTAAAGTATTGGTTTGTTTCTGTATGTAATTATTATGGGTGTATGATCGGAGCTACGCTCGAGGCAGGGTGCTATGTTTAGTTTATTTGCGTTTAATCCCTTTGTAACTGCAAAATCAAGCAGATCAGGTATTTTGCTCAGGTCTGTCAGCCAGTATGTCGGTCTGCCCGTGGATAATATATTGAGGTTATTGTTTCTAATGTAGTTTTCCAGGGTTCTACCTCGAGGTGTAGTGATTCTTGATCCCCATAGTGTGTGCTTTAAGTTGTAGTCTCCCGTTACGATATACTTGTCACCTAATTGTTGAAAGTACTCTTCCCTCATTTGTGATGTAATTTTGTGTCGCGATGGTACATATACTGCTGACGACTGTAAATGGTTGCTGCTAGTTTGTACAGTAACGGTGGTTGCTTGTATACAGGGTGATTGGTAACTGGTGGTACAAACGGAAAGAGGGTGATTCTACGCGAAAGAAGAAGTCGAAAATATAGAATAAAAATCTTTCGTTTAAGGCTTTGTTTTCGAGAAAATCGACTTTGAATTTTCGCTCGGTACGCGTGCACTTTATCACGTCTCGTTATAACGGATCTCACTGTAGATCGTTGTCTTAATGGAAAAATTAAAAAAAAAATTAAAAAAAAATTTATATTTTATATTTTCGACTTCTTTTTTCGCGTAGAATCACCCCCTTTCCGCTTGTACCACCAGTTGCCAACCACCCTGTATATTCCTTACTAACTTGGCTGTGTAAGTGATGTTTAATTAATGTCATTTCTTGTTATTACTGCGGTCCCTCCGTGTGCTTTTCCTGGGGGATGCTTGGTATCATATATGGTGTAGTACGGTATTTTTATGTAACTTTTTGTAGTGAAGTGTGTTTCCGATACGAGTAGTATTTCGATGTTATTGTTATACAGGACTGTTTTAGTTTCTAGGGCCCTTTGTTGTAGGCTGTTAGAGTTCCAGGCTGCATGTCCATTTTTATTTTTTGCTTAGCATGTTTGTAAGTAGTTGTAGCATGACTGTGATTTGTTGCGTTTGCTGTCTGAGGATTACGTTTTGTTCGCTTATCATTTTTGTTAGCATTTCGATGTTTTTGATGGATTGCATTAGTACTTCTTTGATTTCTGTAGCATCATTGATGTTATTGTTCTGGTTTTGGTTGTCTAAGGGTGTTGATTGTTTAGTTACTTGCGCGTAGCTTCGGCTACCAATGGTGTTGGTATTATTGTGGTTGATATTCATTACGTGCTGTACATTTGTTGATGTCTCAATTTCTGCGCTGTCTTGTTGTGTGTGATAGTTATTGTATGTCCTGTTTCGAAGTGACGGAGACAGTTTACGATGAAGTTGTTTTCTGACTGTACAGCCTTTGTAGCTAGCTGGGTGGTTTCCACTGCAATTGTAGCATTTTACATCGTTTGTTTTTCCCGTGTATGGACAGTTTATTGTTAGATGCTTTTCTGCGCATTTGACACACGCCGAGTTTCTGTTGCAGTAATTTTTTGTATGTCCATATTGTTGACACCGCATACATTGCGGTATGTCTTTTTTGTGTCTGGGTGGCTCGACTGTAATTATTGTGTTTAGAACTTTTTTAATTTCGAAAATTTCCTTGTTATTGTTTTTAGGTCAAGCTCTATTAGAAATAGAGGTAATGGTTGTTTAGTATCATATCTGGTTATGTTATTTATTTCCCTTGTCTGGTGTCCGATTTTGGCTAGTTCTTCGCATATGTTACTTGTATCTGTCTTTGGGTGTAAGCCTCTGATTACTGCTTTGTAACTTTTATCAGTTTTAAGCTGGTAAGTATGATACCCGGCGTTTTTCTCTTTTAGCACTTTTACCACTTTTCTATAAGTTTCTGGGGTGTTAGTTTGCACTTTTACCTGGTCCAGTTTTAGTTGCTTAGTGCTGTAATTTTCTTTACCTGCCGTGATGTTTAGCAGTTCAATGAGGGGGTCTATTATTTGGGCATCTATGTGGATTGGTGGTGGTTTAGCGATGTGTGTTTTTGGGTTTTCAGCTGGGTCTGATTTCATCTCTTGTGGCAGTGCACTGAAGGAGTTTTGGAGAGGAATTTCTTGAAGCCATTGTTGCCTTTCTGTTTCTACAGCCCTCCTAGCATTTGTATTTGATGTTATTTTTCGTTTTTTGCTGGGAGTTACAACCTTTCAGCTTTCATTTTGGTATGATAAATCGTTGTTGATGTTATTCTTCTTGTCATTCTTTTGTGTAGTTTCCATTTCTGTTTCCTTTATAACTGAGCAATTATGATCTTCGGTTGTTGATTGATTTGGGTTTGTTATATCTACAGCTCTGTTTATAAAATATGTTTCGCCTTTGTTTAATATTTTTATTGGTGGTATTTGTTGCATATTTTCCATTATTTAGCGATTGGCTCTGTCTTGAGTCACTTTGTTTTCCCCACTTGTCGCACTTACGGAGGCACTGATTGACACGTCCGCATAGCTCGACTGCTCGGGCAGAACTCAGGGCAAAGGTGACTAATTTTTAAGGCACAAAATGAAGGGTTATCCACTTAACTCGGAATTCGTGCTCGCGAGAATGGCAACAGTGTAACGTATACGCTTATTACTAGAGTCAAATGTCTCCCAGCATCTACGAGTTGTTGTTAGAAGTATAATTATGTGAAAACATAGAGCGGTTTGGTTATCATGAAAGGACTTCAAATTCGCCGTCATAATAAGGAGAAGACGATTGCTGAGGAAGCAAGTGTCGCATTTTTGCTAGACGATTTCATGTCCCTGCTCATTTCCAGAACTTCGAAGTGAGCAAGCACGCCAGATTGCTGTTCTCACACGTAACTCTATTTTGTTTTTAATAACTAATATCTTAGATTATGTTTATCTGAAATGTAATTACAATGTAATTTTTTTAAAATAGCATTTTACTGCCAGAGTTAATAGCAAATTATAATGGAATTATTCACATTCTTACAAACATCGAGGTGCCTTTTTTATTTTATTCGATAATTTTTATTTTTAACGCATCAAACATTTTCTTTTACCTATTCACGCACGTATTTCAAAATTTATTAACGATCACTTCTTACATATTGACCGCTATTACCTGATTTTTGGGTCGTTCCCCTGTCGAATATGAGAATGAGGAAGAAGTAAAGCAATTGAGATAGAATAAGAGACCTCATAGCACCCATATTTAGACAGACCAGCTTAAGAAAATAGAAATTAATTTATCCGTTGTACTGCAGTGGTTGGATCCGTTTTGACTAGTCGGCCATATTTTCCGGAAGTTGTGATTACATTTCATGGCCCTGCTTTTTTAGCAAACAACGGAGCTGTCTATAGTCATCGGCGGTCTTGTCAAACATGCAATTTGGGGTAACATGAATATCTACAGGTTGTTTTACGGATTGCATGATCGATCATATTGTGTACAGTTCTAGCGTTTAAAACTATTTATGCGGTGGGTGAGTTTAATTTCAATGTGATTTTTATACTCAATGATTGTTGGAGTCTACATTGACTTCTAAAGAGTTGAAGTATTATATACTGAAGCAACCGTTACTCGATCATTTCCATCGCGATGTACGTACCGCGTGAAGTTGCCCCATCATAAAAGCCGGCCAAAAAGTGCAAAATTACCACAGATACACCATATACTACAATCTGAAAGCAAATCAACAACTAAAGAACGCATGAAGGCGGACCTCCACCCACGTTATTTATGCTGTTATTTATGCGCACAAGAAAAGAAACAGATCTTCTGAACTGGACGATAGATGTCTTACCCCTAGAGTTACATATATTTGTATGTTACTAGTTTTGTACGCCCGGTACGCGACTACGAAGGCTCGAGGAGATACAGTCATGAATCCGGTGGATAAGGTTAGCAGGGAGTTCTATATTGTGTACTTACAACGCAATGGCGTAGCGTTTGCGTGAGTCTATGGAGTCTGGCAAACCCACGTTCCTGAAGCCAGGGGATACCCCATGGTGAGTCCCCTATGGACATCACAGCGTAGGACCACTGGGAGTGTAGGGCGTTTTAACTCGGCTACACTCCCGTTTCACACGGCTGCCTTCGGCCTTCGCTTACGTGAGTCCCATCTGGAACTGCCGAGCACGGTTAGTACGTCGCCGGCCGGCAGTGACGTGACCGTACATTCACACGATAGTTCCACCAATGACTAAGGTTGGTACCATGGGGGTCGAGTAAAAGCCCAGAGGGAGTAGCGACCCCTCAGCTCGGCCAATTATGGGTTTGGATTCGTGGTGGTAGTGGTTGATGGTCAAGATGCCGGCAAGAGGGCCGATTTAAGGGGTATTGGTTCCACTTACTTAGGGGTATTGGCACTTAAGAATGTTTTTGTTCTCCTTTATTGCGACCATCCTGGCCCATAAAGGCGTCGCATAGAGCACCACCGACTTCCAGACTCTATAATAGATAGAGTTTCCTCGCAGAGCCGGTGGGACCGTTAATGTTGGGCAGCAACGATCTCAATACTCCTATAAGAGCATCGGCCTTACCGCACACCTTTTCCAAATGAGCCCTGAACCTTCTGTAGTTTTTTATCTACACCCCAAGGTATCTAATCTCCTGTTTCGTGGTCAGAAGGTGCTCCTCCACGTTCATCTCGATTAGGTAATCGAGGATCCGCTTACCCGTCAGCAGTATTACCCCGGTATTCTCCTGTGCGATCTTTAATTCTTTATCGGTACACTACCGCACGATCACGCCCAACGCTGTACTTGATTTATTGTTCGCCTCTTTCTGCTTGGCCACGTCGAGAATCATCGCCAAGTCGTCAGCAAAAGCAACGGCATTCATTTTCGGAATCGCCTTCAACTCCTTTAGTGGACCGTCGTACACCAGATTTCAGAGCAGCGGTCCAAGTATCGATATCTGAGGGACATCCGCATACACATTTCGCCTTAACGTTCCTCTTGTCGTCCTTACTATAATCTTTATGTCCTCGAGATAATTCCCGAGGAGCGTCACCAATTTCCTGGGCATCCCTCTAAATTCTGCTTCCTCTAGGTTCTTAATCCAACTGAGAGTGTTGAACGCGTTTATCACATCAACCGCAGTCAACACACAAATCCTATTTCTTCTCTTGGACCAGTCAGCAAGATCCATTACTCAGCGCAAGGCGTCCACTGTACTCACTCTTCTCTTGATTCCATACTGGTCATTGTGAAATGGATCCAGTTCCAGGCTTTCCTCGATCAGGTTCTTAAACGTGTGCTCCCAGACTTTACTAAGTGCTGGAAGCACGCTGATCGGTCGGAAAGATGATGTTAACGTGGGATATCTGCCCGGTTTAGGTATGAGCACCACCCTCGTTATCTTTCATTTTGCCGGAATCTTGCCCGTATCGTTCACGGCGTTCAACATGTCCAGCACTTTCTCTGCTCTCCTCTCCACCAATGCTTTGACCGCCGTCTCTGGTATACCGTCTACACCAACTGTCTTGTTCGGGTTTATCTTCTTACAGGCATCTATCAGGTCTTCTTCTGAGATCTTGTACGTCGTTTCCAGAATAGTCTGTAAACATTCCCCACGCGCCTCCTCGTCGCCTGTATTATCAATAAATAATTTCTCATAATTGTCGTCAAAAGTTAAAACAAATTTGTCCATATCGGCGTCTCTCGTCGAATATGTAGCGGCACATGAGTAGAGGACAATTTAAATCATGTTGTTTTGCCTCGGAGTATCAAGATAGTTAGGATACACGTAATGTAATAACAAATAAACTCCGGGCAAGACGGTGTCGCCGCTACGTGCAACCGTCGAACAAAGACGAATTTGATTCTTCCGGCTCTCCACCGACCAGTATAAATAAACGGACGCGATCGCGAGTGAATCAGTATATACCGAGTATCTACGAGTATCTATCGATCAATATCTACGAGTTATCAGCGAGCAATTATACATTGTCTTAGCGAATACGTCTGTACGAGCATCTCCCGACATTATTTATATTTATTAATTTATTTAATTTTTTTAAATATATCTGACGGGTTGCAACAGCAAGTTCTCGCTATTCTATATTACGATCCTATACAAGTCCTCTACAAATACTTAAAATTCTCGGCGTTACGCCTCGCCTTTTTAATCTTAAAGTTATGCAGGACATATCTGTGGTCCAATGCCGACCAGATCTTCGGCTACTTCTTACCTGCATACTTCTTATCCAATCCCTTATTCGTACTAATAATGTCGAGAAAACTTTTCCTTCCGTTCTTACAGAATGTATGATCATCCTGATCAGGACGATCCCATTCTTCGTGAGCACGTCCAAGAGACTGGTTCCCCTGCGGACATTTACATGGCCTCCTCATGCGGTGACCTTTGAGGTAAAATCTCCCGCGATCATCCTTGCTGGGTAACTCGTCTTGGCCGCCTGAATTAGTGTCCAACTCCTGGATGTAGCTGTTAAACTGTTCCATATTCACAGTGGGGGAGTAATAACCCAATGCAAAATATGTTGTCTACGCTGACTTCTACGATTCCATTTCTAGCCACCCAGGTGGTCTCGTCTGGTTGTTTCCCTTCGAAGAGCGTCACCCACAACGACGTATCGTCCTTGTCGTTGTTGTACCAGTATGTCTGTTGCCTATAAGGCTCCAATATGAATACAACCTCTACTCCCGCTTCATAGGCATACTGATGCATCAATTCCTGTGCAAGCGTGCACCTATTCAAGTTAATTGTTAAAATCTTTATCTTCTGCTAGGATTACTTCTTCATACTTTCTTTCACTGTAGGGCACGCCAGGAATCCGGTAATGTGCCTCAAATTATTCCTATTCTCCTTCAGGCAGATGGCACACCTTGGTTTCTTCGTGCACTGGTTTATGGTTTGGTCCGTGTCCCCACATCTTCTGCATAATTCTTTACCAGGGCTCACTACCGTACACCTGATCGCATTATGCCCCAGCATGTGACACCTATAGCATCTCACTATGCTCGGTGAATCCTCGCCGAAGCAATCGTCAATCCTGTTTTAATTCTGATCGTCGGTCTGTCCCTGGGAACGGTGCTCGCAGGCAGCACAACCATCGCCTACTGGGTTCCCCACGGCGTCATCATTAGGGATTTCACCTCTCTCCATCTCTCTTCCTTTATGTTCAGTTCAGTGGATATGTCCTCCACCAATTCTTCCTTTGTGTCGATAGAGTTGATATTCCTGATTTCCAGTGTCTCTCTATTCGCCAAGGGAACAATTTCCATCCCCTGACGCATCGCCTTTTTCAGGTTTTCCGCAACCTCCCCAGCCATTACCTTGTTATTTAGTTCAATAAGGATGTGTCCAACCCTCGTCTTCCTGACGCTGGTTGTATCCTTTAGGGCATTCTTCGCCCCAATCACCTCCCTGTAGGAGTCTATCCAATTGGTATCCTGCCCGACTTTAGCAAAGATAGCCTCGCTCCTTCTCCTTGGAGTTCTTTCTCTTTTTTCCCTGATTAGGGGCCTTTCTACTTGCGTTTCTGCTCATGCCGTACTTTCAATTCGGCTCCTAAGCCTCCTACGCCTATTAACGAGCGTCCATTCGCCCTCGTTATCGTTGCCACAGGCTTCGGCGTTGGTTACCGCCTCCTGCATTCTTGGCTTTTTCATGTGATACCACCTTTCGCTTCGCCTCAGTCTGGTTGGCTACCGATACCTTGCTATGCCTAATCTCCTCATACTCCTTAGGCGTCATGTGCGTAGTCACCGTTTTCCTGTCGCGACGTCCAACGTTCGTCTCGGCGTTCGTGTCAATCCACCTTCTGACTCTTTTTATCTCTGTCACGCTCTCCGTTGTTCAACTTCTCGAGCATAGGATCACCCTTGCTCAAAAATGTGATCCTTCTCATCAGTAACTCTATGTTTATTGTTAGACTCCTCATGAGTCCCCTGACGTCGCAAAGACCTGATGACAGACCTCTACCTTCGTCAGCGGAAGAGCCTTCCTCCAATTTTCTGTTGCCTCCTCTTCTGGTTCCCAACACCCTCTTCTTCACTAGAACCTTCTCCATTTCCAGTAGTAGTAGCTGGCTAGTATCTGGGATCAGATAGCTACTCTGTTCGGTTAACTCCGCTTGAGAGTCAACCTCCATTTCGCTGTTTTGCCCCACCTTCCCCTTTAGTAACTCCTTGACACTCTCCTTGCCGATCGGAATCAACGATGCTTCTTCGAGTCTCTCTGTATCGCTATCGATCGCATGATCCCCGATCACTCTTACCGAGCAAGAGGCGGTCCTGGGACCGACCGTCTTCTCCTCGTTCCTTGCCCTGTCGTGTGATGACCGTCGGGGCGAGCCTGGGGAGGCACCACTCGCCGAACTGACGGGGCCTGGGGGCTCCGAAACCCCCTGGGCTGTACTTTTATTCCTGCGTGTCGATCTATCCATATTTATATATAATTTTAGAATAGTCCAGGGACGTAGCCAAGTTCCTCATAATGCAGCTATTCCTTTATCATGTCCAGTTACGTTGTCGAGGTTGTCATATTGTCGTTATTCCATTTCCATTGTCCGTATAATCTGCCCAGGGTCGTATATCTTTTGCTAATCCGTTGTAAGAATTCATAACTATTCATTACTTCTCCTTTAACTGCCATGTGCTATACACACTGTGTATCCTCCAATAATTCCTTTAAAATTCTAGCAGCTCGCTTATCACTTCATCATGTATACAATTGCATAAAACTAACATAATTATTTCCATCTCTATTATTTAACTGTCATCTTCATCTTGAAGTCAATATTAAATGTTGTCATGATACGAATTAACATTAACTTCTGTACTTATACTTGCACTTATACTTGTCGGAGATGAAAGGAAAACTGGAGCCCCCCCCCCCCCCCCTTTGCAATTTTGGGAAAAATTCCTCTAATGCTTTAGCCTAGATTTTATCATAGCTGTAATTGTTCGAGATTTGTGATAGCGAGATTGGGTTCGAGGTAACGATTGGTCGCCGAACGTAGCCACGGTCACGGGATGGACATTTTTGCCTAACGGAGGTCTGGAGTGGTTGTATGGGTTTTCCGAGAAATGTGGTTGTGGCGGCATGCGGCCTCGGGAGCGGGCCTAGCCACGTGTGATGTTGCCTCGGAGGTGCCGATACAATGGGACATACATTGTATTAATAATCAAACTCCAGGCAGAAACTGCCTAGCAACGGCGTTTGGAACTTTCTCGATGCTTGCAATCGTACAGCGAGAAAAATCTCCACGAGGCTGGCATTCGTGCGATTGTCTTGGAGAGTGACACATCGAGCATTTTCAACAATCGTATTTTGCGCCTAGTAAGGAGTTGTCCCGTTGACCGTGGATTCGTTTGGGCCCAAAACATTGTTAATAGTGTTCATTAACTTATTATTCGTAAATCATATTGTTCGTTAAACTTACTATTCGCTAAACTTGTTATTCATTAGGCTTATTATCTGTTAAACTTAATTATTCGTACAATTTATTATTCACTAACTTTATTGTTCATCAAACTTATTATTCGTTAGACTTATTATTTGTTAAGCTTTGTGATAGACTTGTATATACGTGTAGATATGGTCTCGGCTTTGTGAAACGATGGCTAGTCCACGCGAGGAGTTGTTGCGCGCCCAAAATTCCAATCATAACCCAACGTCAGAAGTGGGATCAGAACCGCTTAAAGTGATACAAGAGCAGATGGCCTTTATGCGCGAGTTAATTCAAACGCTAGCGCAAAGACCGAGGAGCAGGGTTTACGAAATCCAAGGGAAAAACGACCAGCCGCATCGTCGAAGGTGACTTGCTTCAAATGCCATGAGGAGGGACATATCGCGTCTAATTATCCATCATTGCGGAAAAGAAACTACGATTCCATTGACGAACGCCGGATCGACTCCTGTCTAGTGGAAGCTCCGGCTGGTAGATTAAGCCATCTGGGTGAGTCGTATCCATTTTATTTTGATTCTGGAGCCGAGTGTTCGTTAATTAAAGAGTCCTTAGCCTCGAAATTTTCGGGTAAAAGAATAACCGATACAGTAGTGATGCGGGGAATCGGGAATACTTGTATTAAGAGTACACTTCAGATTTTGTCCACTGTTTGTATTAATGGTCTTACATTGGAGATAGTTTCTCATGTCCTTGCTGATGATTACTTAAAATACGATATCATGATTGGTCGCGAGATTTTAAGCCAAGGATTCGACGTAAATATCACGCAAAATAGCCTCGTTATTTGTAAAACAAAGATCATTAACGCCTGTGGTAAAGTCGCGGAAGATGCGGTCAACATTAACGAGGTTGACACTGATGTGGTCGGTAACGATAAAGATCGATTAATTTCTGTTCTCGAAAAATTTAAAGAATCATTCATTACGGGTTTCCCGCGTACTCGCGTCAGTACGGGCCAGTTAGAAATACGGCTAATTGATCCCAACGTCACCGTGCAAAGAAGCCCTTACAGGCTTAGCGAGGAAGAGCGAAGAATAGTACATGAGAGAATAGACGAATTAATTAAAGCACAAATTGTAAGACTTAGTAATTCGCCGTTCGCGAGCCCCATGATACTCGTGAAGAAGAAGGATGGCTCAGACAGATTGTGTGTAGACTTCCGAGCGCTAAATAAAAATACGGTCGCGGATCGGTATCCTTTACCCCTTATTGCTGATCAAATCACGAGATTGCAAAGTGCGAGATACTTCATTAGCCTGGACATGGCCAGCGGATTTCACCAGATTCCCATTCATCCTAACTCGACGGAATATGCAACGTTCGTTACCCTCGACGGTCAATAGGAATACGTAACGATGCCGTTTGGGTTGAAAAATGCACCAGCCGTTTTCCAGAGAGCCATTTTCAAAACCTTAGGCGACCTCGCTTATTCGTATGTCGTTGTTTATTTGGACGACGTTCTAATAATTGCCGACTCAATAGACCAAGCTCTAGAAAGGTTGCACATTGTACTAAACACCCTCGTAAACGCCGGATTTTCTTTTAATTTCGCTAAATGTTCCTTTCTGAAGACGTCGGTACTTTATTTGGGATATGTAATTCGTAACGGAGAAGTTCGTCCAAACCCGGGAAAAATACAAGCTTTGAATTCTTTACCTGCACCGTCGACCGTCACACAGCTTAGGCAGTTCATAGGTTTGGCCTCTTACTTCCGAAAATTTATTCCTAAATTTTCACAAGTGATGAAACCCTTGTATGCACTCACTTCTGGTAGCAAGCACATAACTTGGACGGATAGGCATGAAAAGATAAGACAAAAGGTAATTTCCGTTCTGACCGACGCGCCGGTGTTAACGATATTTGACCCCAATCATTCCATAGAACTACATACCGACGCTAGTTCGGAGGGGTCCTCCTTCTCCTCGGAGGGGTAGTTCTCTGCGATTTATAGCAGTGAGTGTAGGAATTATATTCAATCCAACTAATAAAATTGGTGAAGTTACAGACGAGTGTGGCAAAGTCGATAGGAGTAAAAAATCTGTAGTAAAAATACCCTTCTGGCTATACATTACACGTGGTTATGCGGTTACGATAGAAACGATATATGTGTACGTATGCATTACCAGAGGGGAAATTTCCTCTCCTACATCGTGTTTTAAAATATTTAACGATTTGACGACAGTCATTAAATTTTCGTATGAGATAAATTCAGTTATATATCAACTAAAAATGTTGTTACTAACTTATATTTTCTACTACAACACAACGAAAATGTTATCAATTCTGAAATCTTTTTTATACTTTATTTAAATATGATCTCACTAAAACGACCGTCATTTATTCATATTATCACAATATTTATTTATATAATATAAACCATAAAGCATTGATGACTTTATACAAATTTAATGGAAAAGTACAAGTACGTATACAATGTGGGACACGTATAAATGAAATCACTTAGACTATTGTATAACTAACGATTTTAATGAAAAATGTTTCAGATAAAAATTGAATGGTTTCAAGGAGGAAATAATATGACGTGTTTAGTTTTTGGTAATTATTATCCTTATTACATGTAGCGCTAGTCGGCCTTCAATATTTCCGAGGTATTCGTAAACAATTGAGAAAACGATATACAGGGTGTTCGACTATAGGTTTCCGAACATTTAAGAGGCGATTCTTGAAGCCGAAATAAGACGAAAATCCAGAATAAAAGAATTGCGTTTTCGGCTTTGTTTTTTTAGTTATTGACAATTAAAAATACCCCTGCACGTGAGTAAATCTCTTTACACGAATGAAAGGAGACCAACTTCAGCAGCGGGGAGCACAGTAATTCTCATTCCGAACAAAACATGGGCAGTAGCTTATCTCGTAAAAGTTGCAGAAAAGAAGACTATGGTATTCAAAGACGTAAACAATCCCGCGTGACATTTTGCAGAAGAAATGGTAAATTGAACATTAAACTTGCTTACCCGTGGAAATCCATAACAGTATATCGAAAACCACCGTATGAAATTTGCGAGTAGAGAGGATTAATGTTTTCTCTAATGCTTCATTTTTAGAAACACCGCGAGTGTCTACGGCAAAATCACATATATAAAAGTCGAGAGGATTTAAATCTGGGGACCGAGACTTTTCGACCAACCCACCTGTTTCCAAAATAGTTGGATAAGTGCTCTTGCACTGTTTAGATAGATTGCGGTTGTGCACCATTCTGCATGAATGTATCTTTTAATGTGTGTGGATTTTCGCGTGTCCAGAAATGTTCGTTTCATTTTTACTAAATATCTCCATACCTTTCACCCTGAAAAATCAGTAAAAATTAATTCTCATATCAGTTTTAGTACGTGTAATCATACATGTCTTTCTTCCACCTTAGTTCTACTACTATTTCTGTAATCAAATTATTAAATTTTAGAAAAATGTTGGATAGCAAAGCAATAATGCTAATAGGTCACGTGAAGGCGCGAAAGAAGTGTTTACCATTCCAGAATATATTTAATATTTATAAGCATTTATAAACAATCATCGGAGAAAAAGGAGCTACGCTGCACCTATGTATTGTATATTTTAACAATTAGAGCCAAATATACCATATATTTTGACGGTCAACTGTGCATTCATCATGATTAAAGTTTAGATATTCTTAGAGATTCTTTGACGAAAGATCAGAAATATCAGAAGATGATATGACTGATTTACATAGTAATAGAATATCCTTCGGTACTAATAGCATGTTGGCATTAAGCATGGAACTTATATTATTAAAACTACTGTAGTGTCGTGGAAATTAAGATATAAATTTTTTCCCGATTACTTACAATTTATTAATAATGAATTGGATATACAGGTATTAATTGGACAGAAAACGATGTTTGTTTAACTGAAACTAAATGCGATACTCGTATCTATCTCAAATAACTTTACAGTTATTTGGCAACTCTCGTCACAACGAATCTAACAACTCTACAACACTGACAACTCGATCAACTCTAACTCTAACGACTCTACTCTTCGACGACTCGATTAGCTCTCTCAACTCTACTCTTCGATGTCTTGATCAACTCTGACTCTCGCAACACACTCACTTTTCGACTCGCATACTTTGACCTCTCGGTCATCGCTACTTGAACCCGAAACCGTTCTTCTGCTCTAGCGCTCTTTATTGTTTTTCTCGTATCTCTGCACGCTCATGTTTTGCAAGAACTAGGTGACTTTAGTCACATAGGCGCTCTTCAATGTAAACTAACCACAGAAGGACGATGACACGGTTTTTTTTCTATTTTCAACCGATCTCTAATCAAACTCTTTTCTTTTACGATACTACACTACTTTATAAATGTAACAAGATATTTTTCTGAATGGTGCGACGCACTGCTTTTACCGAAATATTGATAATAGATGACACCGTGCAATCGAAGACCGGGAAAGAAGTTTTCTAAGCAATCAGTCGTGATAACATTAGAAAGATAATTCAAATCATTTCACAGTTGTAGAATAGTACTTAAAAATTGTTGTAATCCCGAGAAATTGGAGGTGTTTTTAAATCTTCCCGTGAAGCAACAAATTAATTTTCCATATCATATAATTGTTTATTATTAATTGTTTATTATATATGTAGCGGCACGCGAGCAGGTCAATTCAAATCCTGTTGTTGTTTTGTTTCGGAGTATCATGACCGTTAGGTCGTAGGTATGGTAAGGAGTAACGAGCTCCGAGCAAAACAATGCTGCCGCTACTCGCAACCGTCAAACGCAGTCGAATTCGAATTTGCCGACTGTCCCCCGACCAGTATAAATAAAAAAACCGTGTGCTGAGCGAGAGAGTACAACGATCGCAATCGAAGCCATCGCATGCCCAAGACATACAAGAATTCTCCGAACTACGCGTATTTAATTACGAATAATTATACACGGTGACGAGTGTATTGTGACTACGCTCAATAAACTAATTATAGACTATCTAGTATAAATTCTTAGTTGACCATTCCTCTACATATAAATTGTTCATTATTTATCGATTATGAATTGGTTTTTGTAATTCTGTAGTATTCATTTCCACCCAATCCTCTAAAACACAGTTAACAGCCACGGTATGTATCTATCACTATCATTTACAGGAAAGCGATGAAAACTGGTAGTGAGTTACGGTTGCTTAACCCGTAAATCGGATACATGCACTTCTTATAATGACTATTACTCGGAAATTTCTGACATTCTGTTTTAAATGATCAAACAAAACAATCGGGCAGAATTACGTACAATATGCAATATGAAAATGGCATATGGACAATATAAACACTTAATATATATTATACAAAAAGCAGCCAATGAATAGCAATTAATTTTAATCGGTACCTGATTATCTTCGACGTCTTTCTCACGGTAAAGCGTCGTGTCGTAGTTTCCGCGAAAACTGATAATCTTTTCTTATTCGTTATTCTCATTAAGTTTTAATGGTTTATGTAGAGTATAGGTAGACTCTAATTGTATTGTAGATCAGTTCCGATAAATATATCGTTCATTGAATTAAGGGGGTATTCTAGTCTAGAAATTTGAAAAAATCGAAATGTTTCTTTTTATATTTCCAAAGTTTAGACATTCAAGAGTATGTCCTCAAAGGGATTTGTGTTACAGCGATTTTGGTGACGCGACAACTAAACTGGTTCGACCGGAACAAATTGAACAAAAAGCAAAGAGCTGTGGCTGGGGGTACTATTGATGAATTTGTCCATGAAAATCCTCCTCTAAGTGACGATGTATTGAAAGTTATAAAGCCAATCTATGAAAGTTTGTTTGCAAATACCTTATTAGAATGATGTTTGGGTTCTGAAACTCAAAATAATAACGAATTGTTAAATTCTTTGATATGAACTTTCGCTCCGAAACACATTCGTGCAGGAACGCGGACCATTGAAATTGCTACTTTTCTCGCTGTTAGTATTTTTAATGAAGGTTTTATACTCATTTTAAAAGTACTGAACGTTATGGGAATCACGATTGATCCACAAGCCCATGCGTTCGCTGTCAAACGGGACGAAACTCGGATCGAACGCTCTGAAATCCGAGCTTCGGATGCTTCAAAGGAAGCCAGGGCTGTTCGTCTACACGAAAGAACTTCAGAGAATGAAAATTTCGAAGTGGAGGAAGGTTCATTATATGGAGCAGAAATCGCCGATTGAAAATATGTAAGTATACCGCACCATTATATGAGTAAAACTGCCTGAAACTTTACTCAAAACTTTATACGCGTTTTTCTCGAAACTACTTTTTTCAAGTTGGCGTGCATGATATCTCAAGTTCTATTGAACCGATTTATTTGAAATTTTGTCTGAACCTTCTCTATACATCTCTCTGTCGTTTAGCAGATTAAAGTAAAAAATTTTTATTTTTATTATTTTTAAAAAATTTGAAACTGTTAAAAAAACCAGAACAAAATTTTTTTTACTTCTCCGAGGTAGGGGCGATAGCGATATCTTTACTGATTAAGGATGCGTTAAATTTTTTGTTTCAAACGACTAGAAGGGTTGAAGCCATACACGCCAGGATATTCCTTTTTTTGGATCCTCCACTTTACCAACCGATAACTTTACGAATTTTGAATTTTTAAAATTTTTTATGCATTCTTAAAATATAAATAAACGAATGATGAAAAAATGGATAGCAAAAATATTCTTTGTTTTTTTTTTAGAGAGCTCGAAAATTTCTACGTGCCCCTAGAATAAAATACCCCCTTAATTATAATTCCTACCGTTTCAGTGGCGCTGGTTTCTTATTCTGCACCGATAATGTCGCATATGAGACATTAAAATGGTATGGGATACGTTAGCCTCCGGGCCGTGGAATATTTCTTTGCATTGCATGTGTCACGGGTGAAATTCGAGCTGCCATATAATAAACCAAACTTCCGAGCGCCTTATCACGTGTGACCGTCCGGTCAACGTCCGTTCTCAGCTGCCTGGGTGGCATTCAGTCACTCTAGCCGTTCTCCGAAATATATGATAAGTATAAGCAAAGATTTCTCCCACTCCAACGAATAAAGGGGTATAAATGCTCCCTTCAAAATCATCCTGCCAGTCTGAAATTATTCTCAACTAGCCCAAGTATCAAAAGTGTATCATCGCGAACCGAAAATTATACTGTATAAATTGAGTAAAAATAAAAGAACTCGATCTCCTGTTCGGAAATTGACAAGTTTCTTGTTTTTACCTTAATTTTTACGCTACACATGCATGGACTGTCCTATTCTTGGTCAATAAATCCTCCATACTGAACTGATAATTCCGTATGTGACATGAAAATGGTATGGGGCACCAGATGACCTCAAAAATGTGGGATACGAAAAAGCATTGATTGTCATGTTTATTTTGTTCCTCATCGGTGCTAATAGCATAAAGATGTCTATATGTGTATACATATATACATGTTTCAATCTCAATCTTTTTAAAGTTTAGTAGGTACATTTGACGATGCGATTGAGCTGCTATGTTCTATGTGAGGAAATGTAAATTCTGAAAAGATTAAACTTTAAAAGAAACGCAGGTATGTATAAATGTATTACAAGTATAGCCTCGCACACACTTAGAGATATTGTCTTAGAAATTGTTTCTAGGTAATTTTTATTCAGTTATGATAAATACAAATGTACAAAACGTGCAAAATATATTAAAATTAAGAAATATGCGGAATGTGCGAATTGTTTTATAAAAATATGATTTTGCACAAATATCTGCAGTCTAAATCTTTTTATGCGTTATAATAGCTTATTTCGCCATAAAATATAAAAAGGTATAAACACATAAAAATAATTACAAATTTCCTGAATTTCATAATTCAGAATTACTATGCATGTGAATAGAACATCTCAGTTGGTGACCTAATTCCATCGTATCCTTGTCAATTTTGACTGTCATAATTAAATAGAGCATACCTTTCTCATTTTCGATAAACCAGTATGTATATGTTTTACTTACAGCTTCCGATAGAATCCGAAATAGTTTACTCAAAATAAATGCTTCGCTGTGTAATGCCGAATAAAGATAATCGAATACATGATCTTACATGTTTTTCAGTTAATTTGTTAACTGCTCTCGTACCCTTATTGCGCTTTAGTTTCGATAATGCAATAACATCGCACTAGAATACCAGTGGATCGTTAATTTGAAAATCGTACTTAAATAAATCCTTTTTCCATTTCTAATAAGGATTTTCAATACTATTTCGTTCTTCTGTCTTGTTCTGATTACTTACATCTTGATCGGAAACAATAACTCTCAAATCTGTACTGTGTAAAAGATCTAAAATAACATTTACTACCTCTGATAACTGATTAGTTTGAATTTAATTCTTTGATATAAAGAGTGTTATTCTTTATGAACAAATATGAATTACATCGAGCAAGTGAGAATGATTGTGCTAGGACTGGATCTCTACGTTTAATCTTTTAAACTTGAGAATATCATGCATTTTATTATACAGAAAGGGTAAAGTAAAGTGTAGTTTTTAACAAAATTGCTGTTCATTCATCGAATAACTATTTCGTCTGTCATAAGAAAAACATTGCATCGATATAAACGTTAAAACGAAATTGCAAACTCTACGCGTGATTGCCTTTTTCAGACGTATATCACTATTATTACCTGAAGAAAGCTTCTCAGCTACTCTTTTCAATGCTCTGCACTCTACGAGTAATTGCGAGACAGGAATATTGAACGTATTCTTCTCTCGCTTCAATTTACACTCCAGTTCTTGAATTTCTTTGTGTTCATTTATTTTTTTTTTTTCTTTATTTAATATTTCACATTCACAATTTGTCCAATTTGGACATTTGGTAGAAAATGGGGTGGATACCCCAGTGGGGTACCATCTTCGTGTTTGTTAGGTTATATCCTGTATGAGATCTACTGGGTGTTTTCTTTTTAGTCTTCTTTCTATGCTTGATGTGTTGATCGTTTTCGCTGCCAGCCGGTTCGGGTGCGTTGCTATTCTTTCTCTGTACCTTCTTGCGCGTCTGCTAATTTCCTCCTTGTCCGTTGGTATTCCAAGGTCTTTCCGTATGTTCTCGTTTCTAACGTACCATGGGGCGTTTACTATTGTTCTAAGAATTTTAGCTTGGATTGTCTCTATTTTGCTTACATGGCTCATTGCTGCTGTTCCCCATAGTGGTATTCCGTACGTCCAGATTGGTTTTATGATCGTTTTGTATATTTTTAATTTGTTTTCTATGCTTAGTTTGGACTTTCGACTTGTTAACCAATGCATTTGTCTCCTTGCTATCTGTATTTTGTATATTATTGATTTAATATGCTGTTTCTATGTGAGTTGTGTATCTATGTGAAGTCCTAGGTATTTGACTTGCCTTGTTTGTATTATGTGCGTGCCGTTAAGAAAGATGTTTGGTGGTATCTGTTTTCGCAGCGTGAATGTAATATGGTTGCATTTACTGGGGCTTGCTTTAATTTGTTTAACTTGTAGCCACTTTTCTATTTTTTTCATATGTTCTTGTAGTAATGTGACTGCTGTTACAGGGTTAGTGTGCCTGACTAGTACCGCTGTGTCGTCCGCGAATGTCAGTATTTTGCTATTGGTAGTTGTTGGTATGTTGGCCGTGTATAGTGTGTATAATATTGGTCCTAAGACGCTTCCTTGCGGAACCCCTGCCTTGATGTCTGTGACTTCAGAGTATGTGTCCTTGATTTTTATTGTGAAGGTTCAGCTGCTTATGTAAGATTTAGTTAAATGGTACATCTGCTCCGGGAATTGTTTTCTGATTGATTGAATTTGTCAAATGCTTTCTCGATGTCCATAAAGAGGGCTGTGCAGTATTGTTTGTTTTCTAATGCTACTAGTATTACTTCATGTCTGTGCATTTGCTCTATCGTGGAGTGTTTGTTTCTGAATCCGAATCGGTGATCTGGTATTAATTTTTCCTTCTCTATTATTGGTTTTATGCGGTCGTAATTTACTTTCTCTAGTATTTTAGAGAACAGAGGAAGTAATGAAATTGGTCTGTGTGATGTAGTTTGATGTGGGTTTTTGCCTGGTTTAGGTAACATTATGATCTGTGTCAGTTTCCAAATTTTGGGAAAGTATTGAATTCTTAGTATTGCATTGAATATTATTGTGATTTGTCTTATCGCTTTTGGCGGAAGGTTTTTCAAGATTCTATTATTGATTAGGTCGATTCCTGGTGCTTTGTTATTTTTTGTTTTCTCGATTATGTTTCTAATTTCTTGTGCTGTTCTTTTAGGTATGGTGTAGTGTTTGTCAGTTGAGGTACTAGTGATTTGCGCATCCTCGTCCATTTGTCATTTGGGGTTGCTATTGTTGATATTATGTGGTGTAAATGTGTCGTAAAGGTGGTTGGTAAATTCTTCAGCTTGCTCTTCGTTGCTTTTTGCCCATGTGTTATCTGTTTTTTCTGATTGCTGGGACCAGTTTTATTGTCTTCTTTATTTTTTTTGTGACTTTCCAAAGTGAGTAGTTGGAGTTCTCGTGTGCAGATAGTGTCTCTATGAATTTTGTGAACTCGTTGTTATTGTGCCTTTTTATTTTGTTTTTTATTTCCTTTGCAAGTTTGTTTAGGTGTTTTTTGTTTTCTTTTGTTCTGTGTTTTTGACATTTTGCTTTCGCTTTTCTTTTTTTCTAATTTTTTCGAGGATGTCTGGCGGAATTATGTTTGTTTGTCTATTAGTTGATTCAGGTATGGTGGTTGCCCATGCTGCTTCTTGAATCGTTTCTGTAAATGTTGTTACTGCTTGTTCGATGTGTTCAGGTGTTTTCAGTGGGATGTTGCAGTTGATTTTGCTCTCAATTATTTCTTTAAATGTTTGCCATTTGGTGGTTTTATTGCATAGTGTCTCTGAATTGTTATAAAGTATTGATTTGTTTCTGTATGTAATTATTATGGGTGTATGGTCGCAGGTAAGCTCAAGGCTGGGTGCTATGTTTAGTTTATTTGCGTTTAGTCCCTTTGTAACTGCAAAATCAAGTAGGCCAGGTATTTTGCTCAGGTCTGTCGGCCAGTATGTCGGTATTCCCGTGGATAATATATTGAGATTATTGTTTCTAGTGTAGTTTTCCAAAGTTCTTCCTCGTGGTGTAGTGATTCCAGATCCCCATAGTGTGTGCTTGGAGTTGTAGTCTCCAGCTGCGATATACTTGTCCTCTAAGTGTTGAAAGTACTCTTCCCACATTTGCAATGTAATTTTGAATCTCGGCGGTACATATACTGCTGACAACTGTAATTGGTTGCTGATAGTTTGTACAGTAACGGTGGTTGCTTGTACATATGTTCCTTACTAACTTGGCTGTGTAAGTGATGTTTAATATTGTTTTTTATTACTACTGCGGATGCTTGGTATCATATATGGTGTAGTACGGTATTTTTATATAACTTTTTGTAGTGAAGTGTGTTTCTGATACGAGTAGTATGTCGATATTATTGTTGTACAGGAATGTTTTAGTTTCTAGGGCCCTTTGTTGTAGGCCGTTAGAGTTCCAGGCTATTATTTTAGGCATGTCCATTTTTATTTCTTATTTTTTGCTCAGCATGTTTGTAAGTAGTTATAGCATGACTGTGATTTGTTCCGTTTGCTGTCTGAGGACTGCGTTTTGTTCGCTTATCATTTTTGTAAGTTCTTCGGTGTTTTTGATGGATTGTTAGTAGTTCTTTGATTTCTGTAGCGTCTTCGGTGTTGTTGCTTTTACTCTGATTGTTTATGGGCGTTACTTGTCTAATGTTTTGAGTTGCTTGCGCGTGGCTTCGGTTTCCTTGGGGATCTGTGTTTCTGCTTATAGCTTTTTCTTCCATTTGTGCTTTCAATGTTGCTTCGTTATCCGTTGTACTTTGTTGTTGTTGGTAGTTATCGACTGATCTATTGCGAAGTGGTGGAAACAATTTACGTTGTAATTGTTTCCTGATTTCACATCCTTTATAGCTGGCTGGGTGGTTTCCGTTACAATTATAACATCTAACTTGTTCTATTTTTCCTGTGTATGGGCAGTGTATTGTTAAGTGATTTTTTGCACATTTAACACATGCCGGGCTTCTGTTATAATAATTTTTTGTGTGACCGTATTGTTGGCACCGCATGCATTGTGGTATATCTTTCTTGTAGCGTGGTGGTTCTACTGTTACTATTGTGTTTTTGATTTCATAAATTTCCTTGTTATTGGTTCTGGGTTCAAGTTCTATTAAGAATAGTGGTAATGGTTGCTTCGTATCGTACCTTGTCATATTGTTTATTGTTCTTGTTTGATGGCCAATTTTTGCTAGTTCGTCTCTTAATTTTTCTGTGTTAATTTTTGGATGTAATCCTCTTATAACTATTTTGTAGCTCCTTTCCGTTTTGAGTTGGTAGGTGTGGTATGTAGTATTTTTCCCCTTAATTCTTTTATCACAGAAAGTAAAGAATGTCTGGAAAGTAAAGAATAACACTATTCTTATCTAATAGCAATCGTAAATCAAATTATACGCGCGCATGAACATGCAACAAATGCAATGTATAATCTGGCTGACGCACTACTAATAGCAGTGGCATTTTACAATCAACTACAAGAGCGTTTTATTTTTTTCAAGGTTATTGGTATCCGATCGCTCTTTTTAATTTTTTTTCTTGCTACATTTACGTCGGAGTAAAATAATTAAAGAAATGTCGTACTCAAATTCATAAAGAAGAAATTCACCCAGCTTTTGAAGAAATTCACCCAACTTTTTCTGAAACCAATTACAATTATTGGGTCACTAGTAGGGACAGAAGAAATCGATCTTGTTGTCGGGACAGCACTAATTCGTACACACTAACTACGTATACGTGAAGCAGGAAATGCGCGTGCGAACGCGGCCGTGGTTGCAGTGCACGGCGGTGGATTACAAATGGAGCAGTCTAGATCTCTCATTCAGTTTAATCGTTTCCTATGCATTCCGTCGTATCCATTGTCGACCAGAGCTCTATAATAATTTAATGCCAAATATAATAAGTTACTTGCTCTCTAGCCGGCTGCCAGGCTTACCCTATTCGTTCCTCTATGAAAGCTGAAAAGCGGCTGCTGCTCCCGCCGAACAGATGGAGCGTTAACTTATTGACCGGTGCATTTAGTGTTGTTCGGCGCCGCGCTGCTCTCCGTTAAGGGGGGGGGGGGTAAGGTTAATTCGTACAGAAAAAGGCATGTTTTTGTGAATTTTTTCTGACGATTCAGTTAAAATTTCTTTTTTTAAAACCAATAGTACATTAAAGTATGACATTTGAAGAATATTGTGTAAAATTTTCACGGAGAAATATTAATAAATACGGCAATGGCAGCAATTATTCGGACGTGTCTCGGAAAAAAGTATAATTACGGTGCCCGTCAGCACGTGGTGCTGTATCATCAGAAATCAAAAATTTAAAGTTCATTCGTTAGATAATAGTTTTTCCCAGGTAACGCTGTAAAGCTTTTTTCGAAATTTCAATTTTTCACTTTTTTAGGACACTTTGAAGGGAAAAATGCGACTTTGTGCGAAAATTTGCGGCTAATTTGTTATTTTACAATAGAAATAATTAACAACTTTGAAAAAACTTTGCAGCGTTACCTCGTAAATTATGTACAGAAATAGTGTTCAAAATTTCAAAAGGATCGGTGCAGTAGTTTTGAAGTAGCAGTGGGCACCGACTGTGAAAACGTGAGTTGTGGGAAAAACGCTTTAAAGTTTTGAACACTAAAAAATCTGGCATAAAACGTTGATAAGCGAATTTTATCGGCTTGCCTCACACTGAATCATCAATGCCAGGTCCATAAAGGATGTTGCTATCATCCATGATAGCTCTTCGGCTGTTGCTGCTTTTTCTTCTTTTATAGCAGATTAAAAAAATCGATTCGCTACTTCTCTTACAGTCGAGCACATTTCTTTCACGTAATCATTGTACGTCGGTTTTGATCCATCAAGCCGCAGAACTTTTCACAGCCAACTAATCCAAGGCCTAATATCCTCATCACGAAAACAAACCGATAATTAACATCGAAAGTACCAGTATTTATTCTTGCACTAGACGGAACATTTGTAATCTGTTTACAGCATTCGCACGACACTTTGATGTTAAATCCAAGGCTTTCTTTCTTAATCGAATGAAAATTTACTTTTTCATCACATTTCACACACTTCACTAGCGTAGCAATTGTTGAAAAGACTAATAAAAAATCAATTATCCTATAATGTTTTTCAAGATCCTTCGTAACTTGTTCTTCAACGGTCACTTTTATTTTTTTAGCTGACGCGCTACTTGTTGAAATGCCTTCGCTTTTACGTTTATGCGGAGGTACAATTTTTCTAGGTCGATATAATCTCGAACCAGTTGATTGTCTATCAGATCTTGTAATTTTTTAGGCATTTTAGTAATAATATAACACAAAACTTAATGAAAACGGAGCCAAAATGATGCGAAAATAGGAGCGCACCTGTACGTCTGCTCGATAGAATACTCCTACACTAAATTTTATACTCTACACTGACAAAATATGCAGTACAGGTATAAGGAGGGTTGTACTTAAGTCGAAATTTATATAAATAGATCGGGGGGGGGGTAAAATTAGGTATTATATAGAGAGAAAAACGTCTGCCAGGTAACAATAGCACGCTCGGGTAGGATAGGTACTAAAATCCGACATGTATAAAAATACTCGTAACTTCGTCAATTTTCCTCCAATCGACTTGAAATTTTGACACAATATTCTTAAGATATTATGCATTCAATTAAAAAAATAAAAAAATGCAAAAAAAATTTAAAACCTTCCCCCCCTTAAATCGACTGCCCTCCCTCCCCCAATCTTAATTGGTCAGCGTCGCTAATGAAGACAGCCATTATATGCCATTAACACGGGATCAAGTGACATTAGTATTTTACTGGCCGACAGGGAAACAATAATGCCAATTACCGCTGGAATCCGAATAGTTTTCGGTTCGTAGGTTGATAATCGAGAGAAAGAGGTTTTTAAAGGCGTTTCAGTATTTCACTGCCTATGCCGGAGCGTAAAATATCTTGGGTTCGATGAAAGTTCGTGAGTAGAATAAGGGTTTAGAAGAGATTGCTGGTTTGAATCAGTAGAATTACTGTATCAGTAGGTACGTGGGAATTAACTTGTGTTCTGTTGGAAATCAACAAATGAGATATCGAGGCGGTAGATTAGACTACTGAAAATGGATATTTCATGTACTTATGGAACGAGTATCAATGTATGATTGTCCGGATGACAGGCTTTAGATCTATTATTTCCTTTCCTTTATTTCGCAACAATTCATGGT
Organism: Bombus hypnorum; assembly: GCA_911387925.2. Lineage (NCBI taxonomy): Eukaryota > Metazoa > Arthropoda > Insecta > Hymenoptera > Apidae > Bombus > Bombus hypnorum. Next base: position 19,817,396 of record OU427021.1, read on the forward strand.
AATGAATGAATGATAATTGATAATTAAGAAAAAGAATAAAAAAAAACAAATGAAATCAAGTGCTTTTTCTTTTCAGCTATGTATGCTAAACAATGTTGTTAAATGCGATTATTAAGGAATCCATGATATCAATTAAGTTTTCAACCAGTGATGCAAGCAGCGTACGGAGCTGCTAATAATAAGTACTTCATTAATACTTTAAACACTGCTTGTGGTTAATTTAGCCTACGTTCATTTATAAAATTTCTTAATAAATTCCAGTTAGAAAACTGCTTAATTTTTCGAAATGTGTATTATTTTGACAACGTTCGAAGAACATTATGTTCAAAGATGGAACAACTTTAATACTTTTTCATATATGACAATATCCAGAATGCATCTTCACGTTAGACGGCAAACAGTCTGGATTAATATCAAGAAGTTGAAAAGTCGGCAAAAGCGTAAGACATTTTAATTACAGCAATTTAAATTCAATTTTAGTATTTTGCTCAGGCTGACGGAGCTGCGCAGCTGTTCTATAAATTAGCATACTAAACTTTATCACCAACAGCTCGACAAAGACGTGCCAAGACGGCTCAACTAATTTCAAAGATAGAATAAAGTTAGAAACGTGCGTGCTCGTCTTTAGCTGCTTTCAGAAATTATAACTTAAGACAAACTATTCTCCTTATTACTATTTATTTTTGCTTGGATTCCACGTTCTAATAAAAATATTGCACTACGTAACTGATATAATAAATTAAAAGCTACAATAATAACGTTTTGTAATAGTGTCTGAACGATTTGAAATTATTATAAAGTATTATGACACGGCCGAATATTCCTCGCATCGAGATACGTCCGTTCGCGAAATGATTTCCATCGGATATATTTAAAAAGTTTACAATTGCACATGACATGAAACAAGTTCCAAAGTTTGAGAAATATAATTCTACGAATTTTGCATAGACAAGCCTCGATGTAATCACTCATGAACCTGAAAATGTTTCGCACGCGTCAGAATATAATCCACACATAGAAGTATACCCTCGAATAAATTATGCCGAAGAATCACAATTCTCGATATTTTGTTTTAATCTCAGGGATTGATCAGCCGAAAGTTTCGTTTCAATCAATAATGGTTCATCATGAAAGATGATTTTGCAGAGCGATGGAAATGCAAGGAAAAAGGATCCGTGTGGCTTTAGATATTATCGGAGTTTCAATTTCTACTACTCTTTCTGGATACTTCAAAATATGATTTCGATTATTTTTCTAATCTAATTCTCACTGACATAATTTTCCTTATATTCAAAGGGAGGAAGCGAGTAGTAGGTAACTCGTACTTCTTATGTAGCTAACTGCCCGCTTCAGGAGAGAAGGAAAGAAAGAGAGGAGAGAGAAAGAGAGAGAGAGAGAGAGAGAGAGATAAGAATTGCGTGGATGAATGTATAATAGAAAATATATTTAAAGAAGTTTAAGTATAAGTACTATGTGTATGATAATCCAGATCCGCACGCTGGCAGCGTTAGTTTACGAAAGAGCTTCGAAGCCATAGGCTTATCATCTGTACAAAGTATGTTCCTAGAAAAAGGCTATGAGGCTGAGAGGCCCTTCAAATTGATTTAGTGTTAAACAATATTCAATGGCTTCGAGGATTAAGGAAATTAAACATTAGAAGAGATGTGGAGTTTTCCTTGAAGTGGGACCTACTTCAACACAACTGAATTAAACAATCTTTAAGTTCATTTCAATAAATTATAGTAATTACATATCATGAGTCGCTTGACCAATAAACACAATACTCTACAAGATATGAGAAATTAAGAATAAGATCTTGCAACCTATGGCAAAGAGAAATATTTGCAAGGAAATAGTGCATAACATTTATGCTTGGACAAATGCAACTGGAACTACTTTATATTGTACTTCGAGGAAATAAAACTTATAAGATTCATTGAACGATAAAAAGGGCTTCCCGCTAAAGGCGGAACAAATTGGAGTAAGAGGCGTATAGGCGAGAATGTTATTGCATTCAGTAACAAAAATAATACGAAAGCAAATCAACGAATAAAGAGAAGAAAGAGAAAAGAGAAAATTTGAAAATAACAATCTCCAGCTATTCAGACTATCTTCCGATGCCACGCACAGGACAAAGCTTCATTCTGATTTAATGTGATTATCGGTATAATTGTACCTGTACTCCGATTCGTATATCCGTCAATTATTTAATCTATGGCAATTACTGCGACTTTAATGTATACTATCTGAAATCAGTTGATTCGTTCGGAATTGTAGAAACTATTGCCTGATAGTTTAACATCCAATGTGTGACATTTTTTATTTTTTGGAAGAAACTCATGTGACCCTCGTGGGTAATGTGACCCACGCATCTGCGATTGGCATAATGTCCGTAATTCCCATAAGAATGTCTGTATTGTCTTTTTAGTCTGCGGATATGATCCGTTGTGTCAAGTAATTGGGTAACTAGTGAATTTTGGTGGTTGTTAACTCTTATTTTATATCTGTTTCTGAACTTGGATATTTCCTCTTTAACTGTGGGTATCTTAAGTTCGCGATGTATTGTTTAGTTAGTAACATACCAAGGTGCATCTTATTAAGGAGTCTTTGATTGGAATCGCTGGAGAATTTCTATGTTGGAATTACTCGCTGTTCCCCATAGTTGGACCCCATAGGTCCAAACAGGTTTTAATATGGCTTTATATAGCATTATTTTACTCTACAAGTTTAAGTTTGAGTGCCTGCCAATGAGCTAGTAGAATTTTTTTAGTTTTGTTTTCAGTTCTTTAGATTTATCTACGATGTACCGTATCCATGTCATTTTTCTGTCTAGAATCATGCCCAGATATCTGACTGTATCTTTGTTTGGAATTGGAATATTATTTATGGTCACCTGTGGGCAGGATTGTTTTCACAGCGTGAAGGTTATATGACCGCATTTATTTTCATATATTTTGAAGCGCCATTTGTGGGACCACTTTTCCATAGAGTCGAGACCTCACTGGAGAGTTGAGGAGGCAATTATCAGGTCTGAGTGGGATGCTAATAAAGCTGTGCCGTCAGCAAATGTCGCTGTCGTTATCTCTGTTAAGGTTGGTAAATCGGCAATGTAGATGGTGAACAGCAGAGGTCTGAGGACACTGCTATGGGCTATGCCAGCTTCTATTGGGAATGTTGCGGTTATAGCGTCTAAGTATTTAATCATGAACAGCCTATTGGTTAGATATGATTTTAACATGGAGTAGTAGGTGGGTGGTAGGATTTTCTTTAGTTTGAATAAAAGTCCTTCATGCCACACTTTGTCGAACGCCTGCTGAATGTCCAGGAATACCGCAGAGCAATATTTTTTCTTTTCTAAATCTTGACTGATTTTGTGATTTAGACGATGAATTTGCTCTATCATAGAATGTTGCTTCCGAAAACCGAATTGATGATCCGGCATTGTTTTCAAATCCCCTAAGAGTGGAAGGAGTCGTTTCGTTAGCATCTTCTCAAATAGTTTGGACAAAGTGGGTAGAAGACTAATTGGGCGATAAGAGCTAGTTTCGTGTATTCGTTTTCCAGGTTTAGGGATAAGAGTAATTAGTGATATTTTCCAGGACTTAGGATAGTATTCAAGGCGAAGAATTACATTAAAAATAAAGGTAATGAGAGCAATCCCTTTTATGAGAAGCTCCTTGATAGCTTTGTTACTTTTCTGATCATGTCCCGATGCTTTTCTGGGATTTAGATGACGGATTAATTCTATAACTTCCAGAGATGAGAAAGGTTCAATAGCAGGAGACATCTGGAAGGGAGAGTGCAAGTATTCCGTTATTTCGGCGGCAATAATGGAGGAATACGGTTTGAATACATTAGTCAGGCGACTTGCAAACAAGTTGGCTTTTTCCTGGATGTCTTCCATAATGAGTAGTTGGAGTCAGCTGTGGGGGACAGATTAGCAAGATATTTTTGAAAACAGTCATTTTTGTAATTTTTAAGGATTTTGGTTAGTTTTCTTATTGCGCTCTTTAGCTTACACTTGTCTTCAGGTGTTCTATGATTTTGTCATACCCTTCTAAGTCTGCATTTTTCTGCGATTTTTATTATTATGTAATGGGGGTATTCATGTTTATTGTCAAAACACTTAGTAGGGATGGAAGAACGGTATTCAGGGATATTGAGGCTGATGTTGAATGATGTTGAATACTTCGCTAAAGAGCTGCCAGTTTGTGAGTTGGTTATGAATAAAGCCATTAAGTTGGTTTTCGATAATTGTTGAGTCAATTGTTTCCATGACGGGTGAATGATCTGAAGAGAGCTCCACAGAAGAGTTGATTTGGATGTATCTAAGCGAGATGTTTTTAGTTATTGTTGAGGTTATTCAATGTGTGAACAGAGAAAACACGTGGATAAATTGTAAGGCAGGAAATATATTTAACTAGAAGTGTATAAATAAATAAGAATACAATTTGAGCTGGTCCAGATCCGCACGCTAGCTGTGTTACCCAATAACTGAACAAACCCCGAAGCCAACGTCGCCTGTCTACTGTTTATGGCCTGACCTTGTCGTAGTCTTTTGTCTACGCGCTGTCGATGGCTTCAGTGCTTGAGAAAACTAAAGAGACCAGATGTAGAGTTTTCTTATAAGTGGTGACCACTTCAACAGTTATAAAGAAGTCTAATAAGTCAGGTAGGTTGTTAGTGTTAGTGGGCCAGTAAGTGGGTTCGTTTGTATTGAGGTAGTTAAGTCTGTTAGAGTTTATGCATTTCAAAAGATTTTTGCCTCTTACTGTGATAAGTCTGCTGCCCCATTGCGTATGTTTAGCGTTGTAGTCTTCTCCAGCTATGAATCTATTGCCCAGGTCTTCGAGGATTTTATCGAAGTTTTCTTTGGAAATAGAATGTCTAGGAGCACAATATACTGCTGATGTGGTGATTGGACCATGCCAATCTTCTATCGCTACGTTGGAGGCAGTCCTCGTGAAATGATAGCAGCTCATAGTGTTTTATGCTGGTCTTCGTGATAATTCTGGTGCCGCAGTGAAGTGAGTTTCAGATATAAGCATTATGTCAATTTTTTGTTGTTTTAGGAAGAGTTCTAGTTCGTATTTATGCTGAGCTAGACCGTTAGTATTCCAAAGAGCTGTGCGTATTGGTTTTATTTTACGTCGGGACGTGTTAGTTTGTCCACGATGATTGTAAGCAATAATAGCAAGTTATCAATTTGCTCTGTTTCTTTCGCGATTAATTTTTTAAGCCTATTGAAGTTATCCGTGTTTTGTGAACTGGGAACACTAATTTGTGATTGATCATTATAGATTTTCGGCCTGCTTTGATTTCCTTGAACCACCCGTGCATAAGAGATTGAAGGAGTAGTGAATTTTTGTGGATTAAGTGCTTGGTTGGTTAGGTCCTTAACTCTGGGTTTGGGGTACTTATTTTTATCCAAGGTCTTGTAGGCTCTGCAACATTTCTGAAGATTTAGTGCACTGATCTGTAGGGTTACCTGCACATTTAACGCAGCGGTGATTGTGGTTGCAATTGTAGCGGCACGCGAGCAGATCAATTCAAATCCTGTTGTTGTTTTGTTCGGAGTATCATGACCGTTACGGCGTAGGTATGGTAAGGAGTCATGAGCTCCGAGCAAAACAATGCTGCCGCTACTCTCAACCGTCAAACGCAGTCGAATTCGAATTTGCCGACTGTCCCCCGACCAGTATATATACACAAACCGTGTGCTGAGCGAAAGAGTATAACGTTCGCTATCATAGCCATCGCATGCACGAAGTATCCACAAGAATTCTCCGAACACACGCGTATTTATTTACGAAGAATTGTACACGGTGACGAGTGTATTGTGACTACACTCAATAAATAAATTATAAACTATCTCGCATAAGTTGATAGTTGACCATTCCTCCACACAATATTTCTGCGCGTGGCCGTACCTTTGGTACCTTTTACATTGAACTATCTCTCTTTTTTATAAAAGGTGGTTCAATTTTTACTACCGAATTCATTAAACGATTGATATTATAAGCTTCTTTGTTATTTGGTTTTTGCTTTAAGTCAATAAAGAATAAGGATAGCGGGCTTTTTGCGATTCTATGCCTTATATTGCTAATGTTGATTACTTCATGGCCATGATTTAAGAGTTCAAGTTTCAGTTCATCTAAATTAGCTGAGTGGTGGATGTTGCGTATTACCACACGAAAAGGTCTTTCTTGTTTCAGTTGATATGTGTGGAAGTTTGCGTGCAGTGCTTTTAGTAACTTTGTTAGTCTTCTATAGGAATCTGGATTGTTAATATCTCTTTGTTAATATCTTTCTTGATAGACTTTATCATTGGTTGAATATGGATGACATCATCAATGAAGATCGGTGGGGGAGGTGGATCTTTCTGCGTATGTTGGTTTGTTAATGTTTAAACTACATCCATAGAATCGTTTGTAGATTCTAATATTGCGAATCTGTTATAAGTGGTAATATGGCTTGTTGACGGTTCGTTCCGACTAGTGTTTACATTTTTTTAACTGTATCTAGCTTACGTTTTTTGCTGTTGTTTGTGTGGTTTGAAAGATGGGACGGATTATCCCGTTGCCACGGAGGAGGTAGAACAGTGCGGTTATAGTTTTGCTCATGAGATCCTGATCGAATTACTAGGGCCATCTTCGAGCTTGTTAATTCGAATTGAAGTAACTAGTCGAGAGGCTATGATTTGGATTAGAGATTAGAAGTGTTGGATTTTCCACGAGTCAGTTTAGAAAACACTTGGTTTATTTCTGTTCCAACTCACTTTCAACGGAGGGTCGTCACTTATTGTATGGTGAACTTCACTGAGCACAAGACACACGTCTACACGCTTAGGCAATCGAAAGGAAACTGATGATGAGTTACATTATTAACTGGTAACTACTAGTATCGAAAGATGTATCGGGAGACTAACGTCTCTTACATTAGTCTGAAAGGCTCATCTGAGATTCTTCGAGTTTGTTTTATGTCTCGACGAAAGCAATAAATCCAATATATATTTATTTGGGATTCGAATAAGCCAACACTTTATATAGGTTAGTTTTGTGTCAAATGCAGTCTACCACTTCAAACAATATGCTTTCTACAAAAAGTTTAATCGGTGAATCTCGAGTGCTGAAGGCTCTAACGAGACAACGACATTGTACTGCGTCACGCATGAATCATCGGGAATTATTTATACGTGTACTATTAAATGTAAAAGTACAGAAATCTAGGCAAGTAGGATAAATTTTGTTAAAGTATTAATCAAATATCTTGAAAATTATACAAATATTTGTCGGAGATGAAAGAACACCGGAACCTTTGGAATTTTGAATCATCTCGCAACATTGTAATCTAGAGTCTACTATAGCTGTAATTAAACAATTGTAGTTATTCAATCCGATTTGTAATTGTTCGAGATTTGTGATAGTGAGCTTGGGCTCGAGGCGACAGTCAGTCACCGAACGTAGCCGCGGTCACGGGATGAACGCTTTGTCTAACAAAGGTATGGAGTAATTCTATAGCTCTCCTTAAAAGAAATATTCGTGGCGGCACGCGACAGTAAACATTCCAACGGTTTCTGTCCCGTGGCTCGCCACACGCAGACCCTATTCTTCGAGTAAGATGATTGCCAGATGTCGATGCGTCTCCGCAGTACATGTTCAGCTAGCCTGAGGGCCCGTTATAAATCTTAGGATTTAGTTGACTAAAGTCCTTCAAACAAACAGTCTTTGTCCCAGCTACGGGAAGATAGGAGAGACCTATTTTTCAACGAACTGCGTCTCCCACTAGCAACTTTCTCCCGAGGGTGGCTAGCATCTTTTTCTAACCACCGATATGGAGATTGACCAATTAGCAGCAACGCAAATTTCCCTTACTTTCTGAACGAAGGCTTTCCTTGACGAATCCGATGATCTCGTGTCCTTAGATACACCCCATCATAGTTTTCCTCTGCAGCATCATCGCGACGGAGAGTCATTCTCTCGTGAGGTCGTATTAGCGAGTTACTTAGAGTCTGTACGCTCGGTGGATGTTTCACGTTTTAACAAAGAGTCCGACTTAGAATTTGCGAGCACGTTAATCTATCATCCCGTCGACCGCGGATTCGTTATGGAACCTAGGATCATTGTCATTAGTTTCTCGAGTAACTAATTACCGCGGTTACTTGTCCAGTTCTATGATAATCGTACCTGCACTAGTCAATGTCTTCCCTATTGCATATCGACACGTGTAATCCAAACGAAGATTCGTTTCACGCCTCTAACTCTAATTCTAATGTAAACCCGACATATTTATCATGTTAGGTTATTTCTCGACAATGATCACAATGTAAAGTTTTGTATACATCTCCGTATAAATTTCATTAAAATACCATACCGCATTCATGTTTTCTTCAAAGACTGATTACTATCTTTCAAACAGAAAAGATAAATTAAAAATCTTTGTAAATAGAAAACATTGCCTTCTTGCGCATTTATTTAATTTTCAAACGATTATCTGTAATCAAGATTATCTGTCACTCAATAGCTATCACTAAAAGACTGTTACATTCCGCATAAAACATGCATCCTTGGCAATTAAATTTATGTTATATCTCATATATATCATTATTTATATTGTAGATATATTGCTATTTCAATTTGATCTTAAGGTGCAGAATCCTAAAGTAATGTAATAGGGAATATGAATGAGGGCTAATAATGAGGAATCGTGATCTTCTTTTTCCCCTGGAGATGCGTACGCGCGCTAGTAATATATGTGTCGGAGATGAAAGAACATCGGGATTTCCCGTCTGGAATGTTGGGAAAAACCCCAATACCCTAGTCCAGACTTTTACTATATTTACACTTAAGTAATAAAAATAAGAAATAGTTTTAATGTTCCAATCTGGCTTTATGACGATGGGTTCGGGCTCGAAGTAACATAGCGGGTCACTGGACGTAGCCACGGTCACAGGAGGGACGTGTACCTGACAGAGGTATGGAATGATTATATGGCTCTCCTTAAATACAGAGATTGACAGGGCAGTTTCATTTGGATTACGAGTTAGTTAGTTAGTTAGTTAGTCGTTGGGCGAATTGCTGATTGAGTTATCGAGAGAGTTATTTGAATCGTGTATTACGTTGGCACTCGTCATCCCATGGACCGTGGATTCGTTATTGAACCTGAATTCGTTGTCATCAACATCTCGACCATCCTATCGCCGCTAGTACTTATAGCCTCTTGTAGTACCCACATTTGTGCCAATAAACATCAGCTATGTAGGCGATGGTAAATTTGAGTGAAGGTTCATCGAACGCCCAAAATTCCAACCTTAATCCGACATATATATAGTAAACAAATACTGGCGCTACGTCTGTGACTGACTGTTGCGAACAATACAGGCTTATTAAAAATTATCCTCCCCTTTAAGTCGCATTGCTTATCTCGTCAGTGAAAGATCATATCAACGTGAAACAACAATTATTTTAAAGGGATAGGTTTCCTGCGCTTGGTATTGGGTTTGTGAAAATATCAAGTGAATGATTTGGGGATAATAGTAACATAAAAGTTTGAAAATTTTAATAGACGTTATTGATATGTTTGTTGGTGTAAGTTATATCGTTCAAAATATATGCTTCATTTAAGGTAATATGGTATAAATATGAATAAAAGAGCAATATGTGGAAATCATTTACTTCTTGAGTTATTTTTTTCTTATTATTTAATTTGTACTTTACAATTTGTCCAGCTGGACATTCGGTAAATTATTATGAATTGTGAACGAATGTTTCAAAATACAACGCAAAATATAAATGTGAAAAACTTGTTTGCTAGAATATCAATATTATGAAATGTATTTATTTCATAAGTTATTACACAGTTAGATTTCCTTTCAATTGGAAGCATCATTCATAAGAAAAAGAAAATTCTGAATTTAATTAGATACATACATATTATACCTACATACATGGTATTGTTTTACAGTGGGAGAAAACAAATAAATAAGTCTTTCCAACAAATGATTTCGCTATCTCCGAAAGACGAAAAGCTGGTTAAAAAACCTGTCGAGGATCTATAAGTTCCAATGCAAAAGAACGCAACACACATTCTATCTCCTATCATTATACTTAACTATGAAATGACTATGAACAAACGATGAAAAATTAATGTAATCCGCCTATTACTAAGAGGTGAGATAATTTCTTGGAACATGAACCAAGTGAATACTTAGACGCATGCACGTATCCTCTAGGTGTCGTCGTATCGGCGTTGCGACGCATTATATATAGTCGCAATTGGGTACAAGCTTCGGTATATAATTGGGATGAATATTGAGAAGTTGGTAGTGAAGTTGTAAGTAAACTTGAATGTCTCGGGGCGAGCCCGCTTTGTCCAAGAGCAGAGACGTGTTGCGGACAAACGTCCTCTCATCTCCTCTCTTGACCCACTCTTCATTGGTCTATCGCCTACTTTCTTTTTGCAAAACTATACGAATATTCCGGATTATCTAGCCCAGATATGAAATAGTATTCACAGACGCTATGTTTTTCCCTCCACTGTCTTCATTGGGATTACAACGAAATAGTACAAAATGGAGATCAAGTCTGCTTTATCTGATAGTTTGTCCTTATTCGTAAATTCTCCTCAAATATTGTGAGATTTTTGGCATTTGAGCTAAAATGAACGAAATCGTTGCAGAATTTAAGGAAAACTGGTGGTCATTGAGATGTTTGGTGCTATTGGTGTTTTTAACGAGCCTATTATGAACTAATTGCTGCCGATATAATTCCGTTTTACGAATATAAGTTGTTCTTAGTAAAAAGAAATTAGAAAATTTTCTGATAAAATATGATATAAAATATGATGATATAAAATATGAAAAATTCTTCTTGAAAATTGAGAAACAGTATACCGGCTTGGATTGAAACAGAAATTGAAGTACTCGTGTACTGTCTGAAAAGATAATGTTTCAATCCTCTTGTTTCATTTATCATAAATAAAATTACTCGAATGTGATTCTCTACATTTCTTGTTTTTTAATTGCATCTTCCTTCTTCTCTATTTTCCGTTAAGGTAAATATACAAAACAAATATTCATACAAATATTTATACTTAATAAATTGAAACTAAATTGTTCATTAAAACAAAAAATTTGACAAAATTTATGTAATATTTAACCGTTGTTTTCTACAAAACAATACATGTTGTCGTTTATTCTATTAGTTCCTTTTCCTAATTAATCTGTTTATCTATTTACTTATTCTTATTTCATTTTATTTTACTTTATTTTTAATTTTTTCTAATTAAGCCGATTATTCTAATATTTTAAATTTCCCGATTCTCTAAGATTAAAGTAAATAAATTTATCCTCTACACGTATTCATTCGCAGCACGTTGTCAAATCTTAGAGTGAAATTACAATGGTATTGATATATACAATCCTGTATGATTTATAAGCAAATTCCATTATGGTAATTTACGATACTCCGGTAGAACTTATTTGAAATGACACACTGCCCCTGCAAAAAGTTTTCGACTACAGCATAATTTTATTATACTTTTATATTGAGATATATATTGTATCTTTAATGTTATACTTATATCGTACAGGTATAATACCTAATGCTACGAATATATAGCTGAAATTGCAAGTATAATAGAATATAAACTGCTCACAAAAGTTAGGAATGAAGTATAAAATGCAAATAGAAATGAAATCTATAATTGAAATAGAAAATACATATATAATTACAAGAAAAAATTACAATTTGATGAAATTCTATTGATAAACATAGTGTATAAAGAAATCGTTGAAATAAATTTTTAAATTAGATTCACAGAAATAATACATGAGAAATTATTGTAAAAGAATTCTTATTTTCAATAAATGATTCATTTAAATGATACGAATTAAGTATATTTCTAGCGATAATTTAGAGATTCCCTTAAAAGTATTAAGAAAGTACTAATCATGTTCTACATTGATTAAAATTTTTGTATAGTGATAATAATATAATATTAGGACAGAAATGTGCGAAAAATTAACACAGAAGGAAAGGAAGTCTAGAATTGATATTATATATGCCATATGCGAAAGATAATTAGGTAGAGATGAAAGAATATATAATAAATTGGAATAACATTATCAGGAAAAGTTAATAGATATATTATACCATTGAATCACAGTATTAAATTCTATAACCATTGCTTTAGAATATTACATCACACACATGCATCATTTGAATTAAATTTGTCGACTACCGACCACTACGTATGTTCGTTTTTTTTACTATAACGATGAATATATTAGATATACAGCGAACAATCTTTCTCCATTCAAACATATTAAAACAATCATATTCAAATAATTTATAAGCACTTAGCGTCTATAGGAAAATGTGAAGTCGACTTAAGTCAAATGATGCAGTCTGTATTGAGAAAGTAGGTCATTCAAGTAAGCGAATCAGCAATACAAATTCAACTCCAGCACATTGTTGGTCTTATTTTTCTCAATCCGTATTCCAAATCAAAGCGTTTGAGGTAAGTGTATCTAACTATACGTATCCGGTTAAGTTTATACATACAGGATAATTCGTAACTAGTGGTCTAGGTCGAGAAATAAGTCGAATATATGGAATAAAATTTTTTCATGTAATGCTTTGTTTCTGAGAAAGTTCGGAAACTTATCAAGTATACACACACTTGATTAACTATTGACTAAGTATAAGTAAAAGGAGAAAGTCCCGCTAGCCGAATTCGATATTGATCGAGCCACAATCAAGAAGGCGATGACTGGGATCATGATTCTAGAAGTTTTCGGGGACAAAGAGAGGGAGAAGGCACCCGCGCTTGTAGCATGGTTGACACAAGTCCTGGACCCGACCACGGTGGAAGTTGCGGCCCCAACAAGAACGGCGGAGCTGAAGGTAACTAGGATCGACATCATGGTCGGCAAGGAGGAGCTTCGGGACACCCTGGCGAGGGCCGGAGGATGCAAGGCACTGGAAGTTCGAGTAGGAGACATCAGGACCTCCAAAGGTGACCGTGGGTCAGCCTGGATAAGGTGTCCGACAGCAACAGCACGGAAACTAAGTCAAGCGGGAAGAGTTCTTGTGGACTGGTCAATGGAGAGGGTCGAAGCCATCCCGAAGAGGCCCTTAAGATGTTATAGATGCTTAGAGCTGGGGCACGTGTGAGTGACCTGCGGATTTACGGTAGAACGGGGGCATCAGGTCAAGAGTTACCCTGCCTTCGTGCCCAGGTGCCCGCTCTGTGGGACTCTTGGTACGCCCGCCACCCACAGAATGGGAAGGGCGGCATGCGTTCCGCCCAAACTAACTAAAACTAAAGAGACGAGCCGGATTTGGCAGCCTGCTACGGACAGGAGGGAGGGTGACAACGCGAGAGATCTACCGCAAGAAGAGGAAGAGATCACGAGTGTGGCAGATGGCCGGGGGGGGGGGAGGTCATGGATAGGGACTTAGTAAAGTAGATTCATGCGGCTCCTCCAGACCAAACTGAGGCGATCGAAATGGGCACAAGGCCTGCTCTTCCAGACGATAAGGGAGAGCAGTGTTGCCCTGCTCTGGTAGGAGCCGAGCTCTATCATATACTAGACACCCTTAACTGGGTCGGAGACCTGGACGGCTTTGTCGCTATGACCTGGACGTCAGCACCCGGCGCACCCGCCGCAGGGATCCTACTCCAGTAGGGCAACGGGTATGCCGCGATCGAGTGGGTTGGAATGGTGGTGGTGGGCGTATATGCCTCCCCGAACAGTGGCCTGGTCGCGTTGGAGGAGTTCCTGAACGGGGTTGGCAATTACGTGAGACGATACCTTTCACGTCAGGTGTTCGTCCTGGGAGAGTTTAATGCTCACTCCTAGCAATGGGGGAACACAAGGACAGATACTCGTGACCGGGTGCTGTCAAACTGGGCTGCGGGCCTCGGGCTCCTCTTACTTAACAGAAGCTCGTCCAGCACATGCGTGGCATGGAGAGGGTGTTCCGCCGTCGATATTACATGGGGTACCCCCAATGCCTTCCGACGGGTGTCAGGATGGAGAGTAACTGAAGGGATTGAGACTCTCTCAGACCACCTGTATATATTCATGGAGGTCGGGCCGGAGACAATGCCCGCGAGAGAGGCCCGCGGCATTAGGCGGCACCAAGATGGCGCCTCAATGATAGAGACAGCGAGATGCTCCAGGCAATAGCCATTGTCGCGGCCTAGAACTGGGACGCCCGTACAGAGGAGACAAGCGTGGATGAGGAGACGGAGAACCTTCGCCGAGACAAGAAAGCGGCATGTGATGTGTCAATGCCGCGTTCCGTACCTGGGGCTAGACAGAACGGGAATGTGTACTGGTGGACCCCGGAGATCGCAGAGCTACGGGCGAAGTGCATTCGGGCCCGTAGACGGTTCCAGAGAGCCTGCTGTCGGCGGCTTCATGACGAGGAAGAGATCTCCCTCTGCTACGAGACATATAGAGAGACGCGACGCATCTTACAGCGGAGGATCAGAAGCACTAAAGCTCGATCTTGGATGGGCCTCATCCAGTCAGTCTAATCCGACCCGTGGGGGCATTGCCCCAGGATGATGATGAAGAAAGTGCGTCCAAGGGCCCCACCACTGACGGCAGATATGGATCCGGAATTGCTGGAGGAGGTCATTCGCACACTGATCCCGCTACAGGAGGACAGCCCGGAGCAGCCGCGCACTACCTCGACTTGGACAGTGGAGTGGAGGGAGGAACTAGGGACTGCGGAGGAGGAGATGCTGGATGCGGCGAAGAAGATGGTCTTCCGCAACGTGGCGCCTGACCCGGACGAAGTCCCGGAACGGATATGGGCGGAGATGATGGCAGTCATGGTCCCCAGACTACGTCACATATTTACAAGGTATCTGAGGGAGGGAGTATACACTCGGATATGTCGCGTGGCAAGGCTGGTCCTGCTTCGGAAGGAGGGACGACCGACAGACTCGCCGTCCGCATATCGTCCGGTGTGTCTACTGGATGAAGTCGGCAAGCTCTTCGAAAGAGTCATTACCGCCCGTCTGGAGGCCCACATGTCAAGGCGAGTGCCCGGTTGGCACAAAAGTCAGTACGGCTCCCGGCGGGCCGCTCGGCGATGGATGCGGTGAACCGCGTACGAGAGATGCCACGGACCATGGTTTCCCGGGGTGGGGTAGCGCTGGCAGTCTCTTTAGACATTGTCAATGCATTCGACACCATACCCTGGGACGGGATATTGGAGGCCCTTGAATTTTTCGAGGTGCCTCCCTACATCATTCGTGTAATACGTGCCTACCTGAGCGACAGATGGGTCGGCTACACTGGCAAGTATGGAGAAGGGCGGTGGCCCGTTAAGCGCGGGGTTCCCAGGGTTGGATTTTGGGTCCGATTCTGTGGATCATCGGATTCAGTTATTATAACACTGTGGTTCACAGAATTATAAGTTATATATTTCCAACACTTAAGTTACACTGTTGAGTAGGTATAAATCGTAGAGAACAACTTGTCGCACGAAGGTAAGAAAGATATGCACACTAGAGCAAGGCTCATATAATTGAATTTAGTATTAATTAGTGGACGTAGCACTAGAGGATGCTTAATCGAGGAGGTGAATGTTTGTGCTTAGACTTAGACGTAAGATTTAGACGTTAGACTTCGACGTTGTCAGTTGACCCTTCTAGCGGTGTAGAAGAAGTGGTTGACTTTTCTAGCAGTGTAAAACAAGTAAGGTTGAGCGACGATACTGTGTCGGAGAAAAGCTAGCGATGGGTGTGTCTGGCGCACGGGACCATACGATTTGTTCATGACATTTTTGGTCAGGACGTGAGGGCAGTATACATTGCTTCTGATTGGATAAACGAAGGTTGGTGGACTTTTTTTTTTTTTTTTTTATTAACGTGGAGGAAATCCGCACGGACACCAGGCCGCTTCTGGGGAAAAGCGGCGTGGTAGTGCCGGACTCCAACCGACTAAAACCTCCACGATGACCGTCCCCGCGCGATCGAGAGGGGCCCGGGAACCGGTGTGAGCGACACACCGGCCCCCCCCCCGTGCTCAATACTTCACTTAATGGAGCGATGTGCGGCCACGTCACACCGCGCCTCGTCTCTGGAGCCGTCGTATCTGGCAGTCCGGTTCCCCTACCGGGCTGCTTTGCGGTCCCGGGGCGCTGAGCCTTCAGCGCCTAAGTTTGCACCCCACCGGGGGGCGCGGCGGACCTAGCGCGCCTCGCCGAAGCGCGTCTATGGCCTCTGCCGCGCCCTCGCCGGTCAATCCTCTCAGGGTGAGAATACCCTACCCTCACCCTCTCCGCGGCTTCTTTTCGAAGCATAACTTGCTCACAGAAGGAGGTCACGGCCCTCCTTCCTCTCTCGCTTACCAACAATGCCTCGAGGATCGTCGGTGGCGAGAGATCTCACCCGATTTCCACCATGAGGTCGTGGCGCGGCCGCGCCCACGCCGGGCAGTGTTCCAGCGTGTGCTGCGCCGAATCCACGCTCTCATCGCAGTGGTGGCAGCGCGCGGTCGCCTCCTTCCCGATTCGGTGCAGATATTCACCGAAGCAACCGTGTCCGGTGAGCACCTGCGTCACCCTGTAGGTCAGGGGAGGCCCGCCGCCGTCCAACCAAACATCCCAGTTTGGAAGGACGGCCCCGAGGACCCTTATTCCCGGCGCACCCGCTCTCGTGTCGAGGCTGGCGCGCCATCTGTCGAGCAAAGCTCGTCGAGCCCGAACCCTGACGTCGGCGCTCGCCGGGCCCACCCCGCCCGACACACCCCGAGTGTGGAGATAAATCTCGCGACACCTCAGGGCCTGCAATTCGAACAGGGGAAACCCGGCGAGCACCGCCGCCGCTGCCGCCGAAATGGTGCGGAAGCCCCTCACTACCCTGATGGCCACCGTCCTGTGCAGCCTCCTGATCGCTAGGAGACTGCGACGGTTGGTCATCAGGTCCTCTGCCCAGATCGGAGCTCCATAGAGGAGCTTTGATCGCACCACGCCGGCGTACAGCCGGCGCACTCCGACGTCGGGCCCGCCCAGCCGAGGCAGCAAACGTCCTAAGGCGTTCGCCGTCGCCTCCACAGACGGTGCCAGGCGCTCGAAGTGAGCGCCGAAGGTCCAGTGGCTGTCGAGGGTCAGGCCCAGATACTTCATGCTGGTTCTGACCTCGATCTCGGTCCCCTCCAACCTCAGGCGATACCCCGCTGGGGGCGTCCCGTGATCGGCCTTACGGCAAAACCACATTGCCTCGGACTTCTCAGGAGACACCCTCAGTCCCAATCCCTTGATCTCGGCGACCACGCAGGCCACCGCCAGCTCCGCCAGGCGGACGGTTCTACCCCATGCCGTGCTCCAGACCAGCACTAACGTGTCGTCGGCGTAGCACACCAGTGCCGAGTTCGGAGGCATCGGCGTCCGAAGCACTGCGTCGTACGCGATGTTCCACAGCAACGGGCCCAACGCCGAGCCCTGCGGGATCCCGCGGTGTACAGCCCTCCCAGCCACTCCTCCGCCCCGGACGGTGTAGACAATACTCCGGTCCCGGAGGTACGCCCGGACCACGCCCCGCAGGTACGCGGGTACCCGATGAAATTCGAGGGCTCGGCATATCCTGTCCCAGGGGATACTGTTGAAGGCGTTGACCACGTCGAGCGACACGGCCAACGCCACGTAACCATGCCGCTCGGCCCCCTCGACAAGGGAGCGGACACGGGCGACAGCGTCGGTCGTAGACCGCCCCCTCCGGAAACCGAACTGGCCGTCGTGCAGTCCAGGCACACTCCGGGACAAATGTGACTCCAGGCGGGCAGCCACCACTCTCTCCAGCAGCTTGCCCGCCTCGTCCAAAAGGCACACCGGCCGGAAGGCGGAGGGCAAGTCCGGAGAGCGCCCCGGCTTCGGCAGCAGGACCATCCGCCCCTCCTTCCACAAAGCAGGGAATTCACCCCGAGACAGGCATCCATCAAACAGACGCATTAGTCTCGGGGCCAGGACCCCGGCGACGTCCTTCCACAGGCGGGCCGGGACTCCATCGGGACCCGGAGCCTTCCGCGCTCCGATCCTCCCGACGGCCACGGCCAGTTCTTCCTCGGTGATCCTCGATTCCGGGTTCCAACTTCCCGCGGTGACACGTGGTTCTTCTTCCGACGGTTGAGGCTCCTGCTCCTCCTCTTCGGTGAGGCTGCCGTCTCCCTCGCTCGTTGTTCCCGGGAACAGGGTGCCGACGACCTCCTCCAGGAACCGAGGATCCATACTCTCCGTTAAGGGAGGCGCCCATGGACGAAGTTTGTTCAATACAATCTTGTAAGGGCGCCCCCAGGGATCAGAGTCGATGCTGGCCAGAAGCTCGTCCTAGGCCCGCCTCTTCGCCTCCTTGATGGCTCGTTGCAGGGACCTCCGCGCTTCGCTGTAGGCCTCGTACAGACGGGCCACCGTGGCTTCGTCCACCCTTCGCCTACGGCGGGATCTGGTGTACTGGCGCCGAGCGCGAATGCACGCCTCGCGGAGACGAGCGATCTCCCCGGACCACCAGTACACAGCGCCGGCGCGGCGCGGGGCTCCAGACCGCGGCATACACGAATCGCAGATCGCGTGCATGTCGTGCCTCAGCCGGGTCGCTCCTGCTTCCGCGCTCTCGTCGGTCCTGGATTATTCCAACCAAGCGACGGCGAGAGCGGCCGCCGCCATGAAGTCCTCATCGCGGCGGGCCACTGCCCACCGCGGGAATCTTCTTCTCCTTCCCGGTGGGCCGATGGGCCCGCGCGCACTCAACGAACGGTCGTCCATCGCGCCGCCGACCGCCACCTCCATCAGGATGTATAGGTGGTCCGAGAAGGTCTCCTCTGGGGAGTACCTCCCAACCGGAAACACGGCGGGATGCGGCAGGGTTTGCCCATGTGAGATCCACTATGGACTCGCCCCGCCACGCCACGCACGTGCTGGACGACCCCCGGTTCATAAGCCGGAGGTCGAGTGAAGCCGCCCAGTCCTGCACGTCGCGCCCCCTTGCGTTGGTCCTGCGGGAGCCCCACGCCGTTGAGTGGGCATTGAAGTCCCCGAGGACCAGTGACGGGGAGGCGCCCAAACGCCTCGCGCAAGCCGCCAGTCCGTCCAGGAAGGAGGCATACTCTGTCCGGCTGATGTTGGGCGACACGTAGACGGCCACCACTGCTAGGTCGCCCCACTTCACGGCTACGAAGCCCCGTCCCCGCTCGATCACCGAGCAGGAGGGGCTTCCCGCGATCCCGGTCCAGAATATGGCGACCGAGCCGATCAGATCCCCAGCGCCTCGTGACGCGTCGGGGATGCTGTACGGCTCTGCCACTACCGCCAGAGCAATCCGCCGCTGCGTCAGGCTCTGGAACATTAAGTCCTGAGCCCGGCGGGAGCGGTTAAGATTGCTCTGCAGGAGCAGTTGTCTTCCTGCTCCTCTTCTTCTTCTTCTCACGTCGGGGAAGGCTCCGTCTCCATAGCCTCCTCCGGGCCGTTCCCCTCACGGTCGTTGTGTCCGACTTCTCTGTCCTTTCTTCTGTCCTTCATAGGGTCCGTTGACGGCGGTGTCGTTTCCTTCCTCTTCACCGCGTCCCCACCGTTGCCGGGAGAGGTTTTTGTTTCCTGTGCGGTCCTCTTCCTACTGGCAGGCGGCTTACATGCCGGCGACCCCATACGGTGTAACGCGGGCATTCCCAGGTCTGCGCACACCGGACACATGGGTACTCGCGCCGGGCAGTCCCTGGCGCGGTGTCCTTCCGCCCCGCACCGGCAGCAGCGCTCCGACCGGTCGGCCGTCGATGTGCAGTCCCGGCGCACGTGACCCGACTCCATGCACCTGAAGCACTGGAGTCGGCGCGCAGGAAGAGGGGTAACCCTCGCCGCTGACCAACCTATATTAATCCTCCCTCCTGGTCGGGCATCTCCTCCTCTGTTGAATTTCCTGGCCGCTGTCAGCGGGCAGCGTAGCCATACTGACCCGAGGCCCCGAGGAGCGGAGCGTATGACTCCCACGTTGACCTCATCGGCGTGACAGCCTCCGGCCTCAGCAACAGCGGCTGCCACCTCCTCCGGGGTGACCGAGTCCTCCAGTCCGGTCACTCGTAGCTCGGCCGTCCTTTGCGGCACGGTTACCTTGGCGGGTAAATCCTTAAGCGTAACCGCCATCCGCTCGGCCAGTCGCGATGCTTTGCTCCTAGCGTCCTGGCCTGGTATTTCAAATAGCAGCGCCCCCGTGACCGCCCTCCTCGGTCGTAACTCCGTGATGTCGAGTTCGGAGAGCTTGACTTCCCTCTTCACCACCGACATCGCATCCCTGTATGTAAAGCCCGAGCCGTCCCGCACGGTGAGCGATACCGCGGCGCACCGTGGGGGTCGGGGAAGGCCCGGCACTTCCTCGCTGTGCGCGTCCCGTCCACTAGCGTTGCGTCTCTTGCCTGCCCCGATAGCTCTGAGTTCACCGCCGCTGCCCGCTCCTCGCATGGATTCCCTTCCCGTACGAGGGCGCACCGGAGGCCGAGCGGCCACCTCCGCGAAAGTCCCTGCTCTCGCTCCGCCGCTTCCGATCGCCGTCCCGGGCACCCAGGCCCTTGTTTGCAACGTCGACGATGGAAGAGACGACGACACCTGTCCCTTGGTTTTTGCGTCCATGGTCGGCGCAGTGACCGCTGGAAGAGGATGCGCCGTGGGCTTCCTGTTCTTTCGCCCCGCTCTCCCTCTTCGTCCTCCTAGGACGGTAATAAACCCTGCCTCGTCGGCCGACGACTCCACAGTCGACCGCGAGGTGTCTCTCGCCGGCCGCAATCCTGCTTGTATGGTTCTTGCGACGGCGCCAGCCTCCGTAGCCGGGGGGATTGCTCCCCCTGACATTATTTCTCGCCGACATTCCTCCAACTTGCTGAGGAACAGGATCTTGAGGTCCTCTAGTGGATCTCGAGGTCCTGGACCACCGAGTCTATCCGTTCCCTTGGTATGTGTATATCGCGTAATACGTGTAATACTCCCCGACCCGTTGGGACAGCGGAGACGGCGCGACGATGACCACGGGTGTGGGGGAGGTGGGGGAGGGGGACCCATGACCGTTCCCGTTGGGGCGCGGGGAGCGTTTTCTTTCGTCCCCCTCTTAGAGGTGATCCCCACCTCTTGTCCTTCGCCGTCGTTCCTATCAACTTTGGTCGCCTTTTCCTTGGTCAGCCGTTCCACCGTCTTTTGGAGACGACTGACCTCTTTCTCTAGGAAGCGCACCCTCCTTCGCAGGTATGCGACGTCCTTCTCTTCCTGGTCGAGGGTCGCATCCGCGTCCTTCACGGTCGCTTGTTTGTCGACCGGTTCGATTCTCATTACGTCCCTGCGGGTGTCGTCGCCGCCGTCGGCACCGCCGCAGATAGTAGAGGCGGCGGCGGCCACGACGGCAGACTCGGCGTCGGTGTCGGTGTCCGTATCCGTCCCGCGCCTCGCGCCCCTCTTCTTCCTTTTACCGGGAGCCGGCAGTAGCGCGGACTCCGGGTCCCCCGCGGCCACGTCCCCCCGTCGTGCGTGACGTCCCGCGCCTCCGCCGCCAACGGTCGCGGCGGAGGCGGTGCTTTCTGCGGACTCGGTAATCCTGCGGTACGATCGCTTGCCGAGCGTGCCTGCAACGGTCGAGTAGGAAGAGCATGACGACATTTCGTCGTCGGATCTCACACTCCCGCCGCGACCGCGGCGCCGCCGCATCCCATCCCGCGAAGGTCCCGGGCCGACGGTCACAACGTCGGGTTCGGGTTCCTCCGGCCCTCTCCGAGACTCCACCCTTCGTGTGTCCCCTTCGCCAGACGCATAAGCGTGTCCAGGGGCCTGGCGGCCCACCCCCGGACGGCCACGGTTGCTCGATGACGACGCAGCGGGGCCCGCTTTACAACCCGCGGCTGCGCCGGTACTGGGGTATCCCTCCCCTGCACCGTAAACGATTCTCTGATTCGTTTTTCTATCCATTTGAATTTTGAATTTTGCCGAAGTCGTCAACAATGGTTTCCATCCCGGGGCCACTCACTCTTTCGCACCCTGCTCCAGTCAAGGCTGGTGCAGGGTGACGGGGAGCCCCACAAGAAGGTGAGGTGAGTGGTCTTGGCAGATACGGGCCCACCAACTTCTCCGAGGTTCTCCGCACCGGATCGGCAAACTGGCGGGGGCCAAATGCCCCGACCAGTCACCATCCGGCTATAGGAGAATATCAGATTCATCGGGGTTTCCCAGGGCGTGGTCCTACGCCCTGAGAACCCGTAGCCGCCTCGTGCCCCCCAAGGTTGGTGGACTAGGAAGGTCTTAGCCGCCCTCGATAGAAAGTTGCTAGTAGGAGGCAGCGTACGTGAGAAAAACTAACTTTCCCCTGTCAAGTCGTAGTAGACCATAGTCTTTAGACATTTTTTTTTATTATGTTTATTAAAATTACAATCAATTTTCGCGTTGAGAATTTTCAGTAATTTTTCTGGCGTGGCGCAGTAACATGGCGAATTATTTATAATAAGTTAATACTTATTATAGATAAGTATAATTTGTAGGTAGGTATTGTAAATGATTAGATATTATTTAATTTAAGTAACTAATTGAATCTAGCGTTTAGGTCTAGCGGGTAGTGTCTCTTCAATCTGCGGATCTGGTCCGACGTATCAAGTAGTCCAGTGATTAGGGGATTTCGGTGTTTGTTGACTCTTTTGCTATATCTGTCGCTATATTTTGCTATTTCCTCTTTGACTGTGGGTATCTTGAGGTCGCGATGAATTGTTTCGTTGGTAACATACCATGGTGCATCAACTAAGGATCTCAGCATCTTCGATTTGAAGCGTTGAAGTATTTCAATGTTGGAGTTACTTGCTGTTCCCCATAGTTGGATTCCGTAGGTCCAGACAGGTTTTATTACGGTCTTGTAGAGGGTAATTTTATTCTGTAGGTTTAGTTTAGAGCGTCGGCCCGTGAGTCAATAGAATTTTTTTAGTTTGTCCTTTAGTTGCTTCGTTTTATTCGAGATGTGGTTTTTCCATGTTAGTCTTCTGTCCAGGGTCATGCCCAGGTATCTGACTGAGTCCTTGCAAGGAATTGTTGTATTGTTGATGGTGACCTGGGCGCAGGTTTGTTTTCGGAGCGTGAAGGTTACATGTGAGGATTTTTTTTCGTTAATTTTGAAGCCCCAATTATGAAACCACTTTTCCATAGAGTCGAGATGTCGCTGGAGAGTGGATGAAGCAATTACCGGGTCTGCGTGGGAAGCTAACAGCGCTGTGTCGTCAGCAAATGTTGCTATTAATATCTCATTTGATATTGGTAAATCGGCAGTGTAGATGGAGAACAGCAGTGGCCCGAGGACACTACCTTGGGGTATGCCAGATTTTATTGGGAATATTGTGGAAGTGGCGTCTAAGTATTTAACAATCAATTGTCTACTGGTTAGGTAGGACTTTAGGATGGAGTAGTAGGTGTGCGGTAGGATTTTTTTAAGCTTGATTTGAAGCCCTTCATGCCATACTTTGTCGAATGCCTGTTGAATGTCTAGGAATACCGCTGAGCAACATTTTTTCTTTTCAAGGGTTTGGCTGATAATGTTGGTTATGCGATGGATTTGCTCTACTGTTGAATGTTGTTACCGAAAGCCGGATTGATGATCTGGGAGCGTTTTCAAATCCTCTAGGAATGGAAGGAGTCGTTTCGTTAGCATCTTCTCGAATAGTTTAGACAGGGTAGGTAAAAGACTAATTGGGCGATAGGAGCTAGTTTCACTGATTGATTCTATAATCTCTGCAGAAGTGAAGGGTTCAATAGGAGGAGACATTTGGAAGGGAGAGTGCAGGTATTCAGTAATGTTCGCGGCAGCTTTGGAGGAATGGGGTTTAAATACTTTAGACAAGTATTTAGCAAACAGGTTGGCTTTTTCTATAGGGATTCGCTCCCATCCACCTTGCGGGCGGCGGATTGAAGGGATTATTTGGGGGGGGGGGCGTGAGTTTCCTGGAGGACTTCCATAGTGAGTAGTTGGAGTCAGCTGTGGGGGACAGATTAGTGAGATATTTTTGGAAGCAGTCATTTTTGTAATTTTTCATGATTTTGGTTAGCTTCCTAGTTGCGTTGTTTAGTTTGCGTTTGTCATCCGGTGTTCTATGGGTCTGCCATACTCTTCTTAGTCAACGTTTTTCTGCTATTCCTTTTAATATGTAGTGGGGATATTCATGTTTGCTGATAGACGTCTTAGTAGGTGTGGAGAGGCGGATAGCGTTTATTATGCTCATGTTTAAGTTTTTGGTGGCTGCTTCGATTTCTTCATTGGTTTTTAGTGGGTTTAAGGCTGACGTTGAGTGATTAAAGATTTCTCTAAAGAGCTGCCAGTTGGTGAGTTGGCTATGCATAAGGCCATTGGATGTATTCTCGATAATTGTTGAACTGACTGTTGCTATCTCGGGGGAATGATCAGAGGAGAGATCAGCCGAGGAGTTAATTCGGACGTATCTTGACGAGATATTTTTGGTTATGAAGAAGTCAAGAAGGTCGGGTATTTTGTTAGTGTCAGTGGGCCAGTATGTGGGTTCGTATGTGGTGAGGTAGTTGAGATTGTTGGTTATTATGCTGTTTAAGAGATTTTTGCCTCTTACTGTAACCAGTCTGCTGCCCCATTGGGTGTGTTTGACGTTATAGTCTCCTCCAGCAATGAATCTATTGCCCAGGGCATCGAGGAAGATGTCAAAGTCTGCTTTGGTGATGGAGTGTCTAGGAGGGCAGTATACTGCTGAAGTGGTGATTGTACCATGACAGTCTTCTATTGCTACGTTTACGCTACGTTATGGAAGTTCGTAGTGCTTAATGTTGGATTTGATTATGATTCCGGTGCCCGCCGTGGGCCTTTCCGCTGGGATGTTGGGTATGGTAGAATTTATAACCATTTAATTTGAGATAGTTTTTGTCGGTGAAGTGGGTTTCTGATACGAGCATTACGTCGATTTGCTGCTGTTTTAGGAAGAGTTATAGTTCAAGTTTGTGTTGAGCTAGACCGTTGGCATTCCACAGAGCTATGCGTCTTGTTTTTATTTTGCGTCAGTGCGTATTATTTTATCCATGACGACTGTTAGTAGAGATAACAAGTTATTTATTTGCTCTGATTGTTTTTCTATTAGTTTTTCAAGTCTAGAGACGTTGTCTGTGTTTGGAGAATAGGGGACACTATTTTGAGAATGGTCTCTGTGGCTATTCGGATTACTTTGGATTCCTTGTACTGCTTGGGCACAGGAGGTTGAAGTAGTGGTGAATTTAGGAGGACTGCGTATTTGACTGATTAAGGAGATTGAAGTAATAGTGAATTTAGGAGGACTGTGTATTTGATTGGTTATCTGTTTTGCTCTAAGTTTAGGGTACTTATTTGTGTACAGGGTTTTGTAGGCTGAGCAGCCTTTGTAATTAGCAGGGTGGTCACCTTGGCAGTGGATACACTTCGCTGGGGTATCCGGTGATTTACTGCACTGGTCGGTGGAGTGTGTGCCTGCACACTTAACGCAGCGAAAGGTATGGTTGCAGTATTTTTGTGTGTGACCGTACCTTTGGCATCTTTTACATTGCACTATCCCTTTTTTAATAAGCGGTGGTTCGAATTTTACTATTGCGTTCATAAGACGGCTGATGCTGTAAATTTCCTTGTTGTTGGGTTTTTGTTTTATGTCTACGAAAAATAAGGATAGCGGGTCTTTCGAGACTCTATGTCTTATGTTACTGACGTTGATGACTTCGTGGCCGAGTTTTAAGAGTTCGAATTTTAGTCCATCAATGTCAGCTGAGTGGTGGATGTTGCGCAGGACCACCCGGAAAGGTCTTCCTTGTTTGAGTTGGTAGGCGTGGAAGTTGGCGTTCAAGGTCCTAAGCAGCTTGGTGAGTTTTCTGTACGCATCGGGGTTTGTTGGCAGAATTTTTACCTTGTTGTTGTTTATCTTCAGGTTGTAGTCCTCCTTGGAGATATCTCTCTATGGTCTTGATCATCGTTTGTATGTCAATGACATCATCAACGAATATTGGTGGTGGAGGAGGGTTTCTCTGAGTGAGTTGATTTGGAGGCGGGTCAGCGATTTCCATGGCGTCGTTTGAGGATTCTAATACGGCGAACCTGTTGTGAGTGTTTATTTGGATTGTTGTTTGTTCGTTCTGGGTGTCGTTTGTGTTTGTTATTGGTGGTTCTATTCTCCGTTTCTTTGAAGTTTTGGCGTCACTGGTACGGGGGGATCTGTTGCACTTTTGCCACGGCGGAGGTAGCGCGGGGTAGTTATGGTTTTGCTCAGGAGAGCCTGGTCGTGTTTCCTGGGCCATCATCGAGCTAGTTAATTCAAAATGAATAACTAGTCGTGAGGCTATGAGGCTAGTATTCGGGTAGAGGTTAGGAGCGTAGGATTTTTTTCCTTAAAGGATAGGAAACACTTGGCTGTATTCACTTTCGACGGATTGGCGACACGTGTTGTTTTACTAACTTCACAGAGCACTAGACGCACGTCTGCACGCTTCGGCTCTCATCAGCGAACGAGTCCTTAGATATGATTCGGAAAAAAGATATTTGTTGGGTCTGAATGACCTTAGCTAGCAAATTGCTGGGATTTATGATGGGTCCTTAAGACTAATGAGGGTACGTCGTAAGGATGAGCGGACATCTGGTGTCCGTCTGGCCCGCGGTGTATGGCCTGGTCTAGGTAGACGGTCGCCCGACGTAACAACCTCGTTCTTCAAATTTAGCACCAATCGACTCTTTTCTTTGCGGAATAAATCATATCTTTCAATATTTGGTTTGATAATTTACACCTATTTGAACAGCAATACCAAGTTGGGTATGCTTTCTGGTGCCTACGATAAAAAATTGTTTATTGTATGTTTTATGTCGCATTTTATTTATAATTAAGGATACCTATCAGAATAATTATTGGTGGAAAAGAAATCGGAGTGGAATATATCGAATTGAACGTGGCTTTTATTACATGAAGTGAAGAATTCGGGACCATGTAAATAGTGAGAAAGAAAAGGAGAAAAGGCAAAAAATGAAACAAATAAAGGAATCATGCGATATATAACGATAGATTTGTCTGTACGAGGGTTGAAGCTGAACACCGTTTTTCAGTGCCCTTCCGGCTGGTCCTTACCTAGGTTCTTCCTGGCCTCCAGTCATTACGTTTACTGCCCTGGGAGGACCGGTAATTCGGAATTTCCTAATGAGGGAAATGGGCCTGTCCGTGCCATAAACGGACGGCCAACTAAAATTCCGAACACCCGGCATATGTTAAATGTGCAACAAATCACTTAACAATACACTGCCCATACACAGGAAAAATAGAAGAAGTTAGATGTTATAATTGTAATGGAAACCACCCAGCCAGCTATAAAGGATGTGAAATCAGGGAACAACTACAACGTAAACTGTTTCCACCATTTTGCAATAGATCAGTCAATAACTACAACCACAACAAAGTAGAACGGATTATGAAGCAACATTGAAAGCACAAAATGAACCAAAAGCTATAAACAGAAACACAGATCCCCAAGGAAACCGAAGCTACGCGCAAGCAACCCAAAACATTAGACAAGCAACGCCCATAAACAATCAGAGTGAAAGCATCAACACCGAAGACGCTACAGAAATCAAAGGACTACTAAAAGAATCCATCAAAAAACACCGAAGTACTTACAAAAATGATAAGTCCTCAGACAGCAAACGGAACAAATCACAGTCATGCTACAACTACTTACAAACATGCTGAGCAAAAAATAAGAAATAAAAATGGACATGCTTAAAATAGCAGCCTGGAACTATAACGGCCTACAACAGAGGGGCCTGCAAACTAAAACATTGCTGTACAACAATAATATAGATATAAAAAGTTACATAAAAATACCGTACTACACCACATATGATACCAAGCATCCCTCACGAAAAGCACACGGAGACACCGCAGTAGTAATAAGAAACGACATTAAACATCATTCACAGTCAAGTTAGTAAGGAACATATACAAGCAACCACCATTACTGTACAAACTAGCAGCGACCATTTACAGTTGTCAGCAGTATATGTACCGCCGCGACACAAGATTACATCACAAATGTGGGAAGAGTACTTTCAACACTTAGGTGACAAGTATATCGCAGCCGGGAACTACAACTCGAAGCACACACTATGAGGATCAAGAATAACTACACCACGAGGTAGAACCTTGGAAAACTACATTAGAAACAATAACCTCAATACATTATCCACGGGAAGACCGACATACTGGCCGACAGACCTGAGCAAAATACCTGACCTACTTAATTTTGCAGTTACAAAGGGACTAAACGCAAATAAACTAAACATAGCACCCAGCCTTGAGCTTACCTCCGACCATACACCCATAATAATTACATACAGAAACAAATCAATACTTTATAACAATTCAGAGACACTATGCAATAAAACCACCAAATGGCAAACATTTAAAGAAATAATTGAGAGCAAAATCAGCTGCAACATCCCATTGACAACTCCTGAACACATCGATCAAGCAGTAACAACATTTACAGAAACGATTCAAGAAGCAGCATGGGCAACCACTATACCTGAATCAACCAACAGACAAACAAAAATTATTCCATTAGACATCCTCGAAAAAATTAGAGAATGACAAAATGTCAAAAACATAGAACAAAAGAAAACAAAAAGTACCTAAACAAAGTTAGGAAGGAAATAAAAAACAAAATAAAAGAGCACAAAAACAACGAGTTCTCAAAGAGTTCTGCACATGAGAACTACAACTACTCACTATGGAAAGCTACAGAAAAAATACAGAAGACAATAAAAATGGTCCCAGCAATCAGAAGAGCAGATAACACATGGGCAAGAAGCAACGAAGAGCAAGCTGAAGAATTTTCCAACCACCTATGCAACACATTTACACCACATAATATCAACAACAGCAACCACAATAGTCATACGGACGAGGATGCGCTAACAACTAGTACATCAACTGACAAACACTACACCATACTTAAAACAACAGTACAAGATATTAAAACATAATCGAGAAAACAAAAAGTAACAAAGCACCAGGAATCGACCTAATCAATGGCAAAATCTTGAAAAACCTTCCGCCAAAAGCGATAAGACAAATCACAATAATATTCAATGCAATACTAAGAATTCAATACTTTCCTAAGCTATGGAAACTGGCACAGATCATAATGTTACCTAAACCAGGCAAAGACCCACACCAAACTACATCTTTCAGACCAATATCACTACTTCCTGTGTTTTCTAAAATACTAGAGAAAATAATATACGACCGCATAATACCAATAATAGTGAAGGAAAAAGTAATACCGGATCACCAATTTGGATTCAGAAACAAACACTCCACTATAGAGCAAATGCACAGACTGGTCAAGGAAATAATACTAGCAATAGAAAACAAACAATACTGCACAGCCCTCTTGATGGATATCGAGAAAGCATTCGACAAAATAAACCACGATAGCCTACTTCAACCAATCAGAAAACAATTCCCGGAGCAGATATACCATTTAACTAAATCTTACTTAAGCAACAGAACCTTTACAGTAAAAATTAAAGATACATACTCTCAAGTTAAAGACATCAAGGCAGGGGTTCCGCAAGGAAGCGTCTTGGGACCAATTCTCTACACACTATACACGGCCAATATACCAACAACTACCAACAGCAAAATACTGACATTTGCGGACGACACTGTTGTACTAGTCAGGCACACTAACCCTGCAACAGCAGTCAAATTACTTCAAGAACATATCACAAAAATAGAAAAGTGGCTGCAAGATAAACAAATAAAAGCAAACCCCGATAAATGCAACCATATTACATTCACACTGCGAAAACAGACACCACCGAAACATCCTACTGAACAGCACGCATATACCGCAAACAAGGAAAGTCAAATATCTAGAACTCCACCTAGAAACACAACTCACATGGAAACAGCATACTAAATCAATAACAGAAAAAATACGGACGGCAAGGAAATAAATGTATTGGCTAACATGTCGAAAATCCAAACTAAGTATAGAAAATAAACTAAAAATATACAAAATGATCATAAAACCAATCTGGACGTACGGAATACCACAATGGGGAACAGCAGCAATGAGCCATATAACCAAAATTGAGGCAATGCAAGCTAAAATTCTTAGAACAATAGTAAATGCCCCATGGTACGTTAGAAACGAGGACATACGGAAAGACCTTGGAATACCAACGGTCAAGGAAGAGATTAGCAGATTCGCAAGAAGGTACAGAGAAAGAATAGCAACGCACCCGAACTGGCTGGCAGCGGAAACGATCATCACATTCATCGAAAGGAGATTAAAAAGGAAACACCCAGTAGATCTCATAAAGGATATACCCTAACAAGCACGAAGATGGTACCCCATGGGGGGTAGCCACCCACATGTTATATTATTAAACAGCTATAACATTTTACCAAATGTCCTACTGGACAAATTGTAAAATTTAAAATAAATAAATGAAAAAAACTCGAGTGTTAGATTTAGACGGCACTTTATTTGTACTAGTTGTAGCACTTAACCGAACTAAGTGAGGACTACTGTCATCCTAAGTCTGTACTGTCCGATGGTTGGAGATGAACTCAACTCCCCCGTTCCTGATTCTCTCCTCCCGCCGTTAGATTTCTTATCTCCACCGTGCCCTTCCGGCTGGTCCTTTCCTGGGTTTTTTCCTGGCCTCGAGTTATTACGTTTACCGCCCTGGGAGGACATGTAATTCGGAATTTCCTAACGAGAGGAATGGGCCTGTCTGTGTCATAAACGGACGACCACTCAAATTCCGAACACTTCTTTGTTTCAGACTTTTTGGTATTCATTTTAAATACTATTGTGGACACTTTTACGTTACTGTTACTGAAACGATATACTAACATCAAGTGAACGTACCAATATTTTCATTTAGCAATAATGTTTATATTCGATGCAAAGGAAAATGAAAACGTAGTTATTAACAGTGTTACAGCATTCGAATACCTTTGTAAGACATTTATCACGAATGTTTCTAATAAATGTATCATAACTTCTGTCTATATTATTGAATCGTTTTCAAATTTTACTGATGTAACCTTGAGATTTTCCCGTCACTATGGATATCAAATTGTTTTAACAAATTAGTTTAGTACATCTCATTTTATTAATTGAAATTTGTAAATGTAAGCGTTCGAATGCTTTCGTGAGCCACTGTATATCTTGTATTTCTACAGAGTGTAAAGAAAGCAAGTGTAAAGAGGGTCATAGCGTAATTCTTTTTTTTTTATTTATTTGTTTAAATTTTACAATTTGTCCAGTAGGACATTTGGTAAAATATTATATCGGTATAATAATATGACATGTGGGTGGCTACCCCCAGCGGGGTATCATCGTCGTGTTTGTTAGGTTATATTCTTTGTGAGCTCTGTCGGGAGCGTAATTCTGTACCATCTAATCGATGGAAATTTTGGAAAAAAAAATTGATGCTAAAACGACCTTGATCTTGAGGGTCTTGGTCAAATCTCTTTATTGCAATATATCCTACTCATCACGAGGAACACAAGCTTCACAAGAACTGTGGATCGCAAAAAGCGACCCGTATAAGATGTTAAAATATTTGTTACGTTGAGCGACACTCTACCTAGACTAGGCCACACACCGCGGGCCAGACGGGAACCAGATGTCCGCTCATCCTTAATGCGTACCCTCAATAGTCTTAAGGAACCATCATAAATCTCAATAATTTGCTAGCTAAGGTCCTACAGACCGAACAAATATCTTTTTTTCTAAATCATTTTCTAAAGATTATTGTCTATTACGGCTTGATACGGGAAAGTTAGTTTTTCTCACGTACAATGCTTCCCACTAGCAACTTTCTATCGAGGGCGGCTAAGGCCCTTCCTAGTCCACCAACCTTCGTTTATCCAATCAGAAGCAATGTGTACTGCCTTCACTTTCCTAACCAAAAATGTCATGAACAAATCCGATGGTCCCGTGCGCTAGGCACACCCATCGCTAGCTTTCCTCCGACACAGCATCGACACTGTAACTTACTTATTCTTCAACGTTAGAATAGTCAATATGTCATTACCGGATTACTCTCCTTAAATCAATCACTTATACATACTCAACAGTGTACCTCACAAGTGTTGGAAATATAAAGTTTATAACCCTGTTAATCGCAGCGTTATACTACCTTAACCACCCCTATTATCTCAATGGAAATCAGGGGATCGATCTATTCGGGGCGTCGATTATTATAATCGTAACGGGAATTTGCGACTCCCGTTGACGTGTTTCCTCGCGATTGCGTCTCCCCGCGATTGGTCGAAAATACAATTTTAATAATTCTTAATGTGGTTCTATTCACAATGTGTTTACATTCTGGAGTCAGATGCAAAAGAAGTAGTATCTATTGATACAAGTTAATACTCCAAATCTCTCATTATATATTGCATATCTTTCTTTTTTCTTTCCTTTTTCTTTTTCTTGTTATATTTTATCTCAAAAATTAGAATTCTTCATTTCAGAAAATAAACCACGCTCAATTCAATGTATTTCACCCCGGCTTCTTTTTCACTTTATCCGCATCGTAAGCAATAAAATAGTAAAATTTTTTCTCTGTGTAAATTGAAAGAAAGAGGTTTGATCAGTGATGTCAAATCAACAAAGTGGCCCGTGAGGAGCAGCTTCGCATTCTCTCCACGATAATACAAATATTTCATTCAAAAATTGGTGGATCGGACTACTATGAGTTGGAGCGTGAGCAATCGTGCACTATTGTTGATGCCTGTGCTGTAACTTTGCGTAATTTACTACAGTGTCGTCAATGTAAACATCGCAAATAGAATGCACTTGTTACCGATGTAGGTACATAATTTCTACACACTCTGGATTAAATTTTTTGATTTATATTATGGCGCTCAAGTACTGCCTACTAGACGTTATACCACAATGTTACAATATATTTAGTATACCGTTTAGTTAGCCAACGCCCTGGCCGCGCTGAGTGCACTCGTTCCCGTAAGATCACGAAAGTTAGCAGCGCTGGGCATGAATAGTACCTTGGATGGGTGATCGCCTGGGAACTCCGTGTGGCGTTGGCGAAACGCGCTGGGCCCGCCGTGCCCCCCCCCCCCGTGGGGTTCGGGCTTGGGCCTTGGCGGCTCAGCGCCACGGGGCCGCCAAGCAGTCCGGTAGGGGAACCGGGCTGCCTGGCACGGCGGCTCCGGCGACAAGGTGCGGTGTGACAATGGTCCATTGGCTCCATTGGCGGTGGTATAAGGCGCGCAGGGGAGGCCCCGTTGCGACGCTCACACCGGTTCCCGGGCCTCTCTCGATCGCAGCCGGGACGGTTATCGTGGAGGTTTTAGTCGGTTGGAGTCCGACACTATCACGCCGCTTCCCCCAAAAAGACCGGCCTGGCGTCCGTGCGGATTTCCTCCACGTAAATATAAAAAAAAGAAAAAAAGTATACCGTTTAGTTAGTAAATGAGTAATCTAACCATTATTGCATATGTGTTAAAATAAAATAGAAATTATTTTATACCTTTTAGCGCTTTTCGTAATCGGTAATATTTTTTTGGTAAAAAACCTTTTATATTAGTTGCATTGATCTGTCGGGTTTTATCGTTATTGTTATGGTCTGGGATGTGATTTAGCGGAAAATTTGTCGCATACATAACTACAATTCGTTGCCTAGGAGTGGGTTATAATTTCTGCACGAGTTGTTTCTTTATGATACATCCTTTGCTGCTGGCAGGATGATTTCTTCGGCAATTAAGGCATTGCATATTTTCTATATTACCTACTAAGACAATTACCTACTAGCTCCAAGATAATTGGAAGTTAAATGCTTATTTGCACGTTCTACACATGTGAAGTTTTGTCATAATGAATCCTTGAATAGCCGGCATCGCATGCAACGCGAGATGTCGGGATGCCTCTCTCCTTCCTAGGCGACTTTTTTTTTTATTTATTTATTTTAAATTTTACAATTTGTCCAGTAGGACATTTGGTAAAATGTTATAGCTGTTTAATAATATAACATGTGGGTGGCTACCCCCCATGGGGTACCATCTTCGTGCTTGTTAGGGTATATCCTTTATGAGATCTACTGGGTGTTTCCTTTTTAATCTCCTTTCGATGAATGTGATGATCGTTTCCGCTGCCAGCCGGTTCGGGTGCGTTGCTATTCTTTCTCTATACCTTCTTGCGAATCTGCTAATCTCTTCCTTGACCGTTGGTATTCCAAGGTCTTTCCGTATGTCCTTGTTTCTAACGTACCATGGGGCGTTTCTATTGTTCTAAGAATTTTAGCTTGCATTGCCTCAATTTTGGTTATATGGCTCATTGCTGCTGTTCCCCATAGTGATATTCCGTACGTCCAGATTGGTTTTATGATGGTTTTGTAAATTTTTAATTTGTTTTCTATGCTTAGTTTGGATTTTCGATTTGTTAACCAGTACATCTGTCTCCTTGCTATCTGTATTTTGCTTATTATTGATTTGATATGCTGTTTCCATGTGAATCTTGTATCAAAGTGTAGTCCTAGGTATTTGACTTGCCTTGTTTGTATTATGTGCGTGCCGTTGAGTGTAATGTTTGGTGGTAACTGTTTTCGCAGTGTGAATGTAATGTGGTTGCATTTATCAGGGTTTGCTTTAATTTGTTTAACTTGAAGCCACTTTTCTATTTTTGCAATATGTTCTTGTAGCAATGTGACTGATGTTGCAGGGTTAGTGTGCGTGACTAGTACAACAGTGTCGTCCGCAAATGTCAGTATTTTGCTGTTGGTAGTTGTTGGTATATTGGCCGTGTATAGTGTGTAGAGAATTGGTCCCAAGACGCTTCCTTGCGGAACCCCTGCCTTGATGTCTTTAACTTGAGAGTATGTATCTTTAATTTTTACTGTAAAGGTTCTGTTGCTTAAGTAAGATTTAGTTAAATGGTATATCTGCTCCGGGAATTGTTTTCTGATTGGTTGAAGTAGGCTATCGTGGTTTACTTTGTCGAATGCTTTCTCGATATCCATCAAGAGGGCTGTGCAGTATTGTTTGTTTTCTATTGCTAGTATTATTTCGTTTGTGAGTCTGTGCATTTGCTGTATCGTGGAGTGTTTGTTTTTGAATCCAAATTGGTGATCTGGTATTAATTTTTCCTTCTCTTTTATTGGTTTTAGGCGGGCGTAAATTATTTTTTCTAGTATTTTGGAAAATACGGGAAGTAGTGATATTGGTCTGTAGGATACTGTTTGGTGTGGGTCTTTGCCTGGTTTAGGTAACATTATGATCTGTGCTAGTTTCCATAGTTTAGGATAGTATTGGATTCTTAATATTGCATTAAAAATTATTGTGATTAGTCGTATCGCTTTTGGAGGAAGGTTTTTCAGGATTTTACCATTGATTAGGTCGATTCCTGGTGCCTTATTATTTTTTGTTTTCTCGATTATGTTTCTAATTTCATGTGCTATTGTTTTAGGTATGATGTAATGATTGTCAGTTGCGATACTAGTGGTTACCTCATCCTCGTCCATATGACAGTTGTGATTGCTATTATTGATATTATGTGGTGTAAATATGTTGCTTAGGTGGTTGGAAAATTCTTCAGCTTGCTCTTCGTTGCTTCTTGCCCATGTGTTATCTGTTTTTTCTGATTGCTGGGACCAGTTTTATTGTCTTCTTTATTTTTTTTGTGACTTTCCAAAGTGAGTAGTTGGAGTTCTCGTGTGCAGATAGTGTCTCTATGAATTTTGTGAACTCGTTGTTATTGTGCCTTTTTATTTTGTTTTTTATTTCCTTTGCAAGTTTGTTTAGGTGTTTTTTGTTTTCTTTTGTTCTGTGTTTTTGACATTTTGCTTTCGCTTTTCTTTTTTCTCTGATTTTGTCGAGGATGTCTAATGGAATTGTTTTTGTTTGTCTGTTGGTTGTTTCAGGTATAGTGGTTGCCCTTGCTGCTTCTTGAATAGTTTCTGTCAATGTTGTTACTGCTTGATCGATGTGTTCAGGTGTTTTCAGTGGGATGTTGCAGCTGATTTTGCTTTCTATTATTTCTTTAAATGTTTCCCAGTTGGTGGTTTTATTACATAGCGTCTCTGAGTTGCTGTAAAGTAATGGCTTAATACTGTATGTTATTATTATGGGCGTATGGTCGGAGGTAAGCTCGAGGCTGGGTGCTATGTTTAGTCTATTTGCGTTTAGTCCCTTTGTAACTGCAAAATCTCGGGTAAAAGGTCGGGTATTTTGCTCAGGTCTGTCGGCCAGTATGTCGGTCTTCCTGTGGATAGTATATTGAGGTTATTATTTTTAATGTGCTTTTCCAAGGTTCTACCTCGAGGTGTGGTGATTCTTGATCCCCATAGTGTGTGCTTTGAGTTATAGTCGACAGCTACAATATACCTGTCACCTAAGCGACTATAGTACTCTTCCCACATTTGGGTTGTAACTTTGTGACGCGGTGGTACATATACTGCCGACAACTGTAGTTGGTTGCTGCTAGTTTGTACAGTAACGGTGGTTGCTTGTATATGTTCCTTACTAACCTGGCTGTGTAAGTAATGTTTAATGTCGTTTTTTATTACTACTGCCGTCCCTCCTTGTGCTTTTCCTGAGGGATGCTTGGTGTCGTATATGGTGTAGTACGAGATTTTTATATAGCTTTTTGTAGTGAAATGTGTTTCCGAAACGAGCAGTATATCGATATTGTTGCTATACAGGAATGTTTTAGCTTCTAGGGCCCTTTGTTGTAGACCGTTAGAGTTCCAGGCTGCTATTTTAAGCGTGTCTATTTTTATTTTTTGCTCAGCATGTTAGTAAGTAGTTGTAGCATAACTGTTATTTGTTGTGTTTGCTGTCTGAGGGCTTCGTTTTGTTCACTTATCATTTTTGTGAGTATTTCGGTGTTTTTTAGGGAATGTTTTAG
This sequence comes from Bombus hypnorum, assembly GCA_911387925.2. Classification (NCBI taxonomy): domain Eukaryota; kingdom Metazoa; phylum Arthropoda; class Insecta; order Hymenoptera; family Apidae; genus Bombus; species Bombus hypnorum. The sequence continues at coordinate 19,854,325 of OU427021.1, forward strand.
TAGTTCTTTGATTTCTGAAGCGTCGTTGCTATGATTGATCTGTTCTTGATTTTCTATGGGTAACGACCGGTTGACTACTTGCGCGTAGCTTTGGCTGCTAACGGTGTTGGTGTTCATGTGGTTGTTGTTCGTTGCGTGTCGCGTAATTGGTGTTATCATAATTTTTGTGTTGTCCTGTTGGGTGTGGACATTGTTGTGTGTCCTGCTTCGTATCGGCGGGAAAAGTTTATTTTGTAGCTGCTTTCTGACTAAGCAGCCTTTGTAGCTGGCTGGGTGATTTCCACCGCAATTGTAGCATTTGACTTCGTTTATTTTTCACGTGTGTGGGCAGTTCGTTGTTAGGTGCTTGCCTGCGCATTTGACACACGCCGGGTTTCGGTTACAATAGTTCTTTGTGTGTCCATATTGTTGACGCCGCATACACTGTGGTACTTCTTTTTTGTGGCGTGGTGGTTCCACTGTTACTATTGTGTTTAGCATTTTGTTGATCTCAAATATTTCCTTGTTGTTGGTTCTCGGTTCGAGTTCTATTAGGAAGAGTGGTAACGGTTGCTTCGTGTCATACCTTGTCATGTTGTTTATAGTTCTTGCCTGGTGTCCAATTTTTGCTAGTTCTTCACCTAGCTTTTTTGTGTTGGTTTTTGGGTGCAGTCCTCTTATGACTACTTTGTAGCTCCTTTCAGTTTTGAGCTGGTATGTGTGGTATACAGCGCTTTTATCCTTTAGTTCCTTAATTACATTTCTGTAACTTTCTGGTGAGCTTGTTTGGATTTTTACTTGCTCCAGCTTCGTCTGTTTTATTAGATAGTTTTCCTTCCCAGCTATCTCGTTTAGTCGCTCTATGAGCGGGTCTATTATCTGGGCCTCTACGAATATTGGAGGTGGTTTTATAGTGTTTGGTGACTTCCTTGTGTTTCTTGTTGCTGGGTCTTCGTCTATTTCCTCCGTAAGTGGGCTGTATGAGTTTTTTAGTGGTAGTTCATGCAGCCATCTCTGCTTTTCCGTATCGAGATTTCCCGTTATTTTTCTTTTTTTATTGTAGCTGGCCACCTTCCAACTTTCTTCTTGTTGCGATGTTTCCTTGTTAGCTTCCATGTCTACTTCAGCTGTGTCTGAGCAGACCTGTCTTTGGTTTGTTTGTTCGCCTGCTTTTGGTGTATCTGTTGCTTTATTTATGTAGTATTGTTCGTCTTTGCTGATAATTTTTATTGGTGAGATGTGTTTTTTCATTTTGATTCGTATGCTAGTCTTCTTGATAGTGACGGGTTTCCACCGTCTGGCTACGGGCGTAGCCGTTCTTAGTTTTCTCTTCACCACTTGCCGCACTTTTCCGTAGCACTTCTTTACACGTCTGCTTGGCTCGGCTGCTCAGGCAGTACTGGCCTAGGCGACTTGAAAAAGATTACAGTAATTAATAGGCGATCAATTTTATATCTGTCCTTATGTTAACATTAGTTTTTAATTAGTTGAAAGAAAGTGGTAATTGACTCTTTGTATCGTATTTAACTATATTACTAATTCGCCTTACTCTATGATATAGCTTTCTCAATCCTTCTGTTGAAGTGGTCACCACTACTAAGAAAACTTTACATCTGGTCTTTTTAGTCTTCTTAAGCTCTGAAACCATCGACAGCGTATAGACAAAAGACTGGGACGAAGGCAGACCATAAACAGTAGACAGGCGACGGAGTTTTCAGTTATAGGGTAACACTGCTAGCGTGCGGATCTGGACCAGCTCAAATTATATTCCTATTTGTACTTACACTTCTATGTTAAAATATATTTTCTACCTTACAATTCATCCACGCGTTTCTCTGTTTATATATCTAATAACCTCAACACCTTCAATGATTCTTTCAACATTGGTTTTGAGGTATATTGCTCTTAGAGTACCATTATAATTTTTGTCTTTTCTTAGCTGGTAAGGGTGAAACTTGGCGTTCTTTTAGTTTAGGATTAATACTATTTTACTGTAAATATCAGTTGTATCCGGTTGGGTTTTAGCTTGGTTGTTTCGTAGTTGTTTTAATATGTATTTATTTTCCATTGTTTCGTTTAAAAATTCAAATAAAAGTTCAATGATTTGTGCTTCAGTATGAATTGGGGCCAATTTCGGTTGAGAGATATTATTGCTAACGGACTTCAAGTACTCACTGGTGACTTCAGGTAGTAAGCTAAATGGATTTACAACTGATATATTATTCGCAAGCCATTTGTCTTACTGTCATAGATTTTCGCTCATTATGCGTAAGTAATCAGGCAATCTAACTTTACGTTTTTGTTCTTAACATGACCGGATTCACTACTTGACTGATTATACGGGTTTTATCACACTGTCACTGTTGTTTCTCAATTGATAATTATCTGCAGTTTTGGCAATTTTTAGCTTTAACGTACCTCGTTACTTTATATACGTTGCGTAAAATAGAAAATTCCTATTAACTATAAAAACTCCAATTTTAGTAAGAAGTAATAATCATTTAATGATATGTTTACTTTATATTACCAGTAAAGCTGCTATGTATTTTATGGAGAAAAATTTGATTATATTTTTTGGTATATCGGTTATAATGTATAATGTATAATGTAGGTTTCAGTATAATGTATTCCTTTTAACAAACTGAGTTGATTATTTCCCCCGTTATATCGGGTATTCTCGAATTGTTCCTGTAATCTTATCTCTTTACAAACTGCATAGGCACTTTACAGTGTATATCGGATATTTCCCCATAATAATTAAAATATATATGTAGCAACTCGGATCTCTAATGACGAATCATTTCTGGACGACGCGCTAGTTTATGGAATGAGTGCGGATTGCCGCATTCTTTCTGTAAGTTGTTAGCAAGACACCTACAGGATGACCGAGGTGCTAACTGGATACGGCGTGTTCGGCGAGTACCTGAGAAAAATCGGATGGGAGACGACGGACATTTGTCACCACTGCGGAGAAAATTCTACTAAATGTCCAAATCGGACAAATTGTGAATGTAAACAACTAAATAAAAAAAAAACTGCGGAGAGGGCAGGGACACAGCGCAGCACACGCTGGAGCTCTGTCCGCCGTGGGAGCTGCCCTGCTACACTCTGTGACACGCTATAGGAGAAAGATTGATCCCCTCAGCGATTGTAGAAGCGATGTTGAGAGGGTCACAGGAATACGAGTCCGTCCTCCTTTTCTGCGAGCGAGTTATAAGGGAAAGAATTAGAGAGTATTAAGGGAGAAAAAGAAAACTCTCACCCTTGTAGGATAAGACTAGTGAGGAAGATGGCAGTCAGGCGACCTAGAGCTGCTCCATCGCCGTCCCAACGGACCACGACTAGAAGGGGCGATAGCGCTAGGGGCAATGCCAACCCCCCCTAACGCCAAATTCAATAGTCAGGAATTATTAGAACTCGCTCGAACAAGAGGATGCGGGAAGGGGGTGCAACAGAAGTTAATTCATAAGAGGTTCCTGGAGCACTCCTGTCATACGCGTAGGATGGTCATCGTGGAGTTTTAGTCGGTAGGAGTCCGACACTACTCCGCTGTTACGCGATTATTAGCAACAGCGGAATGTCCACGAGGATTTCTCCACGTACAAAAAAAAAAAGAAAGGTTGTTACCAAGAATTGGCAACACACTCCGATGTTTCGTCCGTTGCGTAACGATTCTAAGGAAAACGACTCTGTGTACCAACTCATACATATTATAGAAAAACAAAAAAAAAAAAACGGAAAACTAAATCGATTAAATTTTTTGGTCGAATGTGTTGAAAAAATTATTGAGGAATATGTAATTCAACAGATACAAACTTCGAAAATTGGTGATTTTCGACTATAAACTATCGGGAGTGGTATAATCGAAAAAATATGATTTCCTTTTTCACTTATTGATTATTATCATAAAACTGAACCAGCATGTAGGGATATGTTTCGTATGAAAGTTATAGATGATTAAATAATCTACAAAATGGCCTGTGTTTCGTTAGAATAGAACTACTGATTAAATTGCAAATTGGATTTAAAAATAAAACTGTATGATTTTCTCAGATAAGGGTATCTGTGAAGAATGCGTGGGTGCTGTTGAAAATCATAAGGTAGTTGATTAGTTGAAAGTGTATTGCATGGATGTTCAGTTCATGTCCTGAAAAAGCAATTGAGCTGACAGTGCGGGTGAATTAAATTGAAAGACGACTTTGGCGATGTGAAACAACGATGAATAATAACGATTAATATACGAGATCTTTTGACAATTAATTATAATGATGATTTCGGAATCTTTGATTGAATGTTTTAAACAAACTGGGTTGCTTACTCTTTGACTGTTTTTTTTATTTATTAAAATTTACAATCAATTCTCGCATTGAGAATTTTCAGTAATTTTTTCTGGCGTGGCGCAGTGACATGGCTAATTATTTATAATAAGTTAATACTTTGTTATAGATAAGTATAATTTGTAAGTAAGTATTATAAATAAGTAAATATTACTTAATTTAAATAACTAATTGAATCTAGCGTTTAGGTCTTAGCGTTAGGTTTAGTACCCGCTGGTAGAGTCTCTTCAGCCTGCGTATCTGGTCCGACGTATCAAGTAGTCCAGTGATTAGGGGTTTCGGTGATTGTTGACTCTTTTGCTATATCTGTCGCTATATTTTGCTATTTCCTCTTTGGCTCTGGGTATCGTGAGGTCGCGATGTATTATTTCGTTGGTAACATACCAAGGTGCATCTATTAAGGATCGTAGCGTTTTCGATTGGAAGCGTTGAAGTATTTCAATGTTGGAGATACTTGCTGATCCCCATAGTTGGATTCCGTAGGTTCAGACAGGTTTTATTACGGTCTTATAGAGGGTAATTGTATTCTGTGTGCTTAGTTTGGAGCGTCGGCCCGTGAGCCAATAGAATTTTTTTAGTTTGCCCTTTAGTTGCTTCGTTTTGTCTGTGATGCGGTTTTTCCAGGGTAGTCTCCTGTCCAGGGTCATGCCCAGGTATCTGACTGTGTCCTTGCTAGGAATTGTTGTATTGTTGATGGTGACCTGGGGGCAGGTTTGTTTTCGGAGCGTGAAGGTTACATGTGAGGATTTTTTTTCATTAATTTTGAAGCCCCATTTGTGAAACCACTTTTCCATAGAGTCGAGATGTCGCTGGAGAGTGGATGAAGAAATTACCGGGTCTGCGTGGGAAGCTAATAGCGCTGTGTCGTCCGCAAATGTCGCTATTGTTATCTCAGTTGATATAGGTAAGTCGGCAGTACACTGGAGAACAGCAGGGGTCCGAGGGCATTACCTTGGGGTATGCCAGATTCTATTGGGAATGTTGTGGAAGTGGCGTTTTAACCATGAATTGTCTATTGGTTAGGTGGTACTTTAGGATGGAGTAGTAGGGGTGTGGTAGAATTTGTTTAAGTTTGTATAGAAGCCCTTTATGCCATGCTTTGTCGAATGCCCGTTGAAAGTCTAGGAATACCGCTGAGCAATATTTTTTCTTTTCAAGGGTTTGGCTGATCATGTGGGTTGTGCGATGGATTTGCTCTACTGTTGAATGTTGTTTCCGAAAGCCGAATTGATGATCTGGGAGCGTTTTCAAATCCTCTAGGAATGGAAGGAGTCGATTCGTTAGCATCTTCTCGAATAGTTTAGACAGGGTAGGTAAAAGACTAATTGGGCGATAGGAGCTATTTTCATATATCGGTTTTCCGGGTTTAGGGATGAGAGTGAGATTTTTCAGGCCCTAGGATAGTATTCAAGGCAAAGAATTGCGTTAAAAGTAAATGTGATGAGTGTAATCCCTTTTATGGGAAGTTCCTTGATTGCTTTATTGCCTATTAGGTCGTGCCTTGCTGCTTTCTTGGGATTTAGGCGACTGATTGATTCTATAATCTCTGCAGAAGTGAAGGGTTCAATAGGAGGAGACATTTGGAAGGGAGAGTGCGGCAGTAATGTCCGCGGCAGCTTTGGAGGAATGGGGTTTAAATACCTTAGACAAGTATTTAGCAAACAGGTTGGCTTTTTCTATAGGGCTGCACGCCCATCCACCTTGCGGACAGCGGATTGGAGGGATTATTTGCGGGGGGCGCGTGAGTTTCCTGGAGGCCTTCCATAGTGAGTAGTTGGAGTCAACTGTGGGGGACAAATTGGCGGGATATTTATGAAAACAGTCATTTTTATAATTTTTGATGATTTTGGTTAGCTTTCTGGTTATGTTGTTTAGTTTGCGTTTGTCATCCGGTGTTCTATGGGTCTGCCATACTCTCCTTAGACTACGTTTTTCTGCTATTTTTTGTAATATGTAATGGGGATATTCACGTATGCTGATAGAAGTCTTAGTAGATGTGGAGGAGGGGAGAGTGTTTATTATGCTCATGTATAAGTATTCCGTGGCTGCTTCGATATCTTTGTAGCGGCACGCGAGCAGATCAATTCAAATCCTGTTATTGTTTTGTTCGGAGTATCATGACCGTTAGGTCATAGGTATGGTAAGGAGTAATGAACTCCGAGCAAAACAATGCTGCCGCTACTCTCAACCGTCGAACGCAGTCGAATTCGAATTTGTCGACTGTTCCCCGACCAGTATATATAAACAAACCGTGTGCTGAGCAAAGAGTATAACGTTCGCTATCATAGCCATCGCATGCACGAAGTATCCACAAGAATTCTCCGAACACACGCGTATTTATTCTCGAAGAATTGTACACGGTGACGAGTGTATTGTGACTACACACAATAAATTAATTATAAACTATCACGCATAATTAATTGTGGACCACTCCTCTACATCTTCATTAGTTTTTAGTGAAGTTAAGGCTGAGGTTGAGTGATTAAAGACTTCTCTAAAGAGCTGCCAGTTGGTGAATTGATTATGAATAAAGCCATTAGGTGCATTCTCGATAATTGTTGAACTGACTGTTGCGATCACGGGGCAATGATCAGAAGAGAGATCAACCGAGGAGTTGATTTGGACGTATCTTGGCGAGATATTTTTAGTTATGAAGAAGTCAAGAAGGTCAGGTATTTTGTTAGTGTCAGTGGGCCAGTGTGTGGGTTCGTATGTGGTGAGGTAGTTGAGATTGTTAGTTATTATGCTGTTTAGGAGATTTTTGACTCTTGCTGTGACCAGTCTGCTGCCCCATTGGGTATGTTTGGCGTTATAGTCTTCTCCAGCTATGAATCTATTGCCCAGAGTGTCAAGGAAGTTATCAAAGTCTTGTTTGGCGATGGAGTGTCTTGGAGGGCAGTATACTGCTGAAGTGGTGATTGTACCATGGCAGTCTTCTATTGCTACGTTTGTTGCTTGGAGATAGTCTTTCTGGAATGATGGAAGTTCGTAGTGCTTAATGCTGGATTTGATTATGATTCCGGCGCCGCCGTGGGCCTTTCCGCTGGGATGTTGGGTATGGTAGAAGTTATAACCATTTATTTTCAGATAGTTTTTGTCGGTGAAGTGGGTTTCAGATACGAGCACTACGTCGATTTGCTGCTGTTTAAGGGAGAGTTCTAGTTTATATTTGTGTTGAGCTAGACTGTTGGCATTCCAAAGAGCTATGCGTCTTGGTTTTATTTTGCGTCGAGGCGTATTAATTTATCCATGATGAGTGTTAATAGTGATAGCAAATTATTTATTTGTTCAGATTGTTTTTCTATTAGCTTGTCAAGTCTAGAGACGTTGTCTGTGTTTTGTGAATTGGGGACAGTATTTTGAGAATGTTCCCTGTGGCTATTCGGATTATTTTGGTTTCCTTGTACTCCTTGGGCATAGGAGATTGAAGTAGTAGTAAATTTAAGAATACTGGGTATTTGATTGGTTGTCTCTTTGTCTCTGAGTTTAGGATATTTATTTATATATAAGGTTTTGTAGGCTGAGCAGCCTTTGTAGTTAGTAGAATGGTCACCTTGACAGTGGATGCACTTCGCTGGGGTTTCCGGTGATTTAATGCACTGGACAGTGGGGTGTGTACCTGCACATTTAACGCAGTGGAAGGTATGGTTTGAGTATTTCTGCGTGTGACCGTACCTTTGGAACCTTTTACATTGCACTCTCTTTTTTAAGAAGCGGTGGTTCGAATTTGACTATTAAGTTTGTCGGAGAAGCGTCAGGAATAGGTTTGTAGGCGTTTGATAAATCTGCATTGGGCTTGACCATCGTTGTGGTATAACAAAGGCGCGGCTTGCTAACACGAGTAGGGATACTACAGACTCGACAATCATCCGTGGCGGTTGGACACTCGCGATACTAGTCATGTTGATCTTAGGCTAATAACGAATCCGCGGTCAACGGGATGATAGATGTACGTGCTCACAAAAATCTAAGTCGGACTCTTTGTTAAAACGTGGAATATCCACCGAGCGTACAGACTCTAAGTAACTCGCTAATACGACCTCACGAGAGAATGACTCTCCATCGCGATGATGCTGCAGAGGAAAACTATAATGGGGTGTGTTTAAGGACACGAGATCATCGGATTCGTCGAGGAAAGCCTTCGTTCAGAAAGTAAGGGAAATTGGCGTTGCTGCTAATTGGTCAATCTCCATATCGGTGGTTAGAAAAAGATGCTAGCCACCCTCGGGGGAAAGTTGCTAGTGGGAGACGCCGTTCGTTGAAAAATAGGTCTCTCCTATCTTCCCGTAGCTGGGACAAAGACTGTTTGTTTGAAGGACTTTAGTCAACTAAATCTTAAGATTTATAACGGGCCCTCAGGCTAGCTGAACATGTACTGCGGAGACGCATCGACATCTGGCAATCATCTTACTCGAAGAATAGGGTCTGCGTGTGGCGAGCCACGCGACAGAAACCGTTGGAATGTTTACTGTCGCGTGCCGCCACGAATATTTCTTTTAAGGAGAGCTATAAAATTACTCCATACCTTTGTTAGACAAAGCGTTCATCCCGTGACCGCGGCTACGTTCGGCGACTGACTGTCGCCTCGAGCCCAAGCTCGCTATCACAACTCTCGAACAATTACAATCGGATTGAATACCTACAATTGTTTAGTTACAGCTATAGTAGACTCTAGATTACAATGTTGCGGGATTATTCAAGTTCCAAAGGCTCCGATGTTCTTTCATCTCCGACAAGTTCATTGGACGACTGATGTTGTATATTTCCTTATTGTTAGGCTTTTGTTTTATGTCAATAAAAATAAGGATAACGGGTCTTTCCAGATTCTATGTCTTATGTTACTAACGTTGATTACTTCGTGGCCGTGCTTTCAGAGTTAGAATTTCAGTTCATCTGTGTTTGCTGAGTGGTGGATGTTGCGTAGAACCACTCATTAGTACGGGGGGATCTGTTGCACTTTTGCCACGGAGGAGGTAGTGTGGAGCAATTGTGGATTTGCTCAGAAGAGCCTGGTCGTGATTCCTGGGCCATCATCGAGCTAGTTGAATTCAAGTTGAGTAACTAGTCGGGAGGCTGTCAGGCTAGGAATCGGGTAGAGGTTAGGAGCGTAGGAATTTTTCTCTAAAAGATAGGAAACACTTGGCTGTGTTCACTTTCGACGGATAGGCGACACGTGTTGTTTTACGAACTTCACAGAGCACTAGACACACGTCTGCACGCTTCGGCACTCAAATCGAACTGAGATCGATTAGTGCATTAAAAAATGTACGGTTCCGTTAAAAAGAATAAAGTTGACCTTTGTTCGGGACCCGAACAATTCACGAAAATTGGAAGTGAAACGAGATTTACAGTACGATCAGAAGTAATTGACTATTTTTTAAAGAAAGATTTAATTTTTTACCATCTGAATAGTAACCTTCATATGGTATACAACTTTGCAGTAATTTCGACAAAGGCTTTCGCCTTTCATTGCCTCAATAGCAAATACCGTATCATAAATCTCATCACTGTGCAATGAAATCGTTGCGTTCAAAAGCCAGTAAAAATCCATTTGAAATCTGTAAAAAAAATATTCCTCTAATCAAACATTTTTGCTGGTTAATAACTGAATATTTGGGTCACGATGTACTGAGACCTCGACTTCCTATATTCATTACTTTTGAATGCTGGTATACGATTTTTAAGTAGTCAAGCTCGACATTCTGAAAATGTAAATCTATTATTTATAATTTTGTTCTTAGCTCAATTTGACTAATTTATGATGAGATTGGGTGTGTTAGAGGTAAGATGTATGATTGAATTGTGAAAACTTCATTTTGGTACTTCTGATAATTTTAAAACTTACTACACCTGGTTTATTATTCATCAATATATGTTCTTGAATAATTTATTTCTAAATACAGCTTATAAAAGCAAATTTTATTGATTACTCTGAACTAGCAAGAGTATAAATATGTAGCGGCCCATGGCCGTAGAGAAAGTTCCAGGGTTGAAACATATGTGTTGGCCACATGGCCCGCGAAACGACGTTCGAAAACAGGACATCATAAAAAAATAAATCCTGGGACTTACTAAAAGACCCTTGAGCCTTCGAAGAGAAAATTTATTGTTTTATAGCCTACGGGTTATTCCATCTCCACCTGCGAAGAAAACTCTCTCTTCCGAGGACCTCGGCATCCTATAAGAAGGGAAACGAGGAAAAGCTCGGGATGGTAGTTCATGGAAGTTCACGGTAGTCGCTGGTAGTCGCAGGGTTAGTCGGTCAGACAGATAGTCAAGGTTAGTTCGTACCGAGCCTGTATCGGTTCTGTATCAAGTTGGTATCGAGTCTGTATCGAGTTTGTATCTATTCTGTATCGACATCGCTTGACCTCGACGTGCGTCACATTACGATCTAAAACGACGCGCACTTGACATCGAAATAAACATTGTTGAAGTTAAACACCGGAGTACTTTAATAACACCCAACACGTCCTACATCTCAAATGTACGTACCAACTAACTCCGTTTTAAGCGCATTTTCCACGTGCATGGCGATACTAATTTTCTGTCAAGAATGCGCCTAATCAGTTGAAAGTGGAAAAGAAACCTTACTTTAATAAACGCACTACTATCGCGAAATCCAAATATTCGAGCTTTAAATTGAGACCCTTAGCCGTAATTCAGACTCCACGTTTATCTGTATAGCGTTCATTTTAAGGCCCTCTTTAACTGTGATAGTTTTCGCCACGCCTTAAGTAAATAAACTATATCAAGTATCACGCGTTAGACGATCTTTCTACAGAGCTCTATGATTACGAGGTCGAATATCGACGTACGTAGTTGCGTTGAACCATTATGGTAGTGTTCTTGTTTTAGAACCAAATAACTTTGAGTGTGTCCTATTACTTAACACGTTGACGCCGCTGTCACGTCAATTCACATCAGAAACCAGGCCACTGTGACATTAGAGGCCAGATGTGTGCGGGCCCTCACCGCGTACCCTCAATAACCCCTAGGATCCACCATAAACTTAAACTTTTAGTTCATTAACCCTGTAAGTGTTATTGGTTTATGGATGATCCTTGGAACAGTCCTTAGATTTATTATACGTTCGTACAAATTACGGGGCAAAAGCGGATATTTACCTAATGGGAAAACCGAATATTTGGCTAACGGAAATACTGGTTTTTCCCATAAACAATGTCACCTACGAGCCACGTTGGTAGGAGGCTTCCTCCTCCTACCTTCATTTATTAACGTGGGCTATAACCAATTGGCATCACGGATCGTTACCCTCACTTTTCCTAACGAAAAGTGTGGACAACGAATCCGCGTTGTTAGTTCAGAGGGACACCCACACCCAGCTTTCCTCCGTAATAGTACGAGAACACCTCGGCACTGAAATTATAAACTCTCATCAGTCAACATCTCTCCGATCAGTCGCGTAAATTGTGCTTGTGTTATTTAATAAAGAAACATAAAGTGGAGTTACGGCTCAAACGTCTTGTATTTAAAATCTAAACCTCAATTTTACGTGACACCGGTGCGGATATTCTGGGTTTTCTCTGTGAGGCGGAGTCCGAATCCACGGTTTGCTTCGTGGAGCGGCGCAGCGTCACATTACACTGTTCAACACGATTTTTGGGCGGCAATATCCACCATCTTGTCCGCAGGAATAGGGTCTTTGTGTCGTGCGCCATGGGACAGAAACTGTTGGAAAGTTTACTGTCGAGTGCCGCCACACATTGATATACAATAGTTTGACAATATCAGTTTGCATATATCTGTAAATATCAAATAAAATTGACGGGACTAACTTTGGAGTACTCTAATTTTGGAGTACTCTTTTCGATTTTTCTCAGAAAGTAGAAGTCTGACGCGAATTCTGACCATCGCATGCAATTCTGTGAACATTTTTCTATAAGAAACGTTCATAGCGCGAATCAAAAAAATTTTCAATTCTGTACAGAAAAAAAATAGTCATGCATGTTCGTCGGAGAATAGTGAAAACACATGCGCATGATGTAGTAGTGAAATTGATAGGTGAATTATTATTTGAAGGCCGCACACTATTTACCGATAGCTTTTATACTAGTGTCCCTTTGGCCGAGGAACTTCTGCATAAATGCAGCACTATAAAAATGAATAAAAAATTTCTACCGCCGCAGGCAAAACAGAAACAGCAACGGGGTGGCTTTATGAGTTTCCAAAATCGGAGCGACGTTAAATTTATAAAATGGACTGACAAAAGGCCAGTATATATGCTAGCTTCCAAAAATCACAGGTGTTTTTGTTCAGGGGAAAAGTAGTAAATTAAAGCCAGACATATTTTTTATAATGATGCTAAAAAGGGGGTTGGTCTATCCGATCAGATGTCATCCTATTATAGTTGTTTGCGCAGAACCGTAAAATGGTTAGAAAAATTGTAATAGAATTAATATGCGGGATTTGCCTCGTAAATGCATGGTATGTATTAGGTTGTCCGAAAAATTTCTTTCGTTTCATAAGGTAATAATAGATGAACAACAACTTCTGTTTTATATTATTTTATTGAATTAGGTATGTTCCATTTCGTTCTATTACTATTATTATGTTCGTGCATAATTCAATAAACTAATATAAAACAAAAAACATTGTGAGTCTACTTCCCTATAAAACGAAAGAAGCTTTTCGAACAACCTAATACATAGAAAATGGGACACTAAAAGTATTAAAATTTTAAAATTTCGCGAAAAAAAGTTTGATCGCCTTTTAAGTACACTGAATCGCCACAGAGACGAAATGCCAAGTGAAAATGAAGTACGGCCTAAAAATCATTCACATTTGCTGCAGTCGTACCAAGGACCCGCGCGAAAAACGAGACGGAGGTGTAAATAACGTTATAAACGCATTTCTAGAATAAAAGGTAGAGAGTATGCCGCGAATAAAGCCAAAAAAGTAACGACATATTGTAATTGTTGTAAGGACCAGCCGGCACTCTGTCTAACATTTTTTAAAAAATTGCATAAAAAAGTAAATAATTATTAAGTAAAATAATTAAAAGTAAATAATTATTATATTAAGTTTATAATATTGAATTGTTATGTTCTTATTATTGAATATCTGTTTATAATGTTGAGATGAAATAACATAAATCTATCTTGTACTATCTATTTTGTGAAATACAAGTGCGACCCACCGTGATGCACTCCGCCTTACGGAACAGACACGTGTGACCCACCAGTAATGCATGTCGGCGTTGTCACGTAAATTCGTGATAAAAAAGGAAGTAACTGAGCAACAGCTTAACTTGACTGTCCTTTTATATTTTTATAGGCTTTTATTCACAAAAGTGTTTAAATACAATACTACACTGAAGTAGCGAAGTTAAAATAGTTGTTCAAATCACGGCCAAGACTGTACCCAAGACTAGTCTCGTGGTCGAATGCAGTTTTTATATGTTGAGTTTGTAGGAGTTGAGGGGCAAGGAGAGGATCCTGACTGCCCTACGTAATGGGGAAAATTTAGTGTTGGACCATGTGCAAAGGTCAGGTCAAAGCCTAACGGTCATCGTAATTCCACACTTCTTGATAATGAACTTCTAGACTTTGTCCTTACCTTTGCACACAGCCCAGGACCAAACTTCCCCTCATCACATAGGGCACTCAGGATCCTCTCCTTGCCCCTCAACTGCTACAAACTCAAACATATAAAACTGCGAGTATTCGACCACGGGACCAGTCTTGGGCATAGTCTTGGCCGCGGTTTGAACAACCATTTTAATACTTTGTAACTTCGCTACTTTATAACATTGTAATATTGTACTTAACCACCTTTGTGAATAAACCATATAATAATATGAAAGGGCAGTCAAGTTGAGCTATTGCTCAACTCTTTCCTTTTTCTTCTATTTCCTCATCACGAATTTTACGTGACACGAACCAGAATGAGTAAATAAGAGGACAATTAGTATAAACCAAAAATATTACGAATTACGCGACGTATTGGTATATAAAAAATTTTCCGATGCAACGGTAGGCTTTTATTTTATAATTTACTATCAATGAAGAATGACGTATAATAAATTAGGACATGCCACAATGGTTAAGGAATTAACAGAGTAATTGAAAATATTTCCAGAATTTGTCGGTTTTTGAGTGTGTCAAAATTGTCTAACGTGTATAGAATTCTTACCTTCTAGTGAAAAATTTGAAAATAATATGATAATCTGATATTTGTATAACATACAGAAAGATAATATTTTATTTCGAATTTTACATATTGTTCATTTCCTTCCGTTGGGGAAAATGTCATGAAATACATATTGTCAATGATTGACGGTTTCACATAATTTTCACCCTTATAGATCTACAACGGCAATCGAAACAATCAAACACTTAAGGGCCTATTTTCGTAATTATATTATTATAAATATACCCCATCATATAATAAGTGATTGCGGGACCCGTTCCTCTTCGGACACATTCAAAATTTTTCTTAAATAGTATTTAGTTAGGAACATTGATCGCGACCACAACACCTCATACCGACGCAACATGCAAGTTGATGTTTTAACCGCGTTATCACACTCATTTTGGTAAAATTATCCAAATATTCAAAAATGATTTAAAATTTTAAATAAGGTAAAGTTTGGACCAAACAATTCTGTCTGTCGTTCGACTGGTGAGATACCAAGTCGTTTGCTATCTGAGATGGATCAGTTAAGGTTACGTTTAGACTTAGTAGCGATATTATAATATCAAAGTAGAAAGAGTACCATACCGCGCAAAAAATTTGATGTGTCTTATTCGATTAGGAACAAAAATCAAGTTTCTCGAAATTTATCTTTACTATTTCAAGGATCGAACGTTCTTATTTTAAAACAGCAAATTTTTATAAGGAGGTACTATTAAGACATTTCGAAAATAAGAGTACTATGTAATATCAGATTCAACTTTTTATATTCATGTAGTATCGGGAGAATGACCTAAGAAACATCAGGCTAACTATGAACAATGTCGCGAGAGCCGAGGCGCTGTCGGGTCCATCAAAGTGTCATCGGCCGTTTGAAATAGATAGTTTCGTAGAAAGGGCCTACGCGACCCTGGCCGCGTGCGTCTGCGGAACACGTGTATAGTGGGCCTCGAAAAAGACAAAGGAGATGCGAGAACGGCGGCAGTGTGAGTTGAGAAGTCAGAGAGTGCAAACTGCGTTGTCGAGAGAGAGTGTTGGATCCGTGGTGACGAGAGTTGCAAATTAACTATCTGGTTGTCTTAATTATAATACGTTATTGTGATTAGTTCACGTTAAACAACCATCGTTTCCTGTTTAACCAACATCTGTATAATCCATTCCCTGTAATATATCATTCATCACGATATTACATTTTTTGGGGGGTCAGCCGGGATTGGACAAGACAGAAAACGAAACGGTTTAACAGAACTATTCGTGCTAGTTGTGAATTTTCCGGTGCGCGGTGCGATAAAAGGCGATATCGTTGACTATTTAAGTTTGTGTAGTGTGAAGAAATGGCAAATTTTGGAGACCTAGAGAATTTATTAAAGAAATTCAGCGGGGATGATCTGCTGAGTGTAAATCAGTGGATCGACGACTTTGAAGAAATGGCAGAAGTGTGGGGTTGGTCAGACGCCCACATGGTGCTCTATGCCAGGAAATTGCTCGCATGCTCCGCTCAAGCCTTCGTGCGACTAGAACGATGCACGAAGTCCTGGGCAACGCTAAAAAAGGCGCTGAAGAATGAATTTGGGAATGTAGTAAGTGCCCAGCAACATGAGGATGATCTTGAGCAAGTGGTTGGACTTAAGAAGCAATTGGAGAAGGAGTTAGCTGATGCTTACGAAGAGGTCGAGGGACAACGTCAGGTTGTTGAACAATGGAAACGACGCGTGCAAAAACTGAATGGCGAGATGCACGACTTGAGACTACTGTTAGAAGAACAGACAGCTAGGAATAATCTTCTGGAAAAGAAACAGCGCAAATTCGATTCAGAAACTCAGAATTTAATGAACGATTTACGGCAAGAGAAAGCGCAACGTAAAAGATTAGCTAGGGAAAAAGAAATCGCGATCGCGGAGAAGTTTACCATAGAACAGAACCTTAGTGACGCAAGATTGGAAATCGAATTGAAGGAAGAAAGATTGTGGACGTTGGGCCAAGAGCTTGAGGAATTAAAATTTGGTGACAAAACAGAGGAGGAAGTAGCACAGCTGAAGAAAGCGAAGCATGAACTGGAGAAAAGAGTAAAGGATCAGGAAGAAGAGTTGGACGACTTAGCTGGCCAGGTGCAGTTGCTCGAGCAGGCGAAGTTAAGGCTTGAGACGAGCATCGAGCAACAACGCAAAGAAATACGCAAAGAGATGCAACAGAGGGACCAGGAGTTAGAAGACGTACGTGGTAACGCTCTGAAAAAGGTGAGAGCTCTAGAGTCGCAGTTGGAGAGCGAGCGCGAAGAGAGGACGATATTGCTTCGAGAGAAGCATGAATTGGAACGTCGTTTAGTAGCTATCGAAGAACAGGATCGTGCTGAACGTGCGGCAGAAACTGATACCATGCATAGGCTAAAAAGAGATTTGAAGAGAACCAAAGTATTGCTAAGAGATGCTCAAACGATGCTGGAAAGATCGAAAGGTGACTCGACGGGTAAGGCAGCTTTACGACAGCTGAAGAACCAGCTAGAAGTTGCAGAATGCGCTAGAGCAGTTGCAATTAAAGCGAAACAGGCACTGGAGCAAGAACTGAATGAGACACAGGCTTCGTTGGAGGAAGCACTGCGGCAACGTTCCGAAGCAGAAGATCGTGCTAATGTAGCTAGTCGTGAACGAACTGAGCTACTGTCGCAATTGGAAGAAAATAAAGAAGAGTTGGCAGAAGTTTTGAAGAAGTATCGGGCAGCTATGCGGCAAGTGTCGGAGGAACGGAGACGAGTGGTAAGGCACGTGGTGATTGGCAAAGTGGGCCACGCGATGGTGTCCTCGCTGGATTCTTGCGGCCAGCACGAGGACTTAGCGAACATCACGAGGAGGAAGAATCTGGCTAAACAACAGCAACAGCATGTTGTTGATGATATTTGCGAATTTACTGAGAAGGATAGCGTTGCGGCTGTGAGGGTTGTTTCAGGTTCTCGGATGGACTCGAAGAGGGTCAATGCAAGGCGAACGAAAAGACAAGGGAAATCGCACGCACGGAATCCCTCCAATAATGTCGATACGAAGATTCCACATACAGAGGATGTGGATGATGAGGACGACGATGGGATTGTCGGGGACACGATGAACGTGAGGATCTTCGAAAAAAGAGAGATCATAGTCTCGGAAGATGCCCCTGACAAGAGTGAAACGGGTAAACAAACAACGGAGAGGAAGATAGAGGAAGAGCGAAAGAGGAGCAGTAACATCGAGGACGAACAGGCTGCGGTGTTCCAAGGGGAACGAGGTCAGCTGCGTGCAGACGCAAAGAGACGGATCGACGAGATCCAAGCCCGAGACAAGTGGACGTATAACAAGAGACGCAAGAAGGCGACAGCATACAGGACGGGAGTTCTAGTGGCAATTGAGAGGACGCAGGGCGGTCCCGGGCTAGAGCTGCATCCGAAGTTCCCTAACTAAAAGTAAAAGTCCTGCGAAATGACCGATACATAGTGCAGCGAGAGGGCGAACACGAAAGGCCGCGTACAACTTCCACAGCAGCCGATCACATGAAGTGGTAGAATGTTGACGATAGTGATGTAAGTGCGAGCAGCGATGATGAAAACATCTGAGGGCAGATGTTATTGCAGGATGGCCGAGTGTAGTATCGGGAAAAGGACCTAAGAAACATCGGGCTAACTATGAACAATGTCGCGAGAGCCGAGGCGCTGTCGGGTCCATCAAAGTGTCATCGGCCGTTTGAAATAGATAGTTTCGTAGAAAGGGCCTACGCGACCCTGGCCGCGTGCGTCTGCGGAACACGTGTATAGTGGGCCTCGAAAAAGACAAAGGAGATGCGAGAACGGCGGCAGTGTGAGTTGAGAAGTCAGAGAGTGCAAACTGCGTTGTCGAGAGAGAGCGTTGGATCCGTGGTGACGAGAGTTGCAAATTAACTATCTGGTTGTCTTAATTATAATACGTTATTGTGATTACAATATTACATTCATGTTCTTTTAAATTAAGGAAATAGAGTGCTTTCAAACTACATTGTTAAAGCTGCCAAATTCGTCAAAATGACGCATTTTGTCATCAGTGAAAATTCGGTCATTCTGTTTGTGCAATTATCTAAATATGTATAAATGTTTTTGATGCAAAATTGTAATTATTTACACGCATTGTATGAAAGTACCTACACGCTAAAGAGTACATATGAATCCTAGCTACTTCAATCCAATTTCTTTTTCAAATTAACTAAAAGATATATATAATAGCGATACATATATGCACGTCGCTCCTTGAAAAATTGTGTTATTTTATACACATTATTTCTTTTCCTCTGTTCGAATGGAAAGAGCGCTCTTTATAAATGACTCATGAAAATAGCTAGTATTCTTATTCTCGAATAAATGCAAGAAGCCGGTCCATTTTCTTGCAACTTCTCAAAACCGGATCAGAACAAAGAATGTAAGCACATCGAGGGCCATTCAAGAATTTATACCAATCTTAAATTAAAATAATACAAAAGCTTCCAGTTTCAGACTCAATACAAGAATCTTATTCCTTCCCGGTTCGGTGCTGAGGGAGTGTTTATTCCTCGCTTTTATTTCCACGTAATACAGCCACCATCAATTTACTTTGCTCCCTGCCACTCGGCAGACTGCTTGTCCCACGGCGATTGTCATTTCTACTTATAATACTTTCTGATCTTATTATCGCTGTTATAAGATAAATAGGTCAAGCTTGTTCTCTTCAAGATCTCACGGCTTGATTCTGGGCTTATCTTTGCTCCGGAATCTTTCCGCCCCTTTTGTCCTGCAATTTACCTGACGAGCGCTACCTTGCCCCGTCGAACGAAAATGTGTCGTGCCTCTTATTTTATTATCCCGCGACTTCCCACTTCGGCTCTTTTACTTAAACTTTCCATTCTCTCCTTCCTTTTCTTCATCCATGCTCTTCCTGTTCTTTCCTGTTAGTTGTTGTCGCTTAACATTTGTTTTCTTCCTCCCTGCATACTTTTGACATGACGCAGAAAAGGGATTTAAAAGTCTCGAGCTTGGACAGCGTCGAGCTAATTATTGTAATTTCATGCCCTTGTGATACCCTCTGCAACCGGCAGCTTCTAATTAGTCTTGCATTCTGCTTGTCAACAGCAGCTTTTGAGCAAAAATTTTACAAAATTGTTGTACCCGATAGCGACGGTGCACCCAAGATTTATTCCGCTATTTTTGCATTCAAAGATGTGACTGATAATTGTCATGGAAACTTCTCTGAGCTTATTTACCACAAAAAGAAAAATGATGTTTAATAAAAAGTAATTGAGCAAGGAATCATATTCTTGTGATTCTTTGTCGCATATTTCTTGTTGTCCCGTTTAACGATTAGGATAAAATATTTTGATTTATTTTTTGGATACTGCCAAAAAAAAATTAGCATTATTGTAGGATCTTACTACAATTAGTTTATTTACAATAAATGGATTAAACAGATGTTGGTTAAACAGGAAACGATGGTTGTTTAACATGAACTAATCACAATGACGTACTATAATTAAGACAACTAAATAGTTGATTTGCAACTCTCGTCACTACGGTTCCAACGTTTTCTCTCACGCAGACCGCACTCTCTGGAAAACGCTAGCAACACTATCTCGACAACTCAATTCGCACTCTCTGACTTCTCAACTAACACTCTATGGCTTCTCAACTGACACTAACTGTTAATTCGTCTTTGTCCCTTAGCATCCCTCTGTCTTTTGTCTTCGCCCCACCACGCACGTGTTCCGCAACCGCTAGTGGCCAGGGTCACGCAGGCTTTTTCTGCGAAACTATTCGATTGAAGAACCGGCGATACATTATTGGGCCTGTCGGCACTTCGGCTTTCTCGCGATATTGTTTGTAGTTCGCTCGATATCTCTTAGGCCTTTCGTCCACGACACTACATTATTGACCAGTGAAACGGAAAAATGGATGACGACAAAGCAAAACGTACTTTAGATTCTAGATTAGCATGCCAGATGTAACAACGAGCAGTTACAATAATTACAAGCTGCAACCAAATTGCATGCAACAGACTAGCAAAAAGTACGATTCTTTGCTCGGAATTCAACGCTCTTGAAACAACTTACGAAACCACGAAGCGTCTCTAGCAAACTCGTTAGTTACATGTATGTATGTAGAAGGACTTTAAAGTTTCTCACCTGGAAAACAAGTTATTTTCGAAAGAATAAATTAATAAAATTGCAAAATTTTATATCGTTTCTTTTCACTGAAAATCACATGCCAATTAATACAACTAGTACAATCAATTTATCTAACAATAAATGAAAAATTTAAATAAATGGTGATACGTTAATTTTTACGAAGCATGTATGTATTTAGAAATTACATATTTTTTAGCTATAAATTAATTCCATATAAATAAGTTTGTTCAGTTGTAATTAGTCAAAAAAGTAAAATTAGTATATTATAATATATATCGTAAATATTGTTATTTGTATTGTTGTAACGCGCAAATGAATTAAATGTTTATATTATTGTAAAATATATTACATTGATATCGATACTTTGTTGTATGTGCTTAAAAATTTATGCAGTTGAAAACTTTGTTCAAAGAAATTTTTTTAAAAGATACGTTGTTACAAACCGAATTTACCAATACACATCAAGCGTACAACTGACGCAAACGGTGAGTGTTGTGAAACGCAAAAATGTTTCGTTATGCGTAGATCAAATATTCTATTTGCCAACCTAATAGCTTTACGAGTCTCGCGTGAGCAAATTGTACAATCGATACTGGAAAACTGCTTGTACATTTTCAATGAAGAAGTATGCATCAACACTTTATTGCAATTGAAACGCATAACAATTAAAATATCGTAAATATCGGGATGCTTCAGAAATTGTATTCTCATATCAACGTTGAGCTTGCATGATGAATAATATACATGTATCATCATTATTATTATTCGCGTGTATTTGGTCAAATGTCGTACGATGAGCTTCTTCATGCAGTAACTTATGATTTCTTCTAAATGACGCTATTTGTTTTTAATGTAATATTTAACATAAATGTATTTAACATAAAAAGAGGTAGTATTAAGTTGTCCCAAAAATTTCTTTCCTTTTATAAGGAAATAATAGATGCACAACATTTATCATTTTATATTATTTTATTGAATTATGTATGATTCATTTTGTTCTATTATGCATCTATTATTTCCTTATAAAGCGAAAGAAACTTTTGGTACAACCTAATATTTCAGGGCGCCTAATAATGCAATTTAGTACTTTATGTGATATTATTAAGTTAAACGTAGTGTAGCTGAAGTCCAGTGCTTCGGTGAGTATTTGCACCGAATCGGGAAGGAGGCGACCGCGTGCTGCCACCACTGCGATGCGAGCGTGGATTCGGCGCAGCACACGCTGGAACACTGCCCGACGTGGGCGCGGCCGCGCCACGACCTCATGGTGGAAATTGGGTGAGACCTCTCGCCACCGACGATCCTCGAGGCATTGTTGGTAAGCGAGGGAAGAAGGAGGGCCGTGACCTCCTTCTGTGAGCAAGTTATGCTTCGAAAAGAAGCCGCGGAGAGGGTGAGGGTACGCTACTCTCACCCTGAGAGGATTGACCGGCGAGGCGCGCTAGGTCCGCCGCGCCTCCCGGTGGGGTGCAAACTTAGGCACTCACGGCTCAGCGCCCCGGGGCCGCAGAGCAGCCCGGTAGGGGAACCGGACTGCCAGATACGGCGGCTCCGGAGACGAGGCGCGGTGTGACGTGGCCGAACATCGCTCCATTAAGTGACGTATTGAGCGCGGGGGGGGGGGTGTATCGCTCACACCGGTTCCCGGGCCCCTCTCGATCGCAGCAGGGACGGTCATCGTGGAGGTTTTAGTCGGTTGGAGTCCGGCACTACCACGCCGCTTTTCCCCAGAAGCGACCTGGTGTCCGTGCGGATTTCCTCCACGTTAATAAAAAAAAAAAAAAGACCAACAGAGCGAATAATCCAACAAGCGAAGTGTATTGCTCAGATACAAACGAAATAGCGATGGAAATTACGAAAAAAGACGACGAAAAAAATAACATTAGCAATGTTCCACCACATCATAACGAAAGCTGGAAGACTGTAACTCCCAGCTAAAAACGAAGGATAAACACAAACACAAATGCTAAGAGGACTATAGAATCAGAAGGACAACAATGGCTACAGGAAATTCCTATACATAACTCTTTCAGCTCACTGCCAGAAGAGATGGATGTAGACCCAGCTGATAAACCAATAACAAACATTCCTAAACCTCCACCAATCTTCATTGATGCTAAAATAATAGATCCCCTCATGGAAATGCTAAACATCACGGCAGGAAAAGAAAACTACACCATCAAACAACTTAAACTGGAACAGGTAAAAGTACAAACCAATACCCCAGAAATCTATAGAAAAGTAACAAAAGCGCTAAAAGAAAAAACGCCGGGTATCATACCTACCAACCCAAATCTGATAAAAGCTACAAAGCAGTAATCAGAGGCTTACATCCTAAATCGAACACAAACAACATATGTGAGGAATTAGCCAAAATCGGACACCAGGTGAGAACGATCAACAACATAACCAGATTTGACACCAAGCAACCACTACCGCTATTTTGAATAGAACTTGAACCTAAAAATAATAACAAGGAAATTTTTGACATTAAGAAAATTTTATACACGATAATTACAGTTGAGGCACCCAGACACAAAAAAGACATACCGCAATGTATGAGGTGTCAACAATATGGGCATACAAAAAATTACTGTAACAGAAACCCGGCGTGTGTCAAATGCGCAGGAAAGCATCTAACAGCGAACTGTCCACACACGGGAAAAATAAGTAACGCAAAGTGTTTCAATTGCGGTGGAAATCACCCAGCTAGCTATAAAGGCTGCTTAGTCAGAAAACAACTACAAAGCAAACTTTTCCCGCCGATAAGAAACAGGACACACAACAACTTCCAAATGCAGCAGGATAACACAGAATCTGGGACAACGCCAAAACCGCAATACGTAATAAACAATAACCACAGTAACACCGTTAGCAGACGAAGCTACGCGCAAGTAGTCAACCGGTCATTACGCATAGAAAATCAAGAACAGATCAATCATAGCAACGAC
This sequence comes from Bombus hypnorum, assembly GCA_911387925.2. Lineage (NCBI taxonomy): Eukaryota > Metazoa > Arthropoda > Insecta > Hymenoptera > Apidae > Bombus > Bombus hypnorum. Next base: position 19,877,897 of record OU427021.1, read on the forward strand.
GCTTCAGAAATCAAAGAATTACTTAAACATTCCATAAAAAACACCGAAATACTCACAAAAATGGTAAGCGAACAAAACGAAGCCCTCAGACAGCAAACACAACAAATAGCAGTTATGCTTCAAATACTTACTAACATGCTGAGCAAAAAATAAAAATAAACACGCTCAAAATAGCAGCCTGGAACTCTAACGGCCTACAACAAAGGGCCCTAGAAACTAAAACATTCCTGTATAGCAACAATATAGATATACTGCTCGTTTCGGAAACACATTTCACTACAAAAAGCTATATAAAAATCCCGTACTACACCATATACGACACCAAGCATCCCTCAGGAAAAGCACAAGGAGGGACGGCAGTAGTAATAAAAAACGACATAAAACACCACTTACACAGCCAGGTTAGTAAGGAACATATACAAGCAACCACCGTTACTGTACAAACAAGCAGCAACCAACTACAGTTATCGGCAGTATATGTACCACCGCGTCACAAAGTTACAACCCAAATGTGGGAAGAGTACTTTAGCCGCTTAGGTGACAGGTATATTGCAGCTGGCGACTATAACTCAAAGCACACACTATGGGGATCAAGAATCACCACACCTCGAGGTAGAACCTTGGAAAAGCACATTAAAAATAATAACCTCAATATACTATCCACAGGAAGACCGACATACTGGCCGACAGACCTGAGCAAAATACCCGACCTACTAGATTTTGCAGTGACAAACGCAAAACGCAAATAACTAAACTAAACGCAAATAGACTAAACATAGCACCTAGTCTCGAGCTTACCTCCGACCATACGCTCATAATAATAACATTCAGTATTAAGCCATTACTTTACAGCAACTCAGAGACGCTATGCAATAAAACCACCAACTGGGAAACATTTAAAGAAATAATAGAAAGCAATATCATCTGCAACATCCCACTGAAAACACCTGAACACATCGATCAAGCAGTAACAACTTTGACAGGAATTATTCAAGAAGCAGCAAGGGCAACCACTATACCTGTAACAACCAACAGACAAACAAAAACAATTCCACTAGACATCCTCGACAAAATCAGAGAAAAAAGAAAAGCGAAAGCAAAATGGCAAAAACACAGAACAAAAGAAAACAAAAAACACCTAAACAAACTTGCAAAGGAAATAAAAAACAAAATAAAAGAGCACAATAACAACGAGTTCACAAAATTCATAGAGTCACTATCTGCTCACGAGAACTCCAACTACTCACTTTGGAAAGTCACAAAAAAAATAAAGAAGCCAATTAAACTTGTCCCAGCAATCAGAAAAGCAGATAATACATGGGCAAGAAGCAACGAAGAACAAGCTGAAGAATTTTCCAACCACCTAAGCAACATATTTACACCACATAATATCAATAATAGCAATCACAACTGTCATTTGGACGAGGATGAGGTAACCACTAGTATCGCAACTGACAATCATTACATCCTACCTAAAACAACAGCACACGAAATTAGAAACATAATCGAGAAAACAAAAAATAACAAGGCACCAGGAATCGAACTAATCAATGGTAAAATCCTGAATAACCTTCCTCCAAAAGCGATACGACTAATTACAATAATTTTTAATGCAATATTAAGAATCCAATACTATCCTAAACTATGGAAACTAGCACAGATCATAATGTTACCTAAACCAGGCAAAGATCCACACCAAACAGTATCTTACAGACCAATATCACTATTTCCCGTATTCTCCAAAATACTAGAAAAAATAATTTACGCCCGCCTAAAACCAATAATAGAGATGGAAAAACTAATACCAGATCACCAATTTGGATTCAGGAACAAACACTCCACGATAGAGCAAATGCACAGACTCACAAACGAAATAATACTAGCAATAGAAAACAAACAATACTGCACAGCCCTCTTTATGGACATCGAGAAAGCATTCGACAAAATAAACCACGATAGTCTACTTCAATCAATTAGAAAACAATTCCCGGAGCAGATATACCATTTAACTAAATCTTACTTAAGCAACAGAACCTTTACAGTAAAAATTAAAGATACATACTCTCAAGTTAAAGACATCAAGGCAGGTGTTCCACAAGGAAGCGTCTTGGGACCAATTCTCTACACACTATACACGGCCAAAATACCAACAACAGCAAAATACTGACATTTGCGGATGACACTGTTGTACTAGTCAGGCACACTAACCCTGCAACAACAGTCGCACTGCTACAAGAACATATTGCAAAAATAGAAAAGTGGCTTCAAGTTAAACAAATTAAAGCAAACCCTGGTAAATGCAACCACATTACATTCACACTGCGAAAACAGTTACCACCAAACATTACACTCAACGGCACGCACATAATACAAACAAGACAAGCCAAATACCTAGGACTACACTTTGATACACGATTCACATGGAAACAGCATATCAAATCAATAATAAGCAAAATACAAACAGCAAGGAGACAGGTGTACTGGTAACAAGTCGAAAATCCAAACTAAGCATAGAAAACAAATTAAAAATTTACAAAACCATCATAAAACCAATCTGGACGTAAGGAATATCACTATGGGGAACAGCAGCAATGAGCCATATATCCAAACTAGAGGCAATGCAATCTAAAATACTCAGAACAATAGTAAACGCCCCATGGTACGTTAGAAACGAGGACATACGGAAAGACCTTGGAATACCAACGGTCAAGGAAGAGATTAGCAGATTCGCAAGAAGCTACAGAGAAAGAATAGCAACGCACCCGAACCGGCTGGCAGCGGAAACGATCATCACATTCATCGAAAGGAGATTAAATAGGAAACACCCAGTAGATCTCATAAAGGATATACCCTAACAAGCACGAAGATGGTACCCCATGGGGGGTAGCCACCCACATGTTTTATTATTAAGCCGCTATAACATTTTACCAAATGTCCTACTGGACAAATTGTAAAATTTAAAACAAATAAATATAAAAAAAAAGTGCAGTGGCCCCTAACTGCGCGCAAACGGGATATCTTATTGTTGGCCTACAATACCGATAATTATTGGGTATCGAGGGAGAAACGTTGCCAACCCAACTACGAGGTCTGCAACTTCATCCATTGTAAGATGTTATTTCAATTTCGTGTACGCGCCTATGAATAAACGGTAAGATAACGGGATGCTGATTTCAAACAAACTGATTATTTAGACTGTAGTGTTTATGCATTTGTAGGAAATTTAAACGTGAATTATTTTATATTTTTCTTGTTTTCATCTTGATTCGAACATGAAGTGTCATGTTATCGTGATGTCAGAAATCACTAATCAATGTCAGTAGGATACATCTTTCACAAAGATGAACTTCAATTTTTTCACCATCTTTCACAAAATCTGTTGTATGTTTTATGATCTCTACCATATTTTAAATATAATTCTGTCGTAGAAGATGACAATTATTTCCACCTCAACTCTCCATCTCTGGCTACGAGAAATATAATGAGCAACATAAAATTTCAGATAGTTGAACATTAAAATATAATACATATTATGAAATCTGAATTATAAATGTCATACCCGATTAATTTATAAGAATATATAATATCGTCGTTCCAATAATAGCAATAATTATTCACTATTTTCTTTGCTTTTAATCATATTATAATATCGTTATCTAGAAGATTCAATTATTTTATATGACAATCTGCTTGGTATTTCTGATTTTTGGATCGTGATACATTTAACGAGTTTCATAGTTTCTTAAGTTATTTATTTTGTATTTCTATCTTTGACTAATCAGTCACTTTCAATTTTGAATTTGTTCAAGAAATCGTGATTTCCTGAAAAATCGTGAATATTATACTTGTGTAATTACTGATGTTACACCACATAATACAGCTCACCGAGAGTTTAAGCGATGATTTATAATTTACAAACTCATTAATTAGCGATTTCTCATGATATGGCTAGCAAGCAGTACAACGATTTTACGGAACTTACCTTTTTAGTTGAAATTTTCTCTAAGAAAATTATATGTAACTTATTTAGTTTCCAACATTTCTGTTAAAAAAAAAGAGAAAAAAATATCGATATTAGTCGCCTTAACGTACTGTAGAGTTGTAATGATATAATATTATTTAAGATTTGTAGATAAATTTTGATGTTATGAATTTGACGTTATGAGTTACGGAAAACATATTATAAAATGGTTAACTCGAATTTTCGCTATTAAAAGACGTTTATTTTAGCGCAGAAATTTTATTACCGTAGCTAAATAGGGACTGCCTCTTCAACGATATGGCGCAACATTATTTCTTTAATTAATCCTTACGGACAACAACTTAGGCAGAGAAGAGAAACGACAGCCTCGAGTACCTTCGTCAATTTTAATAATGAAAATTTCTGCTTAACGAGTGTAGATTTTAATAGTATTACTAACAGAGATTTCTATTCATCTCCAGGTAGAATCCTGTGATTGTTAATGAAACTGGAGGAACGTACGATGCACGTTCGCTGCATGCAAACGACCTACTATTTTCTGTTCTTATATAATTAAATGGGGAATTACAAGTTCTGTGAACCAATACCTTAAATATATCTCGAAATTTTAAGAAAATCGATATTTTCACAAGTTCGTGGCAAAATACATTAAAAATAGCGCGTTTCAATGCAATATTGTCACTAGCACAGAGAAGGAACAGGTGTAACAAATTGTATAAAAACGCTTACATTAGGTATGTTGGCTAGTTTTTCCTGCCAATCTAAATATATTTTGGCATGATTAAAAAATACCCGAATATAGTGTTTGTTTTATATTATCTTGAAATTATTTCAACTATCGTATATTCAATCATATCTCAAATTTTAATATCAGAATATAAGGAACACATTGATAAATTTCTAATTATCATAGCAATTTATTCTAAAACTACAAATGACTGTGTTCAAAACTAATTAACAAACCGAAACCGTAAGAACGATATTAGGTTTGAACTCATTGTTAGGAATATATTTAAAGAAATTTTGTATGCTTTTTGAAATTTCTTGTTTACGTTAAAATTAGCTCGATTCATAAGTTTCTTTATTGCCTCATTTGTGTTTAAAAGATTATGAAAATTCAAGCTAAAGTTCGCTCAAAAACTTAACATAACGATTCAATCATTCCTGCCACTGTAGATTATAAATTATTAAACAATATACTTATATATGCTTGGTTATATAAAATTTCTTCTAGTTGCATAGAATTAAACGTAAATTCCCATATATTGAACAAGATAGATATTAAATACATATTAATAAAACACCAAATAATAATAATGAAAGAAATGATTCACAAGGTATCGTATATCCTTTATTGTTATGTATTGTGAAATACATTTTGCGTAACTTAATATTTTTAAATTCTCCGTTACACTTTACATTTTCTGCAAGTATGTATTGCAACCTATTTTTTGTTCAAACACATTTGTAGAATTGACTAACTTTGTTAGAAGTAAGAACACGTCTTTTACGAAAAATGAAGAAAATATTTATTTTGTTTTTGTACATATATATGTACGTATAACTTATTTAGTTGCACATATACAGTAGAAAATTTCGTAATATCGCATTAACAAGATCTTTACCGGTATTTATCTGGTTTAGTAACTTCAGTGAGCGAGTACCACGGCGAAGAGCTAAGACTGATGAAGGTTTCGAGGAACGAAATGGGAGTTTATCTGTGCATCGCTATCAACGGTGTACCACCGGCGGTCAGCAAACGTATTTCTATCAACGTCCATTGTGAGTAGTAGTGACTATCCTGGCCGATAATAATTTACCAATCTCTAGCAAAACGAGCAAAGAAAAACATACTAGCATTCTACCTCTACAAATCCTATTTGTGATTCTGTCTCACAGTCTCGCCGGTAATTCATGTGCCTAATCAACTGGTAGGTGCTCCTCTGGGTACAGATGTAGTCTTGGAATGTTTTGTCGAGGCTTCGCCCAAGTCAATTAATTATTGGGTCAAGGATAACGGTAATATCTTTCTGCTGGCTATATAGTATTGTAGTTTGATGCGACTTTGCAAAAATCTTCTCACATAGTATAATTTCATTTATATAGCGTACGCTTTTCTAAGATACCATTTCTGCTTACTTTCTACATTTTTAACTACAAACGTATAATAACCTTAATTTGTTCCTTTCTATTTCTCACAAGAAAAAGGAATCATTCCTTGAAAAATTCAGTGTAAATAATTTCTAGTACGATAATTCTTCTACTAAGATACAATATGTAGGTTATTCGTGCAACATTTTAGTATGTTACATTCATTTTATTGCTGAAAAGAAGAACAGGGATGCGGACCTAATTGGCTATTTTTAATAGACTCAACATGGTCATAAATATAAGCATGCATATTGCTAGAAAAGGCCAGAAGCGTTACATTGTCACATATACGTAGGTACAAATAAAACAATATAGCAACGCATGGCGGTAAACGATAAAGGGCAATATCTTGCTTGCCCCTATGCTGTCGCGCGAGTCTTCTTTCCAACGATGATGATAGACATTCTCTTTCTATAAATATACCATTTTTTAAATAAAATCGATTTACTCGTCATATTATTTGATTATTTTAGTAGTTTCATCAAATCGAGTTAGTATCATTCAGAACAATACATATAAAACATTTTTTAAATAAAATCGATTTACTCGCCATATTATTTGATTATTTTAGTAGTTTCATCAAATCGAGTTAGTATCATTTAGAACAATATTAAAATATTTCATAGCGCAACGATAATATCTACACGATAAATTATATTATACTTTATATGTACTTAAATTGGATAAAATCATTCATCGGTCGCCACAAAGTAATTATAGTAAAGTAAAACCAGATCAAATATTTAACGAAGTCTCGTAACGTGCGACTACATTCATTACTCATCGACGAATGTGAACACTAAGTACATGTAGTATCGTGGAAAGAAAGGGCCTGTGGTGGCACTTGATAGTGTCGGACGACGGTAGCGCAGTGGCTAGGGCCTTAGGTTACGAACGTTCGGGACCCGGGTTCGAATCCCGGCGACCGGAGTCCGATTTTTCTTCCACGATACAAAAATAGAGGAGAAGAGCGGGCCGTACCCAGCAGCGACACCTACAGCGCCAGGAGCAGCTCATGAGGATATACTACATACATATGTACTTATATACATTGTATCTAACATTTACTAAATTATGTTGAAACACTAGCCGAACACCCCGTAGAACTCAGTGTTCTATATCGATCGGTTTACATACCTGATTTATTTCAAACAGGTAGAAAACTTTTCTAAGAAGCTAAAAGATGATGTATGTCAGAAACAAGAGATGGAATCAAAAAGATATTCGCACTTCAAAATTACTTCTCGAGAAAAAAGGATAGCTTTGTTAATTGAAGAAATTAACTCACACGATTAAAACGAATTGGCCACGTTTTATGTGTTTCTTCTAAGGTGTGCCCGCGTAGGAACAGAGAAATGCATCTCTCTTTCCTTATATGGTTTAACATTTCCGTGTAGAAGTTAGCAAAAAGGTACAGACAAACGCATGAATGAATTACACTCGTTCGTTCGCAAATATATTCTCCGAGCAGTTCATAACACTGTATGGGCAACATGCTTTCGCTTCAGCACAATTCTTGCGGAGCAGTTCGTTCCAATGCATTCGTATGTAATTTTCAGCTCGTACGAAAAATCCAGTGGCCCTTTTTCTTTATCTTACTTATGCATATATACATCTATATAAATATACATAGATGCGTATGTGCGCGCGTGCGTGTTCATATACAAGAACATTTCAACTGTAATATGGAGACTCAGGGCGTGTTTAAAGAAGTGAACTTTGCATACTTTCATACGTTGTTCCGTATTCTTTCCGTTCGTTTGCAATATTCTCAGGTGATGTCATATACTGTATATCTATATATCGATACTACATACGGAAATACGCATCTTATACTCATGCATAGAATATGTGCCACTTACGATCACGGTTCCTTCTGTAGTGAAAATTATTTTCAAATTTATTAATGCTAGTAATAACTTTCTACTTTTCAGATGTGTATTAATCCAGTCGTTATCATTATTGTTCTTAAATTACAAATTTTTAAAGCTCTCTTCGGACGTTCGCAATAATTTTTCAAGAGAAAAAATTTTTCAGCTCAAGTGTCATGTCATTGACAAATAACAAAGTAAAACAACAATTTCATCAAGTTCGGTATAGGTTTTTGTCGCGAATTAAAACGTACACAGAACTTACTGTTGAGAATTCGTATTGATTGCCATTGATATTCGCCAATATTGATATTCTCCCCGTAAGGATTATGAGAATTATTTCATTCTTATTTTACTGTTAAATAGGTTATAGGTTAGATTAACAGGTTTATTTATCACATTGTATATGCATAACTTGTAATGAATGAAAATATGCGACCTACAGATTGCATCGCATGCGATCCGTTAGCATGTCCCTGTTAACATTCCTACGATATGATTACGATCTATGATTACTATGAGTAAAATATTTTCTTCGGAATAAAATTATAATTAAATACAATATAAAAATTGTATCTATAGCGATGATAATATCAAGCCAACAACATGACGTGCAGACAATTGAAAAAGCAAGGTTCGAGGTCCGGATGATGTTAACAATTCGCAATTTACAAAAAGACAACGTGGGTACTTACAAGTGTGTGGCAAAAAATTCTCTTGGTGACGTTGAGAGCAGTATTCGATTGTATGGTAAGTATGATTTAGAATTACATATCTATCTCCAATCAATGTTGTAAATAGTTATAGTTTCGTATACACGTATTAAAATTCATATTTTATTTATATCGTATTATTCTTTTATCGCCATTTTTTAAATGTCGTTCTCCGCTCTTCTTTATGCTTGCTTTTACCTACCTTTTTCTCTTTCAACAATCGTTTTCAAATTTTTAACCTAACAAAAAATGCGCTAATGTGCGTTAATGTGCGCTAATGTACGAAAATGTCCCCTTTTGAAATTATAGCACTAGCCACGGTTCGATTGCTTATGGCATGATTTTTGTATTCCCTTTGACAGTAGTAATTTTACCTTTGATAAATCATGAAATGTAGCTGTGCATATACTACATACATATACGAGAGCAAATAAAATTTATAAAACAAAAGCTGTGTATTTCCAAGAAAGGTAAATAAATGCAAGAACAAATACCTAATCACGAACCGAAAACTAACGACACAATGACAACAACTATGGTCGTCGATCTGACGATAAGTAACGAGATAAGATGAATAATCAGTTACATTCGAAAAGCCTCGTACTACACGGGTCCAGCTGAAAGAATCGTCAAGTATCAAGTAGAATAGGGCTTATTCGAATGATAGTTGTAACGCTCAACACTGGACATTCATCTCCGGTCTGGCATTATTCCACGGCTAATACGAGCAGCCTAGGTGACGGGTTAACGAATCTTTCTGGAAAATGCGAGTGGAAATTGTTCTTGCCCGGCTGCATCTTGGATAAAAGACTGATCGCAGTGTGATAGAAGGCATTTCGCTCGAACGTGTATCGAACACGCTCGCGTTTACAAGCATTTTCACTTTGCCACGAAATTCTCCAGAGGATTTTCCCTCTAACAGCGTTCGGCTTTTTTCGGTCAATCCTCATTTTCTTACATACGACCCTGGGGATCTTCGGTGCACATCGGTTCAAGGATCTCGCACGGCCGTGTCCTTCATAAATCGTCGTGAGAACCTCTCACGTTTTAGGAATCAATGTTGTTCCGTAATACAGGGATTTACCTACTACTTTTCGTAGCACACAGCATACTGCAGCGTGTAGGTTTTCCTTTCTCATGAGAACATCGCCGACGACTCACTGCCACCATTCTCAATGCGTGAACTTGTTATTCAATATGAGTAAAGTAATTTTAATTAAAGTAGAAAATTTTTAATTAGTCAAAGTTTCTTTAAGAATTTCACTCAGCTAGAACTAAGGCATTTTCTTCTTGCCAGCCCTATATAAAATTTCGGTTCTCTCTGTAATTAATAAACTACAAAATTATCCTATTTATCCACGGTTAAACTTTATATCGGTCTTGTTTCTAATTTTCTCATGAAAATTACTGATTTCTTGTTGTTTTCGCCGATGAAACGAATGTCTTTAACAACAAATCAGTGAACTTTTATTATTGTGTACAGAATATTTCATTGAAATATTACAAACAAATTCAATATCTAATTTCTTCAGTTATCGGTCATGTTAAAGTAAAAAAAATTTTTCTGCACGCTACTTACGTGCATCAAATATTAGGATGGTTAATAATAAATCTATCAAAACCTCGTTATTAACTAGTATTAGCTGAAAACATAAATTTATCATTCGAGGAAAGATAAACTTTATTCCATCTATTCTATTTATTCTATCTATACAAATTTTCGCTGCCTAAATTATCTGAAAAAAATATACCAGAACTGTTCATTCTAAAAATTTTAGATTCTTGCGCTTGATAGAATTTGGAAGAAGGTAACACTATTTCTCTCTCTCAACATTATTTTATAAAAAGTAGTAAATGTGGAATGATCTTTCTCTCACTTATTACAGAAATTTCAGGACCTTCGAAAGCTCAAAAAGCGGCTCGGCCATCTGTTTACGACGAAGAGGATGAAACCGTCTATGGTTCAGCAGAAATTGAGAAAATCCAAAACAAGCTTCTATTTGTGGATAACACGATCAATGGATACGTAGAGTATCCATCGGTTGCAACTTCAATGCCGACTGTAAGGATCGGTAAGAAGAGGCAAACGATCGGCGCGAACTCCAACGCGGATCATCGCCGACGAGGCTCTGATCTCCTTATCGTCCTAATGCTCATTATCGGTCATCAGAAATGTCAGTGAACGAACAGTCTGGTAAAGGTTTGGAAAACCTGCTGCTATTATACATACATCCAAATCGTAACAATTCGTAAGAAAGGATTGATGTACGGCGTGTTTTACATATCGGTTAATTCTGTACAGATTCAGCCTGTATTCACATTCTTCGGAGACTTATTCATTTAAATCAAAAGATATAGATCAAAAAGAAAGTACACATGCTGTAACGAATAAGAACCAGAAACTAAGAAACTAAGAAATTGTCAACGAGAATTTTTTTTTTGAAAAATGAGACGGATTTATATTAAAATTGTCTCCTCAAAAGCAATCTCAAAAGGAAAGGAGATATTAGTACTAATAGCGCAAGCTTTATTTATCGAATGATTAATCGTTTTGAAGTTATGACTCAAATTATAATAAAATATACATATTTTTTGATTAAAAAATACATTGTACGTATAGGGTATGTCGCTTGAAATTTCCATCACGAGGTTTATATAATATCTCCTTTTGAAGTAAAAATATTTGATAGGAAATGGTAGACAATTTAGTAACCAACTAAATAGTAAACAAATGTTTGCAAACATCTTTTATAATTATTTTTAAGAGCAGGATAATAGTTTTATTGTGTTGTTATAAAATCCTGAAGAATATATCAACAAAAACCATGTAACTGATTAAGGTTGTAACTGATGCTTGACAAATTATTTCTGAAATATGCTCATAATTGAACTATATCTTCAAATTTTTTTAATCAATAATCCATATATACTTCTACGTAAGTAAACATTAGAGTAAAAGGATGCGTTCCGTATCCTAAAATTGAAAGGGTCACATTATATTTTTTCGTTTCTTTTCTTTGAAGTTAAATATTCTATTCTTACTCATTCAATGTTCATACTAATTCATTCAACTCAAACAAGCGAGTGTAATTATCCTGAAGTACTGCGCAATGGGCCATTGTCCTAAGACCTCCGCTTTAATATTCGCCGATTTTCGAAATCTGTTAAAATTTACATTTTAGGTAAAAATCTAAAAAATTTTTAATTTCTAAACATACATCTCCTACAAAAGAAGATTCGTGAAGCCAAGAAAAGATATTTTCTGTTATAAAATGATATGTATATCGTTTTACTTATACATGACTAGTAATGGATAAAAGGTTTACAGAACTCGTATTTTTATGTGACTGGCATGTGTTCTATTCTATAAATATGATCTTGCCTTTTATTCTGTAAGATTGTTATCACTCCAACATTCCTTAACACGAAGAGAGAATGAGATTGAACTAACTACCCTCCCCCCTTTATTGTAGCAAAGGTGGACATTCTAACTTGAGCATATATACATATAAATATAATTCATATATGTATGTATGTATGTATTACATAGGTACGTAATAGAGAAAACGAGAAATGTGATTTGCGAGCATATAGCGAAATGAGATATTGAAGCTTCACTTCGAATTAAAAATAAATGGATGAAATATGTATATTATCAAAATCATTCCTGTTGTATGCGAATTTGATGTTTGTATCGATCTAACATGCTTGATTATTCATATCAATATGTATTTTGTTTCGTTTACTCGCTGAGAGAAAAAATGTGGCACTTTTAGTCCTCTATATGATCTACTACAGGTAGTGCTATACATAAGTACACAATACGAATGTTCAATAAAACTATTGGATGTCTGTAAGTTGCAACCTCGTTTCCTACCTAGACGCACGATTTCACAAAAGAATATCTAGAACATTTTTATAGACTTCGATACGATTTAATAGACGAAAATTTCTTTCCTAGAAATTCCTGTTCTTTTAACAAATTAATACACGAAAGTCGTAAAAGACTTTTTAGAGTTGTTGAAACTGATCCGACTTAAATTCGATACATCTAATCTGCGCAGCTGTCAATCTGATTATGGAGGAGAATCCTTTACAAAGCAGTGCTCTGAATATAATTTCAATAACGAGTGTCGAATCGACTTCTACATAGTGGTGGCATCAACTGGTAGATCAAGTCATCCGGGTGAGTCGTTCCCATGTTTACTCCGATTTTGGAGCCGAGTGTTCACTAATTAAAGAATCCGTAGTCTTGAGATTTTCTGGCAAAAAAAATTCATATAGTAGAAATGCAAGGAATGAGAAATATTTCTGCTAAACGTGCATCTCAAATCTTGTCCATTGCAGGTATTAGTGGTTTTACATTGAAGAGAAATTTTTCATGTCCATGCTGATAGTTATTTAAAATATGACATCGCGATTGATCGTGAAATTTTAAGTCAAGGTTTTGACGTAATATTACACAAAATAGCCTCGTTATGTGTAAGACAAAGTAATTAATGCCTGTAATAAAACCGCTGAAAACGAGATCGACGATAATGAAGTTGACACTGATGTACGTGATAGTGATAAAAGTCGAATAATCCTTTTTTTCGAAAATGCAAAGATTCATTCGTTACGGGTTTCCTACGTACTCGCGTAAATACAGGCCAGTTAGAAATTCGATTAATTGGTCTCAACACCACCGTACAAAGAAGTCCTTATAGACTCAGCGAGGAAGAGCGGAGAATAGTACGTGAGAGCATAAGCGAATTAATTAGAGCAAAAAATCGTAAGGCCTAGCCATTCACAGTTCGCGAGCCCTATGTTACTCGTGGAGGAAAAGAACGGCTCAGATAGATTGTGTGTAGATTTTCGAGAGCTAAATAAAAATACGGTCGCGGATCGCTGCCCTTTACCTCTTATTGCGGATCAAATCGCGAGATTGCAAAAGGCGAGATACTTTATTAGCCTGGACATGGTCAGCGGGTTCCACCAAATTTCCATTCATCCTGATTCGACGGAGTGTACAACGTTCGTTACCCTCGACGGACAATATGAGTGCCTAACGATGCCGTTCGGATTGAAAAATGCACCGTCCGTTTTCCAGAGGGCCATTCTCAATGCCTTAGGCGACCTCGCGTATTCATACGTTGTTGTTTACATGGATGGCATCCTAATTATTGCTGACTCGATAAATCCAGCTCTAAAAAGATTGCACACTGTATTAGATACCCTCGTAAAAGCAGGATTCTTCTTTAACTTTTCAAAATGTTCTTTTCTAAAGACATTGGTACTCTATTTGGGATATGTAATTCATGACGGAGAAGTTCGTCCCAATGCGGGTAAAATACACGCCTTGAGTTCTTTACCTGCGCTAACGACCGTCACACAGCTCATGCAGTTCATAGGTTTAGTCTTTTATTTCCGAAAATTCGTCCCTATATTTTCACAGGTAGTGAAACCGCTGTATGCACCTACTTCCGGTAATAAAAACATAACTTGGACGGATAGACATGAAAAAATAAGGCAAAAGGTAATTTCCGTCCTGACAGATGCGCCGGTGTTAATGGTATTTGACCCGAACTATCCGATAGAACTTCATACTGAGGCAAGTTCGGATGGATCTGCGGCTATTTTAATGCACAAGATTGAAGGTAAAAATAGAGTAATAGAATATTACAGTATAAGAAGTAACCCTGCGGAATCTAGGTATAATTCCTATGAACTAGAGATGTTAGCAGTTGTAAACGCTGTCAAACACTTTCGCCACTATCTACACGGACGGGAATTTCTTGTCGTCACAGATTGAAATTCTTTGAAGGCATCCAGTAGTAAGGTAAATTTAAATGACAGGGTTTACAGGTGGTGGGCTTACTTACAAACTTCTACCTTTGACATTATGTACCGGGAAGGTCAACGAATGGCCCACGTAGGTTTCTTCTCGCGAAACCGCGTAGACTTGGATCACCGTACGATCAACAAAGTCGTAGAGAAGGAAATCAATCCGACCGAAATCCCCTAAGATTGGCTATTAGCAGGACAACGTCGCGACCCCCAAATGTCTGAGATCGTCAATAAATTGCAAAACGAGGAGCTCACGGAAAATATCGCGAATACGTATGAATTACGGTCCAGTACCCTTCATCGTAAAATACAGAGAAAAGGCAGAACTCTCTGCTTGCCCATTGTCCTAAGAAGTTTTAAGTGGTCCGTTATGTGCACCAGTCCATTATGCACTTAGGTTGGGATGAAACGCTTGAGAAACTGTACGAGTATTACTGGTTCGAAGGAATGGCGAAAATATGTTCGTAAATTCGTAGAGAACTGTCATGCTTGTCAAGTTTCGAAGGCAAGTTCAAGTAAAATACAAGCTGAATTACATCCTATACCTAAGACCAGCATACCTTGGCATACAGTTCAGGTGGACATAACGGGCAAACTAAGCGGTAAAACTAATTCGAACGAATATGTCATTGTTTTGGTCGACGTCTTCACTAAATTTGTATATCTGCATCAAACTCGTAAAATAGATTCCCTTAGTAACGTTAAAGCACTTAAGTATGCTATATTTTTATTCGGCAGTGCTTGCCGGATAAGAGCGGATCAAGAGAGGTGTTCTACGGGTGAAGAATTCCAAGATTTCTGTCAAGGTAAACACTAAACTCCACTTAATCTCAACCGGTGCGAGTACCAACGGACAGGTAGAACGTATTATGGATACGTTGAAAATTGTGTTCACAATCATAGAAACGACCGGGCGATCGTGGTTAGACGCGATTGGCAAAATACAGTTGGCTTCGAATCGCACCACCAACCGCGTGAGTAAATCGAGCCCATTGGAACTATTAATTGGTAGAACAGCAAAGACCTTACGACTCGTTGACACCCGATAATATGGAAGAAAGAGAAGTAGATATCTCTGATGTAAAACAGCAGGCAATAGAGAATATAGAAATTAGTGCTAGGTACGATAAAGGTGGATTTGACAAAACTAAAGCTAAAGTAGTTAGGTTTAATCTTGGTGATTTTGTATTACGCAAAAACGAGGAAAGAAACCAAACGAAGTTAGATCCGAAATTCAGGGGTCCATTCGTGATAGCAGAGATTTTGGAAGGAGATAGATATACTTTAAAAACCTTAGACGGCAAACGATCATATAAGGACAGACATGACAGATTGAGAAAATGCCAGAAAGTTGCGTTCCTGCTGAGTTGGGCGTCTGCGGTGATTACAACGACGGTGATAATAACGATGCGAGTACACGGACCTCAGAGGATCATTAACACCACGTTGTGGTCATAGTGATACGTCCAATGTGATGTCATGCGCCTTCGTAATACGCCCAATGTGGTGTCCTGCGCTTCTGTAATACGTCCACTGTGATGTCATGTCGTAATACGCCCAATGTGGTGTCCTGCGCTTCTGTAATACGTCCACTGTGATGTCATGCGCCTTCGTAATACACCCAACGTAGTAATACGATCCAACAAACTGAGATTCATCCGTGTACGAAATCGAAAATGATTTGTCGTGTCATTACGGTCTGACTGGTAACTTACAGAATGCAACTAGTACTTTGAATACAAATTATAATGCTACCAATTTTAGTTTTCTTTCATTTCCTTGCTCGTCAAACCTCCGAACAAAATTTCGTTGTTGAAATAGACCCTTGAGTCATTTGGAACATTTAATTGAATGGTGAATAGTATCATTTACCTCGAGTTTAATGTTTGAAAAACTCAATATTTTCGTTACACACGAGGACGCGTGATAGTCAGGATGGCCGTGTCGGAGATGAAAGAACACCGGAGCCTTTGGAATTTCGGATAATCCCGCAACATTGTAATCTAGAGTCTACCATAGCTGTAATTAAACAATTCTAGTTATTCCATTCGATTGCAATTATTCGAGACTTGTGATAGTGAGCTTGGGCTAGAGGCGACAACCAGTCGCCGAACGTAGTCGCGGTCACGGGATGAACGCTTTGTCTAACAATGGTATCGAGTAATTCTATAGCTCTCCTTAAAAGAAATATTTGTAGCGGCACGCGACAATAAACATTCCAACGGTTTCTGTCTCGTGGCTCGCCACACGCAGCTCCTATTCTTCGGGTATGATGGTCTCCAGATGCCGACGCGTCTCTACAGTACGTGAAAATTCCAAGACCCCTGGTGGGTACTTAAGACTATTGAGGGTACGCGCCAAGGATATGCAGACATCTGGGCGCCATTCTGCCCGCGGTGTGTGGCCTGCCTCTGATGTGAATTGACGTTACATAGCCATGGACATGTAACACCAATCCACATCAGAGACCAGGCCACACACCGCGGGCAAGATGGCAGCCAGATGTCTACACATGCCTACTGAGTATTCTCAATAGTCTTAGGGACCCACCATAAATCTGCGCATTTTCATAGTTAAGGTCCTTCAGACCAAACAAGAAGCTTTCATTTCAAGTGTCCTTTACATTTATTGTTTACCACGGGAAGATACGGAAAACTTTGTTTTTCTCACGTTCGGTGTCTTCCGTTAGCAACTTTCTCTCAACCTTCTTATTACCCAATCGAAAGCAATGTCTATCGCTCTCACTTTCCTAGCCAAAATTGTCCTTAACGAATCACATCATCTCGTGTCCTTAGACACACCCATCCCTAGCTTTCCTCCGCCACAACATTGTCACTAAACTTCACTTATTCTCTATCTTTAGAATAGTCAACATCTTTTCACCGAGTTTCTACCCTTGGACAAGTCGCATACTTAATTTATACATACGCATCAGTGTGACTAGTTTCTATATAAAGTTGTTAGAGTGAATTGTGATTTATACGTGTCAATTCAGTGTGTATTCCTTTGTGATTACTGAATTCATAATAAAGTTTGATAAAAGGAAAGTTAATAGTTGTGTTACGGCTCAACCTTCTTGTTTTTATCATCTAAGCCTCAGGTTTATGCGACAAACACGTGGCTGATTAAGGTGTAATTAAAAAAACCATTTCACAAGTTTTTTTATACACACGCACGTTGGTAGAGTGAATGAGGAACATGTAGCGACCTTTTACGGACGAAACTTGCGTAAATTTACACGACTACTTTGTTAAACCGTATATAATAACATTCGATTAGCGCATACATAAGCGATGCGTACGGTAACTGGCATTCGGCGCCATGTTGTCAACGTGGCCCGCTCTGCAGTGTTCGATATCGAGATCGCTGCGCATGCGTCGGACTAGAGTGCCACGTACGGTAATATACAGTTGGCGCTGTATTGGGAAGATGACCCCACTCTATAGATCTCGTGTTGGCAGAAATAGAGTCGGTTCGAAGTAAGTTCCACCGTTATATGTATCTCAGCCAATATAGAATAATATTTGCTTTGTTAAATTTCGGAATGCCGGCGAGTAGTCATGGGATATGCTTTATAACACTGAGCGCTTTCACGATGGCAATAGAATAGGCATTAGTACAACGCGTGTGATTACTGAAGGTTTAGCTCATAAATAATAAGTTGAGAAGTAATTAAAACATAACGAGAGGCATTATGAATACTAACACATAAATGGAACTTACTTAGACGTAGATAACATGGGTCTGGAGATGTCCGTTGTTGGAGAATTATTGTTGGCGGAAATTCGCACGCATAACTGTACTCCTGAATAGCGAGAGTAGAGTCGACACGCGTTGTGGTTGTCACGTAAAATGAAAAAAAAGAAATCGAAGATGAAAAATAAAAAAAGAGAGAATTTATTTTTTAACACTTTACTTACACTAATGACAGTTTACTTCTGAACTCCAGCCGTAACTTTCCAAGATTGAAGCTCTTACAATTTGATTTTCAATCGGATCCGATTCTTTTTCTTTGTCACTCCTCAATATCCCCACTATACACGCTTTTGTTAGGCGTCCGCGACCGTTGCCACGCACGCCTTCTTCTCGAACATTCGGCGGAAGGACCGTCGGGATATTTATGGCTCATTAGGCATTTCGCTTCAGCGATATACACTGTCGCCAAGTGCCGCCACATCTTTATCTCCGTCATCAGCCCATCGGTTTTGAAGTGTGCCGGTCGTGACATGATGATCAGTTGGCGCGATGTTGTGAATACGGCCCTCCATAGAACATCGAAACAGTGGAGTAAGACATAGTCGGCGGCTCGAAAGTTCCTTTATGGGATTATATTTGTAAAGGGGACAAGAGCGCTTATTTGATAATTCTTGGCTTATTTGATAATTCTCGGTAGTTTTCGAGGATAGGATGTATTTTAATAAAAGCTATACAGAAACAGCTTGCTATTGGCTAAATTCGGTGCTAGGGAAAAGTTTCAAACTATAAATAAATTGCAGTAATAGCGTAAGCGTCAGACGAGCCGGACGAACATATACGAATCAAAGAGTATATAAACCAATCCACACACCTTTTTTGCACGCATATACATAACCGTGAATTAATTATGGAATTACCCGGAGGTTGAATCAAACATAAGAAGGATGGCATTTGTGTGATGGAGTGAGCTGGAGTTTCTTCCTTAAGAAAATTATAGTATAGGTTTTGGTGGCTTTATTGGGAAGAACTGGCTTTGCTTACGGATTATGAATTGGTACTTTTTTGGAAGGAAATGGCAAGATGGTACGATGAATTTGGCTATGTCCTTGGACTATTAGTATTTTATAAAACATGAATATGGATAAGTATATTAAAGAGAAGAAAATTACGGCGCAGGGGGTCACGGAGCCCCCTGACTCCGTCGGTGCTTCAAGTGGCGTACCAGGCTCGGTCCGACGGTCATCTTGCGACTAGACAGACGAGGGGAGGAGAGTCGGTCCCAAGGTCACTTCTCACTTGGATAGAGTGACCGGGGATCAATCATAAGTTACGAGCGACGATGAGAGCGGGAGAGCAAGTCGCGCAAGGACAGGCTTTGATGGCAAGCCCACTAAGCATATCGTAGGAGCAAGTGATTCGCCGATAAGAGTCAAGACGGAGGAAGTCTCAATTATTTCGTTAGGTAAGAAGGATAAAACGAAGGGGAGAGAACCGCTTAAACTATGGTGGGATTTGGAGAGGAGCCCGGGTGACGAGAAAAGGAACGGGGCGAGCGAGTGAGGCGAAGCGCGATATGTCGGCGGAGTCATTTGAAACCAAAGGGACAGTGTATGGTTGATCGGCGGTGAGATGACTCAATCGGACAGGAAACAAGCGTTGATAAAACTGAATCAATATAAACAGAATTCTTAGCGGCATGAAGAGGAAGATAATTTAGAAGATTTTTGTTCTACTGACAAAAGTGATGACCAATGGCTGGTACTACAGGTAGATTGTTGGGTTGCGTCATTAGTAAGTCGAAGATGAACTTCAAGGAAATTAGACGGGTAGCGAAGTTGGATGATATAACGATGAGGGGAGCGTACAGGAATATGAGGAATCTTGTATTGTTGGAGAGATAGATACTCGCATACGCCGAGAATGTTAATGCGGGAGTGAAGAAAATAGATGTAGCGGCGCAGGTCTCCCCGAGGAAAGAAAAGGAGGATGTAAAGGATAGCAACAATGTTGGGACGCGGACAGAGGGAAAAGACGATAGTGCTGGGAGAAAGGAACAGAGCGAAGTGGGGACGCAAACTGATGCGTAGACGGATGTTAAAGCATTAACGAAGAGGAAAATAGTCTCCCCGATTATGGACAATCAGGTGAGCAGGAAGAAGCCCCGACAGAGCGTTGGCTCTTACGCAGGGGTGTGTTCCAGTGGAGATAATAGGGGTGGTAATTTTAGGGGACGTGGACTCACACCTGATGGAGGTACTAGAAATAGAACAACGAGCGAAGTAGATGAGGCGATAAGGGTTGACACCTTTAGGGGTAACGATTGGCAAAACTAGGGGAGGCAGTCATGGTTAAGGTTCCTGAAGGCACTGGGTGGCTGCAGACCTATAAGGAGAGTGTGGGCGTGAAGGAGAAGATTCAGGAGGTTGGAGGAATGCGGAAGACCAGAGGCGGTAAAGTGTTGATCGAAATCAATGGGCAAGGGACAGCCAGCGAGGTGACTGAAAGTTTGAACGCGGCGATTAGGCAGGAAGTGCCATAGATCAACGCTGGAATTGAAGAACATCGATCCTCTTCCTAGTAGGGAACTGGACATCCAGGATCCCAAAAGAGTGGAAATAAGATACTTATGGAGGACGCCATGGGAAACGCAGTTTGCGATTGCCACAGTGTCTACCAACAACGTTCCGCGGGGTGATGCATCGATTAGAATTAAAACGGGGTGGACCGTCACAATCGGCAGGGTTCTGCCTAACATAACAAGATGCTACAGGTGCCATGACATCGGGGACGTGGCTACGAGGTGCATAGTAGTTGAGCCTGGTAGGGAGATCTGCCGCAGATGCGGTTCGATGGATCATAAAATGCAGGAATGCAGTAACCAAGATCCACTTTGTGCGTTAAGGTGAATATGGGCAACATGAGGCACTTCACAGGCTCACTGTCTTGCTCGGTTGCGAAGGAGAGGAGGAAGGAGAACAAGCTCGGTGGAAGACCTGCGGTCATCCTAACCCCGTCCAATGATAGTTCTATGAAGTTCTAAGGAGATTACTCGGCCATCAAGTTTGGTGAACAGAACAGTGACACGAATCACTGGGTATGCATTTCCCCCCTCGCGAGAAAAAGGTAGGGCCATCTTATTTTTCCGTGATTTTCATCACAATGCATCGACAAATATTTTAAACCAAAATCATAAGGGAATTCAGAAGTATTTTAGAAACATTTAATCGAAATTAGTGTAGTATGGTGGACGAGGGGCCTGGGGGTGTCATGCGTATTGTAAACAAGCGGTTGCTGAGGTGTGAATTATAAACAAGCGGTTGCTATGGTGCGAATTATAAACAAGCGAATGCTGAGCATGTACGTAGTGAGGCTATGACAAATGACAAGGGGTTGCTAGGGGACAATAAACGAATTAACAGCGGTATGAGCGGAGAGGAGGTTGAGGTAGAACCACAGATGAAATACTTGGGCCTCACCATCAACAGTCAATGGACGTTCGGGCTGCACTTCAAGCTCCTATTTCCCAAAGTGACGATGACAGCCAACGCCCTATGTGGGCTGCTGCCGAATATCAGTGGGGCAGAAGTCGGAGTGCGCCGACTGTATGAAGGAGTCATCCGTTCTCGGGTCCTGTACGGGGCTCCGGTGTGGGCAGAGGAACTAATGAAAGGTCCACGCAGTCTACTGTTTTTGAGAAGCCTTGACTGAACGACCGTCATCGGGATTGTACGGGGATACCGGACGATATCATATGCGTCGGCGACTGTCCCGGCGGCGTCTCCTCCGTTCAAACTCCAGGCCCCAGCGCTCTGACGGGTATACCATCAACTGCAGGGCATGTGCTCGGGCGGGGCTACGCCCTCTGCCGGCCAGTCGGCCCGCGACGTCCGGGGGAGTCAAGGCTCGAGACTTGGGAACGGTGGCGCAGTCAGCTCGCCGCCGAGGATACGGTGCGGTCTCATCGGGCCGGTGGAGCGGTCCTACCGAAGTGGGAGACCTGGAGAAATCGTGACGAGCATCCACTGACGTACAGGATGACGCAGGTGCTCACCGGGTACGGTGTGTTCGGGGAGTTCCTGCTAAGAATTCGGCGGGGGGTAACTAGTACGTGCCACTACTGCGAGAAAGAGAAAGACACGGTACAGTACACGCTGGAGTTCTACCCGGCGTGGGAGGAACCGCACCGTGTCCTACGACTTGCCATCGGCGGGAGTTCGACCCCCGAGGCAATCGTAGAAGCCATGCTGATGGAGCAACAGGAGTACATCGCCGTCCGCTACTACTGTGAGCAAGTCATGCTCGCAAAGGAGCGCGCCGAGAGAGAAAGGGTGAGAGGACAACACCCATCGAGAGTGCCGTCTCCCCGAAGAGGGTCTGGTCTCTCCTTCGTACTTGAACGACGGCCCAGGCAGCTTGGTATCTGGAGGAGTGGTCCCTCCTAATGGCCCAATCAAGCAAGGATGACTCCCGATTATACCATCAGGGAGAAGACGAAGGAGTATCCCAGCAGCAATACAAAAAAGATAGTCCCGGAGCTCTCTTACCAATCGTCAGGACGATCACCGTGGAGCTTTTAGCCGATACGAATCAGGCACTACCCGGCACCCCCTCCCTGGAGGGCGCGGGGCGCATATGAAGGTTTCCTCCATGAAAAAAACGAGTATGAGTTGAGAAGTCAGAAAGTGCCGGTTGTGTTGTCGAGATAGTGTTGGTAGCGTTGTTAAGAGAGAGTTGAATTTTCTTTAACGGGAATTGTTAATTAATTATCTAGTTGCTCTAATTATTATACGTTTGTTGCAATTAGTTCTTGTTGAATAATCATTGTTTTCTGTTTCATTAACATCTGTTTAACCCATTTATAATTGTTGCGACACACAAATTAAATAACGACCAGTCAGGCACAACTGATCGGTTGGTATCGCGAACCTTGAACGTTATTAGCGCCCAAGGTGGAGGATTATAATAAGTGTAAAGAGCGAGGTTTAATTCACCTTATTTATTCTACTCAATACTCTGTTACAACTGTTCTGAGATGTACTGAATTCCTATGACTACACTGAATTTAATTCACTGATTGATGACTGGTAGGTGTTGACTCTTCGAAGACTGGTGCCAGAGTGATTCTTGGGGATGTTGCTGTCGTAGCGGAAGGTTCGTGGTGGGGTGTCTCAAGTCTCTTCTTAATTGCCTTGGGGAAAACCTGCGCGTCCGGTTTTTCCTAATATGTAGCATAAAAATAAAGTAATTTTCGTGTTTAACGTGAGGTCCTAAAGTACCTTGACTGTACAATAGGCCCACTGTTTATGAGGGGTCCGCATTAGGGTACCCTTAACGGTCGTCCTGCCCGCGGGTCGCATGCTCCCATAAACTGCCGCGGCAATTACCAGGCGGCCACTCCAAATCTCGAACATACCGCCCCCCTTGAACGGTCACGTTCGAAAAAAAAAGGAAAATTGTGTATTGTAAAGAAGGGTATAGGTGTGTGCAATGTATTCGGCTGCCTGTTGGTTTACCAGAGTGGGAGTGCATACTAACTACCTTAATCTGCCACTGCCTTATCTCTTGTTCTGATTTTTCTTCTGGTTCAGTCTCGTCGATGGGTAATGGGGCTATTTTGTTGACCCCGCGTTTATATTCCCCGGTGCTCGTTCTCACTGTCACTACTCGTGTGATTCCGTCTGTTCCAGGGTGTAAGCCTGTTATTCGGCCCATGGGCCACTGAAGTGGATGGGTGTTGTCTTCCTTCAATAAAACGAGCATGCCTTGCTTAAGTTCCATGTTTTCGGGTTTGTGCCAAGTTTTTCCGACTATTAGTTGATTCACGTATTCTTTGGACCATCTGTTCCAGAAATGCTGCCTTAATTGCTGTATCCTTTGCCACGACGCTAATCGACCTGGCTTGAGTACTGTAAGATCGCGCTCGGGGGAGCTGGTTAGAGACTCACCGATCGGAAAGTGACCGGGTGTCAAAGGACTGAGGTCGTTGGGGTCGGCCGATAAGGGAGTTAGTGGCCTAGAGTTGAGGATAGCCTCGATCTCTATCATGCAGGTTGATAACTCCTCGTATGTGAAGAGTGTGTCTTTCATTATGCGCGTCAAGTGGTGTTTTAACGCTTTTACTGCTGCTTCCCACAAGCCGCCAAAATGTGGTGTACGGCGTGGAATGAAATGCCACTTTACGTGGTGGTTCAGTAGGTAATTTCGAAGCTGGGTATTGGTTTCCGAAGTTATTGTCTTAATGGCCTTGTGTAGCTCATTGTTGGCCCCGGTGAACGTTGCCGCGTTGTCGCTGTAAATATCGGTACAGTGCCCGCGCCTAGCGACGAATCTCCTCAGGGCAGCCAGGAATGCCTCCGATGTAAGATCGCTGACTAATTCCATGTGTACGGCCTTTGTACTGAAACACACAAATAATGCAGCATACGTCTTCAGTCTCTTCGTGTTGCGATACTTCTTCTCCTTGATGAACAATGGTTCGCAATAGTCAATGCCCACCACTAAGAACGGTCTCTCAAATTTGACTCGGTTTGCTGGCAATTGGCCTATCGGATATTGTGGGGCCCTGGCTTGCATTCGGTGACATGTTACGCACTTTCGGATTGTCGCCTTTACCGCGACTCGTCCATTGATCGGCCAGTATGCTTGTCGTATCGCATGTAGAGTTCCTTGTACCCCACTGTGACCATGTCTGATGTGTGTCTCTCGAATAATCAGATTAGTGAGATGATGCTGTTGAGGTAGGATGGCTGGATGTTTCTGCTCGTATCTCAACTCTGATTGGGCTAGCCTGCCACCGACTCTGATTATCCCCTCTGCGTCTAGGAATGGGCTTAACGCGATTAGCCGATTTGATTTGCTCGGTGTTGATTTCGCACGTAAGTCCCGCATTTCATTCGGAAAGGCCGTTTCTTGAAGTAAGCGTATGATTCGACGGGTAGCTTGATTTAGTTCTTCTATCGTCAGCTGTCCCCCGCGTCTTGAGCATTGCCTGGTGTTGTTGGAAAATCTTAGACAGTAGGCGACGACCCGAGTGAGTAATGGGAGCGATGAAAACCTTTCTAAGATTTGAACGTCTGTCGGTATGCTAGTTTGTAGGGTTATTACCCTTCGTTGCTCAGGTATTTCGATGGGCTTGAGTTCCTCGCGTGGCCAGGCGTCCTCTGATTGATGTAGCCATTGAGGTCCCTGATACCAAGTCTTGTGTTGTACGAGGTCGTCCAGCTCGACGCCTCGCGATAGGATGTCTGCAGCATTGTCTCCTGATGGCACATGCCGCCACTGCTTCTCGGTGCTACCTTGCAAGATTTCGGTCACTCTGTTCGCTACGAACGTTTTCAGTGCGTGTGGTGGTGTATTGATCCAATGCAACACTATGGTAGAATCGGACCAGAGGACAATTTTTCGGAATGTAAGGTTCAATGCTTTAGTAACACTTCGGACTAATTTGACTAATAATACTGCTGCGCACAATTCCAATCTGGGTAGCGTTTGCGTCTTCAATGGTGCTATTCTTGACTTTGAGCACAATAAGTATGTCTAATGTCGGTTGGTATTGTCTGTGCTACGGATGTAGATGCAGGCTCCATACGCACGTTCACTCGCGTCTGCGAATCCGTGTAGTTGCACGTCGACGGCATCATCTATAGTGACCCGCCTCGGAATGGTAATTCTGTGAATTCTTTGTAGTTGGGATTGGAATCTTACCCATGCCGCCTGAATGTCCCTTGGTACTACCTCGTCCCATTCCACGTGAGCCTTCCACAGCGCCTGGAGTATTAATTTTGCTTGCACTACTACCGGTCCGACTAGCCCTAACGGATCGAATAATTGAGCGACTCTTGCGAGTATTGTCCTTTTCGTCACCTTGTGAGCTTTCGTGGTTTGGCTAGACGAATATCCCAACGTATCCTGTGTGGCCGTCCACTGTAGTCCCAGTGTCTTCTTTGTACCCTTGTCATCCAGCGATAGGTGGTTCGACTGATCTGATTTCCTGCGTAGTGGCTCCAGTAGTTGGAGCTCATTAGAGATCCACTGCCGAAGTTCGAATCCCCCCTTCCTGGTTATGTCCATAAGTTGATCTCGCAGCGACCTTGCTTTCTCTAAAGAGTTTTCTCCTGTCAACAAATCGTCGACATAGAAATCCTGTGTCAGTGTTCGTGCCGCCATAGTTTGATTCTTCGTCTTGAGCTAATTGATGTAGAGTGCGGATGGCTAAGTATGGTGCGGACGCGGTTCCGTAGGTCACAGTGTTCAGTTGGTACGTTCTTATTGGTTTGTTTATGTCCTCTCTCCACAAGATTTTTTGATACGGCCGGTCATCGGGATGAATGTTTATCTGCCTATACATCTTGGCGATGTCTGCTGCAAGTATGTATTTGTAAGTTCTGAATCTGAGAAGTAGGCTACAGAGATCGTCCTGAATGGTGGGCCCTATCATGAGGAGCTCGTTTAATGAGTTTCCGGATGATGATCGGGCAGATGCATCAAATACGACGCGTACCTCGGTGGTGACGCTGTCTGACTTGGTGACTGGGTGATGTGGGAGATAACATCCCTCACGTGAGTCACTCGGGAGTTCGGACATGTGACCCAGTGTCTCGTATTCGCGCAGAAATTCATGGTATTGTGCCTTGAGGGTAGGCCTTCGCTGCAGGGAGCGTTCTAATGAAAAGAACCTCTTTAGGGCTAACTGGTATGTATCACCCAGCTTGGCGCACTCGTTCTTAAAGGGCAAGCGGACCTTGTACCGGCCAGTTGCCTCGCGAGTTGTGTGTGTCACGTAATGCCTTTCACAAGCGTGTTCATCTGGCGACCACCCTCTCCCGGACGGCCCCTCCTCGATGGTCCAAAATTTGTTTACTTCCTCCTGTAATGCCTGAAGTGTCACGTTGCACTTGGTCGTATGTGGTTGTCTCCTCGCGACTGTCTCCCCGGTGACGATCCAACCTAATTCAGTGTTTCGTAGCTGCAGGGTCGGGTTGGCTGAGACTATCTTCCCTTCGCGAAGGAGATCCCAAAACAACTGGGCTCCAATGAGGCCGTCGATGTCTGATGATCGATAGAACGTCGGATCCGCTAATGGGATCTGTTCCGGCAAGTTTAAACTGCTTAGCTCGATCTCGTCGGATGGCACGGCCTGCGAAATCTGATCCATGACCAAAAATGTCAGTTCTGTCTGATAGTCACTGATTCGTGACTGAATCTTTGCTCGAGTCATTTGGCGAATCTGTGACTGCATTTGATTGGCCCCACATAACGGTATATCTACCCTTTGTGTGGGCAGCCCGAGCCGCTTGCACGCTTCGCTGGTCAGCAGATAAGCCTGGGAGCAGGAGTCCAACAATACTCTGCACTGTTGCATGTTTCCAGTTCGATCCCTGATGTTTATGATCGCCGTAGATAAGACAACGGTCGGACCTATCCTCGATGACAGACATGACAGATTGGACTGACTTGGGTGCCCTGATTTGTCTACGTTCGCATGGAGGAGCGTGTGATGTCGTTTATTGCACAGCATGCAGCTGCCCGATCTACATTCCTCAGCGGAGTGTGTGCTACGCAGACAGTTGGCACAGAGCTTCTTCTCTCTCACGAGGTTTGCTCTCTCAGGAACTGACATTGATAAAAATTTCCTACAGTTTCGAGGTGTGTGAGATCCGTTACACAGATTGCACGGGCTTTGAGGTTGTGCGACGGAGGTGTGGTTTGTAGTCAAACTGCGTCTACTGTCTTGGTTCCGAACGCGTGACTTATCCGGATAGGTTGTAATGCGTGGTGGGTTTCGATAGGTTGATCTGATGGCTTCCAACAACTTACAATGATCGTGTAGGAAGTCGAACAGATCGCCGATGCTTGGGAAAGGTGTGTGTGCCACCCTTTCCTTCCACCTAAACTCTGTCTCGGGGTCCAGTTTGGAGGTGAGCAAGTATAACAGCACAGTGTCCACTGTTGGTTGGTTGAGGGCTTGCAAAGCCTTATAATGTGCTTCGACTAGGTTTAAATACGATCGTATGTCTTGGTGTGATGGCCTTTGCAAGGGGGAAGCGTCGAATATCGCCTTCAAATGGTTGTTCACGATTTTAGTTGGCTGATTATACCGCCTTTCCAAAAGTTGCCAGGCCACTGAATAATTGTTAGCGGTGTTCGCTAAAGATGCTATCGCGTCAGCAGCCTCCTGTGTTAAGCACGATCGTAGATACATAAGCCGCGTACAGTCATCAAGATGGGCATTCTCGTGTATCGTGCAACGGAATTGATCGGCGAATCCGGGCCAATCTTCGTATGCTCCTGAAAAGGTCGGTAGCTGCATTTTCGGTATCGCAATGTCCTGGCACCCTAGCTCTGAGTGCGATGTGCACGGTAAGATGGGTGAATTCCTGTCTACTGCGTCGGAGCAGCGGCTCCGTCCCTTAGCTCGTTCAAGTATATCTGTGGCGCGTCCTTTGCAGTCCAAGAACTCTTGTTTAATGTCCAGTCGTTCCTGTATTGTCTGACCCTCGTCTACCTCGTCTACGTCGCATTGATGTTTTTTATATATTGCGTATTCCGCTTCCAAATCCTCTAACATAAATTGAACGGTATTTACTGATCCTCTTGCTTCGTAATTATCAAGGATCGTTCGAAATCTCGTTAATTCCTGCTTAAATACTTCCCGCTTCTGCTTCAACTGCTTTAAGCGTTCTTCCTGATTAGGGGCCATGGTGGCTTGGCGCAGGTTGGCTCTGATAATTTACGTAGGTTCTGCGTCCGAGGTGCTTCGCGACTAACAGGTGTGCGAATTACCTTAGTCGTAATAGGCTTGCCTCGGCTCGTTGTTCGTGCCCGCAAGTTACAGTGCGACGGGATGTTGCGTTGTGTACCTTGTGATGAAGGTGATTCCTTCCCGAAGATGACACTCTGATGATTGTAACTCGTTGATTCTGATTTCCTTCGGACTGATGCTTCCTCCAACGGCACCGAATCCGGCTCGAAGGACCATATGTTGCGACACACAAATTAAATAACGACCAGTCAGGCACAACTAATCGGTTGGTATCGCGAACCTTGAACGTTATTAGCGCCCAAGGTGGAGGATTATAATAAGTGTAAAGAGCGAGGTTTAATTCACCTTATTTATTCTACTCAATACTCTGTTACAACTGTTCTGAGATGTACTGAATTCCTATGACTACACTGAATTTAATTCACTGATTGACGACTGGTAGGTGTTGACTCTTCGAAGACTGGTGCCAGAGTGATTCTTGGGGATGTTGCTGTCGTAGCGGAAGGTTCGTGGTGGGGTGTCTCAAGTCTCTTCTTAATTGCCTTGGGGAAAACCTGCGCGTCCGGTTTTTCCTAATATGTAGCATAAAAATAAAGTAATTTTCGTGTTTAACGTGAGGTCCTAAAGTACCTTGACTGTACAATAGGCCCACTGTTTATGAGGGGTCCGCATTAGGGTACCCTTAACGGTCGTCCTGCCCGCGGGTCGCATGCTCCCATAAACTGCCGCGGCAATTACCAGGCGGCCACTCCAAATCTCGAACAATAATTAATAAACTAATCAGAATTATTTATGATACTACATTAGTAAAACAAATTTTTGCAAAAAGAATATTACCGATTGTTACGTCGGGTGACCCTCTACCTAGACCAGGCCATACACCGCGGGCTAGACGGAAACCAAATGTGCGCTCATCCTTGCTGCGTACCCTCAATAGTCTCAAGGACCCATCATAAATCCCAGTAATTTGCTAGCTAAGGTCCTTCAGACCCAACAAATATAGTTTTTCTATCGAGCAACTTTCTATCGACGGCGGCTAAGACCCTTCCTAGTCCACCAACCTTCGTTTATCCAATCAGAAGCAATGTATACTGCCCTCACTTTCCTGACCAAAAATGTCATGAACAAATCCGATGGTCCCATGCGCTAGACACACCAATCGCTAGCTTTCCTCCGACACAGCATCGTCACTGTACTTCACGTCTTCTACACCGCTAGAAAAGTCAACAAGTCAGTACAAAAATCTAACGCCTAACGTCTAAGTCTAAGCACAACGCTACAGGAGTATAATTCACGTCTACTATCTAAGTCGGTTCTCGGTATTGTTTAACATTCACCTCCTCTATTAAGTATCCTCTAGTGCTACGTCCACTAACATACTAAATTCAATTATAAGAGCCTTGCTCTAGTGTGGATATCTATCTTATCTTCGTGCGACAAGTTGTTATCTACGATTTATACCTACTTAACAGTGTAACTTAAGTGTTGGAAATATATAATTTATAATTCTGTGAATCACAGTGTTATACTAACTGAATCACCCCTATTATCTTAACCAAAATCGGGGGATCGATCAACTCATGGTGTCGATTATCATAATCAATACGGGAATTTACGACTCCCGTTGACGTCTCTCCTCGCGATTGCGTCTCCCCGCGATTGGTCGAAAATACACCGATTTCGCAACACGCTGGAAAAGGTGATGTTATTTATATTTGATTTATATTTCATTTAATCGCATATGCAACAACGGCTAAAATTACTCGTTTAGTTATTAAATGGCGTATTCGATATATTGCAAATTAAAAAAGATGTCTATTCGATGATGACACAAAATGCTCTAAAATCATGGTAGTTAATGTAACTACATGTATATCACGCACTGTCATCAAGTTAAGATACAATCGTTGTAATTACTGATATCATACAATGAGAAATGGAAATAGACATGTTAGTAGATAATATGTTTAATTTTTGAGCTACATTCGAATAAGTTGCAATATATTTAATATGCGGTTTAGTAACAATACGAGTCTACTCCTCTCAGTCTCAGACGATACCACGCTGTAGGCGTCCCGTGATTTGCCCTGCAGATCCTCAGGGCTACAAAACCACAGGGCTTTGGTCTTCTCAAGGGACGTCTCCAATCCCAATCCCTTGATGAAGCCGACCACCCAGGCCACTGCCGTGATACAAACAGTCCGTCCCCACATCGAGCCCCAAACCAGCACCAATGTGTCATCTGCTTAACACGTCAGTCCCAAGTCCAGGACATTGCTGTCTGAAGCACCGCATCGTACGACGAGTTCCATAGAAGTGGACCTAAAGCCAACCCCTCCAGGACCCCACGGTCCACAGCACCCCCCCCCCCAATCATCTCTCCACCCCGGACAATATAGATGATACTCCGGTCCTGGAGATATGCACGAATTACATCTTGCAATATCTACTGTCTGCTGCCGTAGCAACTTTAGTTAACGAGTCCGTACCTGGGCTACGTGGCCAATAACGGAGCCCAGTACTCCTAGGGTCCTAGAGATGACATCACGCTCAACCAGCGCACCCGGTCCCCAGACCTTGTTACCTGTATTAGTTAGGCCTGCAGGGACTTTCACTCGCCTCAGGTCGAAGGGGGATACTTTCCTAACCCTACCTTCTCTCCAGGACGGTTCTGGAACAGTTGGGACTGTTGGTGTGGATGACGGCCACGTCACTATTAGCTGGAGTTTCTGCTTACCATTACTCGACAGTTCCAGATGGGATTCACGCAGGCGACGGCCCAAGGCATCCGGGCTCGGTCAACGCCGATGGTCCGGTCCCCAGACTTACCACGACCCTTCGCTATTACCCAAGGGTCGCGATGAGGGGAGTGTAGCCGAGTTCACATGCCCTACACTTCCAGCGGTCCAACCCTCAGGTGTCCATAGGGGACTCCCGCAAGCGGAACGCTGCCCCACGGTCCTCCCCTGGCTTCGGGTACGTGGGCTTGCCAGATCCCGTAGACTCACGCAAGCAATGGTACAGTAGAGTTAAGAACTCCCTGCACTCCCGGCGGCCCTCCCTGCGGAAACGCCTTGCAGATATGGAAGCAATCGGTGGAATTCCAGGGCCTCCTCTATTTTCTCCTAGAGCAAGCCGTTAAAGGCGTTGACAATGTACAGTGACACCGCCAACGCCATCCCTCACTGTCACTCGGTCTCCTCAACGAGGGAGCGGACCGAAACAATAGCCTAGGTCGTAGACCGTCCCCTCCGGAAACCGCATTGGCCCTCCTACAGTCCTGGTATAACCTTAGATAGGTCCTGCTCTAGGGGGGCAGATATCACTCTCTCAAGCAGCTTGCTCGCCTCATCCAACAGACACACCTGCCTAAAGGCCGAGGGTAAATCCGGAGATCGCTCCGGCTTCGAAAGAAGGATCATCCGTCCCGCCCTCCATAGACCGGGGAATTGGCCCCAGGCCAGACACCTGTCGAACAGGCGCTCCAGCCTCGGGTCTAGTTGCCGGCAATCTCCTTCCACAGGTGGGCTGGGTCATGGTCTGGTCCCGGAGCTTTACGGGCTTCGATCTACGGCCCACCACCAACTCTTCCTCTGACACCCCCAGTTCCGGCTTCTAATCCTCCGTAAGGCGCGGAAAACCTAAGGATCGCGCCTCCTCTCCCCCCCCCCCATCCCTGAGAAACAGAATTTCAACGACCCTCTCCAGGAACTGAGGGTTCATCGCCTCCGTCGCGTGAGGTGTCTAAGGACGGAGTTTTTTCGACAGCACCCTGTAAGGACGCTCTCACGATGCCAGCGGCCTCGGGTGTACCGGCGTCGTAAGCAAATACAGGACCCTCGAAGACACACAACCTCCTCGGACGGATCACCAGTACGCCGCACCGGCACGGCGCGGAGTTCCGACCCGTGGCATACATGAACCGTGCACGGCGTGCATGTAGCGTCGCAACCGGAAAGCTCCCGCCTCCGCTCCCTCCATCGCAGGAAGTCCTTTCCCGCGGCGACAGCTATAGCGGCCGCCGCTATAAAGTTCTCATCGCGGAGGGTCAAGCCCCACCTCTGAAATTTCAGACGCCCCCCCCCCCCCTCGGCGGGCACCCGGTCTCCGTGTCCTGGAGGGACCACCCATAGTCACGTCTATCGGGATATAAAGGTGGTCTGAGAGTGTCTCCCATTCCGAAACACGGCCGATGGCTGTGGGGTTCGGCCAAGTGAAATCCAAAATGGACTCGCCCCGTGACGCTACGCACGTGCTCGAGGAACCCTGATTTATAAGTTGGAGGTCCAGCGCGACCGCCCACTCCAACACCACTCGCCCCCTCCCATTGGTCCTATAGGAACACACTATAGCATAAGCGTTGAAGTCCATTAGGACCAGGAATGCACGATCTGGCAGACACCTTGTGGAAGCCGCAAGTCCATCCAGGAAGAAGGCGTACTCCGTTAGTTTAATACTGGATGACACATACACGGCTACCATGGCCAGGTTCCCCCAACATACCGCTACAAAGCTCCGTCCCTGCTCAATCATCGAGTATGTGGGGCTCCCCCTAATCCCCGTCCATATAATGGCGATGAGTCGTCCAAGTTCTCAGCGCCTTGAGACTCCTCGGGTACTCGGTGTGGCTCAGACACAACCGCCAGGCCGACCGCCTGCTCTACCAGACTTTGAAGCATTAAGTCCTGCGCCCGGAAAAAGCGGTTGAGATTAGCCTATCGGCGTTTACTTACTTTGGTTGACTTACTTTTGTCTCCATGGCCTCCTCAAGCCTTGTCCCTGTGCCAGTTTGCGGGAATGTCTTCTCTGCTCCTCTGTCGCCGCCAGCTTTCTCCTCCCGTCTCCTCGCGCTCTTCTGATCCGACGGTTTGCATGCCGTCGACCCCATCCTATGCGACGGGGGCAACCCCAAATCCGCATATATCGGACATCAAGGCACCTGCACCGAACAACCCCTGGCCCGATGCCCTGGCTCGCTGTACCGGCAACATCAATCAGACCGGTCGTTCTCTGACGCACACTCTCGACGCACGTGCCTCGTCTTCAAGCACTTGAAACACTGGAGCCAGAGCATCGATAGAGATTTCTCGCCGTCGTCTATCCTACTACTATCTTGTGTCCTCCTGTGGCGTTGATTTTCCTCGCCGCCGCCAGCGGGCAGCGAAGCCACACCGAACCGAGACCCCGCGGAGCCGTTCGATGTACCCCCACGGTAACGGGGCTGTTCCTAAGGACCCCCGCCATGTCTTCAACCTAAAGCGAGGCCTTCTCTGGATCTCCCTCCTGACCGGTGGTCTCCAGGATCATGACCCCCGTGACCGCCCTTATAGTTTGAACTTCGGCGATGTCGAGCTCAAAGAGATTAATCTCCCTCCGAACCGTCGGCATCGCCTCCACGTACGTCACTCCTGAACCGCCCGGAACGGTGAGCGACACCGAGACGTTCTGTGGGGGACGGGGGAAGCTAGGCTAGTCACTCTTGGGCGTGTTTACGCGTGTCCGAGTATCTCGCCCGACCGCACCTGATGCCCTCCCTCTTACACTCTAGGTTACCTTCTTTTTCGGCTTCTTCTTCCTCTTTTGGACGGTCTTCCATCCTCTCTCCATTGGGCGAACAGCGACCGCCTCGGCAGATATCCTGTCCGAGGTGGTTGCAGTTGTTGTCCTTGCTGCTGTTTGCCCCTTTCTCCTCATGCCCTCACTCTCACTGTTGTTGTTTGACCTGCTATTGCTAGGACCCACACTGGAGGAGTTCCCACACTGGCTCCCGGTGTAGGAAGAGAGTCATTCTCCATCGGCCCGACTCCCTTTCTCTTTCTCCTCCCTCTTCTCCCGGTGGTTCCATCCTCCCCGTCGGCCGACGATACGGCCGTCTACTATGAGGTATCCCTCCCCGCTTTGGTCCATGTTACAGGAAGGGCGCTCCTGGTAGGAGAACTCTGTCTCGTCAGATTCAGCAGCAATTCGCGCCGCAGCAATTCGCGCCGTAGCAATTCGCGCCGTAGCAATTCGCGCCGTTGCTCTTCTATTTTATGGAGGGAGAGGGCCTTGAGATGCTGCAGCGGATTTTGGGACTCTGAACCATCGGATCTCTTTCTTTCGCCCACCGCCTCGCCTACAGCGGAGATTAGGGACCTTCGGCACCTCCGCCCTCTCTCTCTTTTCCTCCTTGGTTTGCAGCTCCACAGTCTCTTCGAGATGACCAACCTCATTTTCGAGGTACTGCACTCTCTCCCTCAGACTTGCGTCCTCCTTCTCTCTTTCTTCCGCCACCGATGATACTGGTTCGGCGACGTTGGCCACGCTTCTCCTCCTCTTTCCCGGAGCTGCCGTGGTTTCTTCAGCACTTACATTGCTTTTTTTACCTGTGGTACATCGGGGTTTCCTCCAGGGATTTCCCCCGGTACTACTGTGGCGGCACTCGACAACACTCGACTCGGATCGAATCCCGGCGCCCGTGTCCTATTTTTCTTCCATGCATCTAAATTAGAAGAAAAATAGCAGTGCCCCAGCAACGACATCTACACCAACAGAGTAGCACTATCACCACTAACAAACTACTAATTACTACACCTCAGTTGTCTCACCACCGGTCGCTTGCGGAAGAAATGACCATGATTTCGCGATTTACACTGACAATAAACCCCTGGTATATGCGTTTGAGCAAAATCCTGACAAATATTCGCCAAGACAATTGCGTCATCTCGACTACGTCGGACAATTTACAACCGATATCCGACATATAAAAGGGATAAATAATGCCGCAGCCGATACCTTACCACGAATAGAAGCGATCGGGAAATCCGTCGATCATCAAACATTAGCCGCAGCGCAAGCGGATGATGCAGAGCTACGCCAAATCATTAAGTCAGGCTCTAGCGCGTTGAAATTGAAGAAAATATAATTTCCCGATCAGGATGTCGGAATTTATTGCGATCTCACAAACGAAACTCCGCGATCGTACGTACCGGAGCCGTTGCGTCGCGCCGTATTTCAGTCGTTGCATGGACTTTCCCATCCGGGAATACGTGCTACGCAAAAATTGGTAACAACACGTTTCGTCTGGCCGTCCGTCAATAAAGATTGTCGAACTTGGACGCGACGGTGTATGCCATGTCAACACTGCAAAGTCACCAGGCACGTATCCTCGTAAGTCGGAACTTTCAAAACATTAGCTGGCCGGTTCAAATACGTACACATAGATATTATCGTCATGCCATATTCACAAGGGTATCGATATTGTCTAACGTATATCGATCGTTTCTCGCGTTGACCCGAAGCTATTCCAATTGTTGATATGGAAGCGACAACCGTTGCTTCGGCCCTCCTTACTACTTGGATAGCACGTTTTGGCGTACCCTTAAGAATCACGACCGACCAAGGACGCCAATTTGAATCGCGGTTGTTCGAAGAGCTATGCCGATTGCTCGGCGTCGAACATTTACGCACGACCGTCTATCATCCCGCGTCCAACGGGATGGTAGAGCGTCTACGCAGACAATTAAAAGCGGCGATAAAGTACCACGACACGAGCAACTGGGCCGAAATTTTACCCATAGTATTGTTAGGCATCCCAACTGCAATAAAGGAGGACCTAAACGCAACGGCAGCCGAAATGATTTACGGCACCGCCGTATGTTTTCTTGCGCCATGACGCGATAGGAGGCCCTTTACAGCCTCAGTTCAACGGACCGTTCAAGGTTGTAAAAAGAGACGAGAAGGACTATATTGTTAAAATAAACGATTATGACGTAACGGTTTCCATAGATCGTTTAAAACCGGCATTCGTGGTCCCAGACGACCTTTAAGAGAAGGCCGCCGAACCTCGGGACATACTTATTCCGGTAAAGCAAGCGAATGCGCACGACGAAAACAGCGCAAACAGCGGTCGAACAGCAGAAGAAAACACTAGGAATAGGTATGTTACGCGGTATGGACGTAGAGTCCGTTTTCCCGACTGGTTCCAGGCAGGTCTCGATTAGGTGTCCTAGATTGTCGGATCGGTGTATGGATAATAAAAAAACAGCGACGACAAGAGAAACTTGATAGTGTAATATCGGAAATTAAAAAAATAAATTTTTCCCGATTACTTACAATTTATTAATAGTAAATTAAATATACAGGTGTAAATTAGACAGAGAACGATGTTTGTTTAACAGAAACTAAAGGCTATACTCGTATCTATATCAAATAACTTTACAGTTATTTGATAATTCACGTCACAAAGAATCTAACACACTCTCTCTCAATTCTCTCAACTCTAACAACTCTACAACTCGCTCAATTCTTTCAACTCTAACAACACTACAACTCGCTCAATTCTCACAACTCTACTCTTCGACGTCTCGATCAACTCTGACTCTCACAACACACACACTTTTCGGCTCGCATACTCTGACCTCTCGGTCATTCCCCCTCTTGGAACACGAAATCGTCCTTCGGCTCTAACGTTGTCTATTGTTTTTCTCACATCACTGTAAGAACTAGGTGACTTTAGTCACATAGGCGCTCTTAAACGTAAACGAACCACAGAAAAACGATGTACACGGTTTTTTCCTATTTCAACCGACCTCTAGTTCAAACTATTTTACGATATTACAGTAGATATTTTAAAAGTTTAACTTAAACGTTATCGCTGGAGGGGGGGGGGGGGGTAATGTAGCGGCACGCGAACAGGACAATTCAAATCCTGTTGCTGTTTTGCTTCGGAGTATCGAGACCGTTAGGTCACAAGTATTGTAAGGAGTAATGAACTCCGAGCAAAACAATGTCGCCGCTACATACAACCGTCAAACGCAGTCGTGTTTAAATTTTTCGGCTGTCCCCCGACCAGTATAAATAAACAGACACAATCACGAACAAGAGAGTTTATCGAACAGAGTCAAAGAGTTTTGACGTATTAACAAGCATCGCAGTGATCTACAAAGTTTCTCCAAGTTTTTACCGGGTATTTATTCCGTGTTTTAAACTTATACTGGGGGACTCACAATTCGTCTGTAATTAATCTATTTATTCGAAAATATATGTTGGGTTAACATTAGAATTAGAGTTAGGGACGTGAAACGAATCTTCGTTTAGATTACACGTGTCGATATGCAATAGAGAAGACATTGACTAGTGCAAGTACGATTATCATAGAACTGGACAAGTAACCGCGGTAATTAGATACTCGAGAAACTAATGACAATGATCCTAGGTTCTATAACGAATCCGCGGTCGACGGGATGGTAGATGAACGTGCTCGCAAAATCTAAGTCGGAAGCGTAACATTCACTGGTCGTAAGGGGTTACTCTTTTCGTCGATGAGATCGCGAGAGAGAATGCCTTTCTCGTCCCGATGATGCCACAGAGGAAAACTATAATGGGGTGTGTTTAAGGACACGAGATCATCGGATTCGTCGAGGAAAGCCTTCGTTCAGAAAGTAAGGGAAATTGGCGTTGCTGCTAATTGGTCAATCTCCATATCGGTGGTTAGAAAAAGATGCTAGCCACCCTCGGGAGAAAGTTGCTAGTGGGAGACGCAGTTCGTTGAAAAATAGGTCTCTCCTATCTTCCCGTAGCTGGGACAAAGACTGTTTGTTTGAAGGACTTTAGTCAGCTAAATCCTAAGATTTATAACGGACCCTCAGGCTAGCTGAACATGTACTGCGGAGACGCATCGACATCTGGCAATCATCTTACTCGAAGAATAGGGTCTGCGTGTGGCGAGCTACGGGACAGAAACCGTTGGAATGTTCACTGTCGCGTGCCGCCACAAATATTTCTTTTAAGGAGAGCTATAGAATTACTACATACCTTTGTTAAACAAAGCGTTCATCCCGTAAACGTTTCTACGTTCGGCGACTGGCTGTCGCCTTGAGCCGAAGCTCATTATCACAACTCTCGGACAATTACAAATCGGATTGAATAACTACAATTGTTTAATTACAGCTATAGTAGACTCTAGGTTACAATGTTGCGGGATTATTCTAAATTCCAAAGGTTCCGGTGTTCTTTTATCCCCGACATATATTTAACGGATTGCGACGGCAATAATTCGCTTTCGTTATTTCGCTACACCAGAAACAGACCTATCCTCCACACACGTATGACTCAACGTACAAGTAAAACTTATCTGAATGAAATAAAACTTGCAGTCCAAGTGGAATTGCCCTTATATATTCTTTTTCCCACCTCTCAGGTCAATCTTTGTTTTTAAGGAGTGCTATATAATTATTCCTCTGTTAGGTACACGTTCCTCCCGTGACCGTGACTACGTTCAGCGACCCGTTATGTCACGTTATGTATGTTAAGATAATTACAATGTCTTCATCTTTCTCCTTGTTCCCTCTAACATGTAAGACTAGTAGTACCCTAGAAAGTTTCATACAGTTAAAGGAAAAGTTTACTGCTCGATCTATTGCAAATAGATATATTGCACATAATAGGATTTCACTAGCTTCATAGGGATCATTAAATAATGGTCATATTTAAAAGCACTGGATTTGATTCTGTAATGAAAGAAGAATACATGCATGCATATATTGAATTGTTTACATATTAACTTCTATCATATTTCATACATAGATACCAGAAGTATTCAAGTAATGCTTATTGAGATATTTCACTTTTTGTTTATTCAAAACG
Source organism: Bombus hypnorum (assembly GCA_911387925.2). NCBI lineage: Eukaryota > Metazoa > Arthropoda > Insecta > Hymenoptera > Apidae > Bombus > Bombus hypnorum. The sequence goes on from OU427021.1 coordinate 19,917,524, forward strand.
TGAAAACGTGTATTTTAACCAAGTAATTGAGGCTTCTCTTGTAGCATTTACTTTTCATATTTGAAAAGTTTCCAAGTAAAGCAAAAAAATAAATAGACAGAAATTTGATAAGGTAAGATTGATTCACTAGAGATATTACATATACAAGGCGTTCGGTAACTGATAATACAATCCAGCATTTGTAATCGTAAATTTCGTATTGAATCGATCCAACTTCCCCTTGTGCTCTTGTATCCATAAATATGAGTGTTACAAGTTAAGACTGTGAGCACCATGATATGGTATTTTATGAAATACGGTTGCAATTGTATCAGCAGATATGCTACCGAAAGTGATGCAAAGTCAGGGATCCTATAACAAGGTTAGGATTATTGTCTGCGAGGATGAATCTGATGCGAAGTCACGGCAGCTCTAGGAAAAGTAACGTGCGAACGCCTCTGGCGCAACAAAAAGAAGCCCAAGGAGGTGAGTTCTAAGTTAACGAACAAACTCGATCCGAAATAGGGATGTAAGTATAATTATGTATTTTCTAAGTGCGTATGCCATGTGGAATTATCATAAACAGTTGTAAATGATAATTGGTAACTATGATATTTAATCAATGAATTTGTTGTCAAAATTGTTTTGCTCGATCAAAACATTTATTTTGCTGCTCCAAAATTCACACTACGGAGAACCGCAAGGAAAGATGCATGACATTATTAAAATTCCTTACGCAACGCCACAAAACTCCGAAGATTATAAGAATATCAAGATAGAATGCGTCCACCAACTGAAAAGAATATGCATTGAACAGGAAATGGATAGAGAGTACTAGATTTTACAGACACTAAAATTTGCAGACAATCAATTATTACATATTTATGACAGTTTAAAATCTCGACGAAAAAAATAAGTATTATTTGCGAACCAAATGTAACATAAGCAAGTACTTGCACAACAGTATTTTAACACGTGCATCTGATCGTCGTCGTTCGCGAACAGTTTCAGGAGTCAAGGTCGTCGCAGATCGGCGATCTTCGGACGATCCCGTGAACAGCTGCGCCCCAGTACGAAAAAGTCTATATAAGAATGTCGTAAATTTCATAAATAGTCATTAGTTATTTCATTACTTCATGACGGACTATAAGATATAAGTACGTAAAACTACTGGGTACAGCTAACACTCAACAGATACATGCAAGAAAGGGAAGAAGAACAAAAAGTTCAACAGACGCGCATTGTGAACAGTAACAGCATTTATGTACAATTCAAATGGCAAATAAAAATATAGTAGAAGTGGATTGGATTAGGGCTCTGGGAAGGTCTCGTATGTAGCCACTTCAGGCGGTAAGAACTGCCAGCTGATATTTGTTTTCAGAAATTAATCTGTAGAAAACGATGCCAAGCTAAAAACAGCGTAAGACGTCGTAAAATGTATACGTACCAGTTTTTATTATGTGATAAACATAGCTAGGCTAAGTCTATTATACGTACTTTTCGCATAAAGACGTCCTTTTTTATATTTAAAAGGAAAAGTATAAAGCTCCGTTTTCTAATCCATTTCTTTATTAAATAGAATAATCAATTTAACAGAGTGTCCAAAGTTCTACTCCATAAAACATTCCTACATACATCTTGATTTTACCATATTGCATTAAGATTCACAATCGTTCTGATGAGGTCATTGGTTCTTACATTCATTTGTATAAATGGTAATAACCTAATAGTAGTAATAATGTAAATACAAAACGTTAATCGCATATCTAACAACATATGTCTTCAACTACTCTGATAATTGCATGGTAGGAGTAACACATTGATTTTTTCGCCATTGTACATTGATATAATGATGTGATCGTGCGTGAAGTTAATTAAAATCGGCATGTAACAGCATCTAAGTAATGACTAACTGTGAGTCAATCCCGCTGTTGGAGAATAGGTTCAATGCCATATGGTATTACCGTGATTTCCGGAATCTGCAAACAGTATTTCTATGACTAATGAAGTTAATCATTACCAGTAAAAATAAGAACGTTCACATAATGTTGATATGTTGTTAATTGAGAAAGGAGGAATTCTATCATCCTATAATCATCTATCATCCTATAATAACAAAATGGTTACTTTCACATATTATAGAAAGAAATATAAAAATTGTATGGATAGAAAGAAATAAAAGAAAATATTAAATAGGTAAAATAAAGGAACATAAGTGAACAAAAAAACAATAAAATAGAAAAGAAGGTAATTCAATAATCAACTGTATAAAAAAGGTTATCTAGCTCTATAGTTGTTATACCAATTATATGAATTAATATAACGACGGAGTAAATAATATTTTTTATACAGATATCTTATATTAGGAACGAAATAAAATGAGTACAAATGCGGGAATGTCAGAACGAAATTGGCATAAAGGAAATTAAAGATGTGGGTTAAAATGTGTGTCGATAATCTTACTAAGAGACGTTACAGTGTGTATGTTCTTGTGGACAGGTATTTTATATATACATACCTCGACCGTTTCCGGTGTTCCTAACGCGTAGATCACTGCTTCGGCAATGTCTCCAACTTTTAATATGGAATTATTGCCCACGACATTTTGGAAACCTTTTATCATATCCGTCATCACAAGTCCTGGACTGATGTTCTATTGAAATATAAAGATAAAACCATGTGAGTATTATTTATTCTTATAGTATGTGCATGGTTATATCTGATTATTCAGAATTACGTTTGTTCGAGATTTGGAGTGGCCGCCTGGTAATTGCCGCGGCGGTTTATGGGACCATGCGACCCGCGGGCAGGACGACCGTTAAGGGTACCCTAATGCGGACCCCTCATAAACAGTGGGCCTATTGTACTGTCAAGGGATTTTAGGACCTCACGGAAAAGACCCATAAAACACGAAAATTGCTTTACTTTCATGCTACATATTAGGAAAACCGGACGCGCGGGTTTTCCCCGAGGGTAAGGTCACCCGTGCAGGCAGCCAGCCCATTCTAGAACATATATCTTTACCCAATCAGCAATTAGGAACAGACTTGAGACACCCCACCACGAACCTTCCGCTACGACAGCAACATCCCCAAGAATCAGTCTTGCACCAGTATCCGAAGAGTCAACACCTACCAGTCTTGAGTCAGGGAACAGGATAATCGGGGACTCTTGCACCAGTCTTCGAAGAGTCAACACCTACCAGTCGTCCATCAGTGAACAGGAGAATCAGTAACTTAAATTCAGTGTATTCATATTAGTAAGAGGAATTCAGTACATATCAGAACAGTTGTAACCAGAGTATTGAGTGGAATAAATAAGGTGAACTAAACCTCGCTCTTTACACTTATTATAATCCTCCACCTTGGGCGCTAATAACGTTCAAGGTTCGCGATACCAACCGATCAGTTGTGCCTGACTGGTCGTTATTTAATTTGTGTGTCGCAACAACGTTAATAAAAAATCATAGACAATTTTGTTGAGCCAATTTTAATTATAGAAATAGCAACGCTATCTATCAACGCCATCTGTTAGATTTAGGTTTTATATGTTCCCACACCTTCGAAAATTTTCATTTTCTTGTCTATACGTATGGACTAACGATGACATTAAATAATATACTATACATATGTAAATAACGAGCTATTACCGTGATTTTGACGTTCAGCTTGGCCGCGATTATTTCGTGACGGAGTTCTATCCCTAGAGCACTTAGACCGTATTTACTAGGACCATACATGTCCATCGGAAAGTCTATAGCTTCAAGATGTAATCCGGCAATGCTATAAATATGCTTCATATTAAAAAATGTAATAATTTAATCAAGCTGTTTATGAAAAATTGGTATAACGGAAGACAGTATAGTTTAATTTCTACGAAATCATGGAATTTAATGAACATTTTTGAAGTTCTTCGTAATAACGTACAAACTACGAAAAAATAAGCACAGACATTTTGCTTGTTTTCATATTTTTTATCTATTTCGGATGTCTTGGATATATCGATAGAAATTCGATCGATTGGGGAGATTGTGGAATAAAAATATATATATAAAAATCTAGAGATACACAATGACATTGACATATTGCTGAATTTATGCTATTATATATGTCGGAGATGAAAGGAAAACCGGAGCCCTCCCTTTGCAATTTTGGGAAAAGTCCTCTAATGCTTTAGCTTAGATTTTATCGTAGCTGTAATTAAGCAATTGTTGTCATTCGATTTGATTGTAATTGTTCGAGATTTGTAATAGCGAAATTGGGTTCGAGGTGACAACTGGTCGCCGAACGTAGCCACGGTCACGGGATAAGCGTTTTGCCTGTCGAAGGTGTGGAGCGATTGTATGGTTCTCCCTAGAAATGTGGTTGTGGCGTCATACGGCCTCAAGAACGGGCCTAGCCACATGGGATTGTACTTTGGAGGTGTCGATATAATGGGACACCCGTTGTATTAACAATCAAACTCCAGACAGAAACTGCCTAGCAACGGCGTTTGGGACTTTCTCGATGCTTCCAACGAGTATACATCAAACTTTTGGCAAAAACTGCCTAGCAACGGCGTTTGGAACCTTCTCGATGCTTCCAACGAGCATATAACAAACAAATGCAATCGTTCAGCGAGAAAGAATTCCATCAGTTTATTCATTCGTGTGATCGCCTTTGAAAGTGACACATCGAGCAGTATACCGAGCGTCTCAGTAAAAAGTTATCCCGTTGGCCGTGGATCCGTTTGAACCCAAGAACATTGTTAATAGCGTTCCTTAAACTCATTATTCGTTAAACATATTATTCGTTAATCTTATTATTCGTTAAACTTATTATTCGTAAAACATATTATTCGTTAATCTTATTATTCGTTAAACATATTATTCGTTAATCTTATTATTCATTAAACTCAATATTCACTATACTTTGTAAAGTCTTGTATATACGCATAAATATAATCTCTGTAGTGTAAAACGATGGCTAATTCAAACGAAGAATCGTTACGCGCCCTAAATTCTAATGTTAACCCGACATATATATAAAATCTTTGTTTGGTAAATCAATCTATTAGGCTGTCCCAAAAGTTTGTTTCGTTTTATATAGAAGTAATAATTGTACAACATTTCTTGTTTTATATTATTTTATCGAATTATGTATCATGCATTCTGTTCCATTGGAACATATGAACAACACATGAAAATAATATTAATTCCTTATAAAACGAAAGAAACTTTTGGTACAACCTAATATATCTGGAAGAAATGCAAATATTCTTTATTTTTCCCGGCCTTATAATGTATTGAAGACAAACTTCTTTCCGTTTACTTCGTGCCTGATATGTCTATTATAACTTTTTTAATAATTCTAATAATATGCTAGGGGAAGTGTTTCATGAATTCAACTCAAGTTTGCTCTAGAATGAAATAAATATCATTTGAAAAACGATAGTCTTTATATTATTTAGTTATTTCAGAAATAACATGTAATTCAGTAAATACGTAAAATGTGCATATAAAAATATATTAGGCAAAAATTATATTCAAACGAATCGAGTTTATTTGGTAGTGTTCAATATAAAAGTTATATGTTTCATTTTTGTTTTCTCCGTTTGTAAATAAAAGATGAAAACTACTTGCTCAGATTAACAAAAAACAATTAAGACTTGAGAGGACAAATGGAACGATAGATTCTTTGGCATTTTCCACAGATATATTTATCCGACGCTGCCATCAGTTAATTACGGAGGAAATATATTCTTATGTAATACATGGAGTTACCTGGAAATATTAATTATATGGCCCCAAGCGTTGTATTTTTTCATAGAATTTACTGCTTCTCGTGCAAAAATTGCTGAAGCTATCAAATTAGTATCAATACAGGTAATTTCGCAGTGTGAATGTGATGTGTTTGAATTTATCGGGGTTTGCTTTAATTTGTTTCACTTGAAGCCACTTTTCTATTTTTGTGATGTGTTCTTGTAGTAATGTAGTTGCTGTTGCAGGGTTAGTATGCCTGACTAGTACAGCTGTGTCATCCGCGAATGTCAGTATTTTGCTATTGTTTGTTGTTGGTATGCTACCAGTGTATAATGTGTATAGAATTGGTCCTAGGACGCTTCCTTGTGGAACCCCTGCCTTGATGTCTTTAACTTGAGAGTATGTATCTTTAATTTTTACTGTAAAGGTTCTGTTGCTTAAGTAAGATTTAGTTAAATGGTATATCTGCTCCGGGAATTGTTTTCTAATTGATTGAAGTAGAATATCGTGGTTTATTTTGTCGAATGCTTTCTCGATGTCCATAAAGAGGGCTGTGCAGTATTGTTTGTTTTCTATTGCTAGTATTATTTCGTTTGTGAGTCTGTGCATTTGCTCTATCGTGGAGTGTTTATTTCTCAATCCAAATTGGTGATCTGGTATTAGTTTTTCCTTCTCTATTATTGGTTTTAGGCGGGCGTAAATTATTTTTTCTAGTATTTTGGAGAATACGGGAAATAGTGATATTGGTCTGTAAGATACTGTTTGGTGTGGATCTTTGCCTGGTTTAGGTAACATTATGATCTGTGCTAGTTTCCATAGTTTAGGATAGTATTGGATTCTTAATATTGCATTAAAAATTATTGTAATTAGTCGTATCGCTTTTGGAGGAAGGTTATTCAGGATTTTACCATTGATTAGGTCGATTCCTGGTGCCTTGTTATTTTTTGTTTTCTCGATTATGTTTCTAATTTCGTGTGCTGTTGTTTTAGGTAGGATGTAATGATTGTCAGTTGCGATACTAGTGGTTACCTCATCCTCGTCCAAATGACAGTTGTGATTGCTATTATTGATATTATGTGGTGTAAATATGTTGCTTAGGTGGTTGGAAAATTCTTCAGCTTGTTCTTCGTTGCTTCTTGCCCATGTATTATCTGCTTTTCTGATTGCTGGGACAAGTTTAATTGGCTTCTTTATTTTTTTTGTGACTTTCCAAAGTGAGTAGTTGGAGTTCTCGTGAGCAGATAGTGACTCTATGAATTTTGTGAACTCGTTGTTATTGTGCTCTTTTATTTTGTTTTTTATTTCCTTTGCAAGTTTGTTTAGGTGTTTTTTGTTTTCTTTTGTTCTGTGTTTTTGCCATTTTGCTTTCGCTTTTCTTTTTTCTCTGATTTTGTCGAGGATGTCTAGTGGAATTGTTTTTGTTTGTCTGTTGGTTGTTACAGGTATAGTGGTTGCCCTTGCTGCTTCTTGAATAATTCCTGTCAAAGTTGTTACTGCTTGATCGATGTGTTCAGGTGTTTTCAGTGGGATGTTGCAGATGATATTGCTTTCTATTATTTCTTTAAATGTTTCCCAGTTGGTGGTTTTATTGCATAGCGTCTCTGAGTTGCTGTAAAGTAATGGCTTAATACTGAATGTTATTATTATGAGCGTATGGTCGGAGGTAAGCTCGAGACTAGGTGCTATGTTTAGTCTATTTGCGTTTAGTTTAGTTATTTGCGTTTTGCGTTTGTCACTGCAAAATCTAGTAGGTCGGGTATTTTGCTCAGGTCTGTCGGCCAGTATGTCGGTCTTCCTGTGGATAGTATATTGAGGTTATTATTTTTAATGTGCTTTTCCAAGGTTCTACCTCGAGGTGTGGTGATTCTTGATCCCCATAGTGTGTGCTTTGAGTTATAGTCGCCAGCTGCAATATACCTGTCACCTAAGCGGCTAAAGTACTCTTCCCACATTTGGGTTGTAACTTTGTGACGCGGTGGTACATATACTGCCGATAACTGTAGTTGGTTGCTGCTTGTTTGTACAGTAACGGTGGTTGCTTGTATATGTTCCTTACTAACCTGGCTGTGTAAGTGGTGTTTTATGTCGTTTTTTATTACTACTGCCGTCCCTCCTTGTGCTTTTCCTGAGGGATGCTTGGTGTCGTATATGGTGTAGTACGGGATTTTTATATAGCTTTTTGTAGTGAAATGTGTTTCCGAAACGAGCAGTATATCTATATTGTTGCTATACAGGAATGTTTTAGTTTCTAGGGCCCTTTGTTGTAGGCCGTTAGAGTTCCAGGCTGCTATTTTGAGCGTGTTTATTTTTATTTTTTGCTCAGCATGTTAGTAAGTATTTGAAGCATAACTGCTATTTGTTGTGTTTGCTGTCTGAGGGCTTCGTTTTGTTCGCTTACCATTTTTGTGAGTATTTCGGTGTTTTTTATGGAATGTTTAAGTAATTCTTTGATTTCTGAAGCGTCGTTGCTATGATTGATCTGTTCTTGATTTTCTATGCGTAATGACCGGTTGACTACTTGCGCGTAGCTTCGTCTGCTAACGGTGTTACTGTGGTTATTGTTTATTACGTATTGCGGTTTTGGCGTTGTCCCAGATTCTGTGTTATCCTGCTGCATTTGGAAGTTGTTGTGTGTCCTGTTTCTTATCGGCGGGAAAAGTTTGCTTTGTAGTTGTTTTCTGACTAAGCAGCCTTTATAGCTAGCTGGGTGATTTCCACCGCAATTGAAACACTTTGCGTTACTTATTTTTCCCGTGTGTGGACAGTTCGCTGTTAGATGCTTTCCTGCGCATTTGACACACGCCGGGTTTCTGTTACAGTAATTTTTTGTATGCCCATATTGTTGACACCTCATACATTGCGGTATGTCTTTTTTGTGTCTGGGTGCCTCAACTGTAATTATCGTGTATAAAATTTTCTTAATGTCAAAAATTTCCTTGTTATTATTTTTAGGTTCAAGTTCTATTCAAAATAGCGGTAGTGGTTGCTTGGTGTCAAATCTGGTTATGTTGTTGATCGTTCTCACCTGGTGTCCGATTTTGGCTAATTCCTCACATATGTTGTTTGTGTTCGATTTAGGATGTAAGCCTCTGATTACTGCTTTGTAGCTTTTATCAGATTTGGGTTGGTAGGTATGATACCCGGCGTTTTTTCTTTTAGCGCTTTTGTTACTTTTCTATAGATTTCTGGGGTATTGGTTTGTACTTTTACCTGTTCCAGTTTAAGTTGTTTGATGGTGTAGTTTTCTTTTCCTGCCGTGATGTTTAGCATTTCCATGAGGGGATCTATTATTTTAGCATCAATGAAGATTGGTGGAGGTTTAGGAATGTTTGTTATTGGTTTATCAGCTGGGTCTACATCCATCTCTTCTGGCAGTGAGCTGAAAGAGTTATGTATAGGAATTTCCTGTAGCCATTGTTGTCCTTCTGATTCTATAGTCCTCTTAGCATTTGTGTTTGTGTTTATCCTTCGTTTTTAGCTGGGAGTTACAGTCTTCCAGCTTTCGTTATGATGTGGTGGAACATTGCTAATGTTATTTTTTTCGTCGTCTTTTTTCGTAATTTCCATCGCTATTTCGTTTGTATCTGAGCAATACACTTCGCTTGTTGGATTATTCGCTCTGTTGGTCTTTTTTTTTTTTTTTATTAACGTGGAGGAAATCCGCACGGACACCAGGTCGCTTCTGGGGAAAAGCGGCGTGGTAGTGCCGGACTCCAACCGACTAAAACCTCCACGATGACCGTCCCTGCTGCGATCGAGAGGGGCCCGGGAACCGGTGTGAGCGATACACCCCCCCCCCCCGCGCTCAATACGTCACTTAATGGAGCGATGTTCGGCCACGTCACACCGCGCCTCGTCTCCGGAGCCGCCGTATCTGGCAGTCCGGTTCCCCTACCGGGCTGCTCTGCGGCCCCGGGGCGCTGAGCCGTGAGTGCCTAAGTTTGCACCCCACCGGGAGGCGCGGCGGACCTAGCGCGCCTCGCCGGTCAATCCTCTCAGGGTGAGAGTAGCGTACCCTCACCCTCTCCGCGGCTTCTTTTCGAAGCATAACTTGCTCACAGAAGGAGGTCACGGCCCTCCTTCTTCCCTCGCTTACCAACAATGCCTCGAGGATCGTCGGTGGCGAGAGGTCTCACCCAATTTCCACCATGAGGTCGTGGCGCGGCCGCGCCCACGTCGGGCAGTGTTCCAGCGTGTGCTGCGCCGAATCCACGCTCGCATCGCAGTGGTGGCAGCACGCGGTCGCCTCCTTCCCGATTCGGTGCAAATACTCACCGAAGCACTGGACTTCAGCTACACTACGTTTAACTTAATAATATCACATAAAGTACTAAATTGCATTATTAGGCGCCCTGAAATATTAGGTTGTACCAAAAGTTTCTTTCGCTTTATAAGGAAATAATAGATGCATAATAGAACAAAATGAATCATACATAATTCAATAAAATAATATAAAATGATAAATGTTGTGCATCTATTATTTCCTTATAAAAGGAAAGAAATTTTTGGGACAACTTAATACTACCTCTTTTTATGTTAAATACATTTATGTTAAATATTACATTAAAAACAAATAGCGTCATTTAGAAGAAATCATAAGTTACTGCATGAAGAAGCTCATCGTACGACATTTGACCAATTTAACTGCGTTAGCGGCATAATAATATATGCCAATAAATTTTCTGATTCGATAAACTTTTTTTGTTTACAATCTTCCTTCAAATATGATATTAATAGAGTAATGTCACCCACAAACGACTCGTAACCGAATTTGTATGCTAAAGAGTTATATACACGCGAATAATAATAATGATGATACATGTATATTATTCATCATGCAAGCTCAACGTTGATATGAGAATACAATTTCTGAAGCATCCCGATATTTACGATATTTTAATTGTTATGCGTTTCAATTGCAATAAAGTGTTGATGCATACTTCTTCATTGAAAATGTACAAGCAGTTTTCCAGTATCGATTGTACAATTTGCTCACGCGAGACTCGTAAAGCTATTAGGTTGGCAAATAGAATATTTGATCTACGCATAACGAAACATTTTTGCGTTTCACAACACTCACCGTTTGCGTCAGTTGTACGCTTGATGTGTATTGGTAAATTCGGTTTGTAACAACGTATCTTTTAAAAAAATTTCTTTGAACAAAGTTTTCAACTGCATAAATTTTTAAGCACATACAACAAAGTATCGATATCAATGTAATATATTTTACAATAATATAAACATTTAATTCATTTGCGCGTTACAACAATACAAATAACAATATTTACGATATATATTATAATATACTAATTTTACTTTTTTGACTAATTACAACTGAACAAACTTATTTATATGGAATTAATTTATAGCTAAAAAATATGTAATTTCTAAATACATACATGCTTCGTAAAAATTAACGTATCACCATTTATTTAAATTTTTCATTTATTGTTAGATAAATTGATTGTACTAGTTGTATTAATTGGCATGTGATTTTCAGTGAAAAGAAACGATATAAAATTTTGCAATTTTATTAATTTATTCTTTCGAAAATAACTTGTTTTCCAGGTGAGAAACTTTAAAGTCCTTCTACATACATACATGTAACTAACGAGTTTGCTAGAGACGCTTCGTGGTTTCGTAAGTTGTTTCAAGAGCGTTGAATTCCGAGCAAAGAATCGTACTTTTTGCTAGTCTGTTGCATGCAATTTGGTTGCAGCTTGTAATTATTGTAACTGCTCGTTGTTACATCTGGCATGCTAATCTAGAATCTAAAGTACGTTTTGCTTTGTCGTCATCCATTTTTCCGTTTCACTGGTCAATAATGTAGTGTCGTGGACGAAAGGCCTAAGAGATATCGAGCGAACTACAAACAATATCGCGAGAAAGCCGAAGTGCCGACAGGCCCAATAATGTATCGCCGGTTCTTCAATCGAATAGTTTCGCAGAAAAAGCCTGCGTGACCCTGGCCACTAGCGGTTGCGGAACACGTGCGTGGTGGGGCGAAGACAAAAGACAGAGGGATGCTAAGGGACAAAGACGAATTAACAGTTAGTGTCAGTTGAGAAGCCATAGAGTGTTAGTTGAGAAGTCAGAGAGTGCGAATTGAGTTGTCGAGATAGTGTTGCTAGCGTTTTCCAGAGAGTGCGGTCTGCGTGAGAGAAAACGTTGGAACCGTAGTGACGAGAGTTGCAAATCAACTATTTAGTTGTCTTAATTATAGTACGTCATTGTGATTAGTTCATGTTAAACAACCATCGTTTCCTGTTTAACCAACATCTGTTTAATCCATTTATTGTAAATAAACTAATTGTAGTAAGATCCTACAATAATGCTAATTTTTTTTGGCAGTATCCAAAAAATAAATCAAAATATTTTATCCTAATCGTTAAACGGGACAACAAGAAATATGCGACAAAGAATCACAAGAATATGATTCCTTGCTCAATTACTTTTTATTAAACATCATTTTTCTTTTTGTGGTAAATAAGCTCAGAGAAGTTTCCATGACAATTATCAGTCACATCTTTGAATGCAAAAATAGCGGAATAAATCTTGGGTGCACCGTCGCTATCGGGTACAACAATTTTGTAAAATTTTTGCTCAAAAGCTGCTGTTGACAAGCAGAATGCAAGACTAATTAGAAGCTGCCGGTTGCAGAGGGTATCACAAGGGCATGAAATTACAATAATTAGCTCGACGCTGTCCAAGCTCGAGACTTTTAAATCCCTTTTCTGCGTCATGTCAAAAGTATGCAGGGAGGAAGAAAACAAATGTTAAGCGACAACAACTAACAGGAAAGAACAGGAAGAGCATGGATGAAGAAAAGGAAGGAGAGAATGGAAAGTTTAAGTAAAAGAGCCGAAGTGGGAAGTCGCGGGATAATAAAATAAGAGGCACGACACATTTTCGTTCGACGGGGCAAGGTAGCGCTCGTCAGGTAAATTGCAGGACAAAAGGGGCGGAAAGATTCCGGAGCAAAGATAAGCCCAGAATCAAGCCGTGAGATCTTGAAGAGAACAAGCTTGACCTATTTATCTTATAACAGCGATAATAAGATCAGAAAGTATTATAAGTAGAAATGACAATCGCCGTGGGACAAGCAGTCTGCCGAGTGGCAGGGAGCAAAGTAAATTGATGGTGGCTGTATTACGTGGAAATAAAAGCGAGGAATAAACACTCCCTCAGCACCGAACCGGGAAGGAATAAGATTCTTGTATTGAGTCTGAAACTGGAAGCTTTTGTATTATTTTAATTTAAGATTGGTATAAATTCTTGAATGGCCCTCGATGTGCTTACATTCTTTGTTCTGATCCGGTTTTGAGAAGTTGCAAGAAAATGGACCGGCTTCTTGCATTTATTCGAGAATAAGAATACTAGCTATTTTCATGAGTCATTTATAAAGAGCGCTCTTTCCATTCGAACAGAGGAAAAGAAATAATGTGTATAAAATAACACAATTTTTCAAGGAGCGACGTGCATATATGTATCGCTATTATATATATCTTTTAGTTAATTTGAAAAAGAAATTGGATTGAAGTAGCTAGGATTCATATGTACTCTTTAGCGTGTAGGTACTTTCATACAATGCGTGTAAATAATTACAATTTTGCATCAAAAACATTTATACATATTTAGATAATTGCACAAACAGAATGACCGAATTTTCACTGATGACAAAATGCGTCATTTTGACGAATTTGGCAGCTTTAACAATGTAGTTTGAAAGCACTCTATTTCCTTAATTTAAAAGAACATGAATGTAATATTGTGATGAATGATATATTACAGGGAATGGATTATACAGATGTTGGTTAAACAGGAAACGATGGTTGTTTAACGCGAACTAATCACAATAACGTATTATAATTAAGACAACCAGATAGTTAATTTGCAACTCTCGTCACCACGGATCCAACGCTCTCTCTCGACAACGCAGTTTGCACTCTCTGACTTCTCAACTCACACTGCCGCCGTTCTCGCATCTCCTTTGTCTTTTTCGAGGCCCACTATACACGTGTTCCGCAGACGCACGCGGCCAGGGTCGCGTAGGCCCTTTCTACGAAACTATCTATTTCAAACGGCCGATGACACTTTGATGGACCCGACAGCGCCTCGGCTCTCGCGACATTGTTCATAGTTAGCCCGATGTTTCTTAGGTCCTTTTCCCGATACTACACTCGGCCATCCTGCAATAACATCTGCCCTCAGATGTTTTCATCATCGCTGCTCGCACTTACATCACTATCGTCAACATTCTACCACTTCATGTGATCGGCTGCTGTGGAAGTTGTACGCGGCCTTTCGTGTTCGCCCTCTCGCTGCACTATGTATCGGTCATTTCGCAGGACTTTTACTTTTAGTTAGGGAACTTCGGATGCAGCTCTAGCCCGGGACCGCCCTGCGTCCTCTCAATTGCCACTAGAACTCCCGTCCTGTATGCTGTCGCCTTCTTGCGTCTCTTGTTATACGTCCACTTGTCTCGGGCTCGGATCTCGTCGATCCGTCTCTTTGCGTCTGCACGCAGCTGACCTCGTTCCCCTTGGAACACCGCAGCCTGTTCGTCCTCGATGTTACTGCTCCTCTTTCGCTCTTCCTCTATCTTCCTCTCCGTTGTTTGTTTACCCGTTTCACTCTTGTCAGGGGCATCTTCCGAGACTATGATCTCTCTTTTTTCGAAGATCCTCACGTTCATCGTGTCCCCGACAATCCCATCGTCGTCCTCATCATCCACATCCTCTGTATGTGGAATCTTCGTATCGACATTATTGGAGGGATTCCGTGCGTGCGATTTCCCTTGTCTTTTCGTTCGCCTTGCATTGACCCTCTTCGAGTCCATCCGAGAACCTGAAACAACCCTCACAGCCGCAACGCTATCCTTCTCAGTAAATTCGCAAATATCATCAACAACATGCTGTTGCTGTTGTTTAGCCAGATTCTTCCTCCTCGTGATGTTCGCTAAGTCCTCGTGCTGGCCGCAAGAATCCAGCGAGGACACCATCGCGTGGCCCACTTTGCCAATCACCACGTGCCTTACCACTCGTCTCCGTTCCTCCGACACTTGCCGCATAGCTGCCCGATACTTCTTCAAAACTTCTGCCAACTCTTCTTTATTTTCTTCCAATTGCGACAGTAGCTCAGTTCGTTCACGACTAGCTACATTAGCACGATCTTCTGCTTCGGAACGTTGCCGCAGTGCTTCCTCCAACGAAGCCTGTGTCTCATTCAGTTCTTGCTCCAGTGCCTGTTTCGCTTTAATTGCAACTGCTCTAGCGCATTCTGCAACTTCTAGCTGGTTCTTCAGCTGTCGTAAAGCTGCCTTACCCGTCGAGTCACCTTTCGATCTTTCCAGCATCGTTTGAGCATCTCTTAGCAATACTTTGGTTCTCTTCAAATCTCTTTTTAGCCTATGCATGGTATCAGTTTCTGCCGCACGTTCAGCACGATCCTGTTCTTCGATAGCTACTAAACGACGTTCCAATTCATGCTTCTCTCGAAGCAATATCGTCCTCTCTTCGCGCTCGCTCTCCAACTGCGACTCTAGAGCTCTCACCTTTTTCAGAGCGTTACCACGTACGTCTTCTAACTCCTGGTCCCTCTGTTGCATCTCTTTGCGTATTTCTTTGCGTTGTTGCTCGATGCTCGTCTCAAGCCTTAACTTCGCCTGCTCGAGCAACTGCACCTGGCCAGCTAAGTCGTCCAACTCTTCTTCCTGATCCTTTACTCTTTTCTCCAGTTCATGCTTCGCTTTCTTCAGCTGTGCTACTTCCTCCTCTGTTTTGTCACCAAATTTTAATTCCTCAAGCTCTTGGCCCAACGTCCACAATCTTTCTTCCTTCAATTCGATTTCCAATCTTGCGTCACTAAGGTTCTGTTCTATGGTAAACTTCTCCGCGATCGCGATTTCTTTTTCCCTAGCTAATCTTTTACGTTGCGCTTTCTCTTGCCGTAAATCGTTCATTAAATTCTGAGTTTCTGAATCGAATTTGCGCTGTTTCTTTTCCAGAAGATTATTCCTAGCTGTCTGTTCTTCTAACAGTAGTCTCAAGTCGTGCATCTCGCCATTCAGTTTTTGCACGCGTCGTTTCCATTGTTCAACAACCTGACGTTGTCCCTCGACCTCTTCGTAAGCATCAGCTAACTCCTTCTCCAATTGCTTCTTAAGTCCAACCACTTGCTCAAGATCATCCTCATGTTGCTGGGCACTTACTACATTCCCAAATTCATTCTTCAGCGCCTTTTTTAGCGTTGCCCAGGACTTCGTGCATCGTTCTAGTCGCACGAAGGCTTGAGCGGAGCATGCGAGCAATTTCCTGGCATAGAGCACCATGTGGGCGTCTGACCAACCCCACACTTCTGCCATTTCTTCAAAGTCGTCGATCCACTGATTTACACTCAGCAGATCATCCCCGCTGAATTTCTTTAATAAATTCTCTAGGTCTCCAAAATTTGCCATTTCTTCACACTACACAAACTTAAATAGTCAACGATATCGCCTTTTATCGCACCGCGCACCGGCAAATTCACAACTAGCACGAATAGTTCTGTTAAACCGTTTCGTTTTCTGTCTTGTCCAATCCCGGCTGACCCCCCAAAAAATGTAATATCGTGATGAATGATATATTACAGGGAATGGATTATACAGATGTTGGTTAAACAGGAAACGATGGTTGTTTAACGTGAACTAATCACAATAACGTATTATAATTAAGACAACCAGATAGTTAATTTGCAACTCTCGTCACCACGGATCCAACACTCTCTCTCGACAACGCAGTTTGCACTCTCTGACTTCTCAACTCACACTGCCGCCGTTCTCGCATCTCCTTTGTCTTTTTCGAGGCCCACTATACACGTGTTCCGCAGACGCACGCGGCCAGGGTCGCGTAGGCCCTTTCTACGAAACTATCTATTTCAAACGGCCGATGACACTTTGATGGACCCGACAGCGCCTCGGCTCTCGCGACATTGTTCATAGTTAGCCTGATGTTTCTTAGGTCATTCTCCCGATACTACATGAATATAAAAAGTTGAATCTGATATTACATAGTACTCTTATTTTCGAAATGTCTTAATAGTACCTCCTTATAAAAATTTGCTGTTTTAAAATAAGAACGTTCGATCCTTGAAATAGTAAAGATAAATTTCGAGAAACTTGATTTTTGTTCCTAATCGAATAAGACACATCAAATTTTTTGCGCGGTATGGTACTCTTTCTACTTTGATATTATAATATCGCTACTAAGTCTAAACGTAACCTTAACTGATCCATCTCAGATAGCAAACGACTTGGTATCTCACCAGTCGAACGACAGACAGAATTGTTTGGTCCAAACTTTACCTTATTTAAAATTTTAAATCATTTTTGAATATTTGGATAATTTTACCAAAATGAGTGTGATAACGCGGTTAAAACATCAACTTGCATGTTGCGTCGGTATGAGGTGTTGTGGTCGCGATCAATGTTCCTAACTAAATACTATTTAAGAAAAATTTTGAATGTGTCCGAAGAGGAACGGGTCCCGCAATCACTTATTATATGATGGGGTATATTTATAATAATATAATTACGAAAATAGGCCCTTAAGTGTTTGATTGTTTCGATTGCCGTTGTAGATCTATAAGGGTGAAAATTATGTGAAACCGTCAATCATTGACAATATGTATTTCATGACATTTTCCCCAACGGAAGGAAATGAACAATATGTAAAATTCGAAATAAAATATTATCTTTCTGTATGTTATACAAATATCAGATTATCATATTATTTTCAAATTTTTCACTAGAAGGTAAGAATTCTATACACGTTAGACAATTTTGACACACTCAAAAACCGACAAATTCTGGAAATATTTTCAATTACTCTGTTAATTCCTTAACCATTGTGGCATGTCCTAATTTATTATACGTCATTCTTCATTGATAGTAAATTATAAAATAAAAGCCTACCGTTGCATCGGAAAATTTTTTATATACCAATACGTCGCGTAATTCGTAATATTTTTGGTTTATACTAATTGTCCTCTTATTTACTCATTCTGGTTCGTGTCACGTAAAATTCGTGATGAGGAAATAGAAGAAAAAGGAAAGAGTTGAGCAATAGCTCAACTTGACTGCCCTTTCATAATATTATTATATGGTTTATTCACAAAGGTGGTTAAGTACAATATTACAATGTTATAAAGTAGCGAAGTTACAAAGTATTAAAATGGTTGTTCAAACCGCGGCCAAGACTATGCCCAAGACTGGTCCCGTGGTCGAATACTCGCAGTTTTATATGTTTGAGTTTGTAGCAGTTGAGGGGCAAGGAGAGGATCCTGAGTGCCCTATGTGATGAGGGGAAGTTTGGTCCTGGGCTGTGTGCAAAGGTAAGGACAAAGTCTAGAAGTTCATTATCAAGAAGTGTGGAATTACGATGACCGTTAGGCTTTGACCTGACCTTTGCACATGGTCCAACACTAAATTTTCCCCATTACGTAGGGCAGTCAGGATCCTCTCCTTGCCCCTCAACTCCAACAAACTCAACATATAAAAACTGCATTCGACCACGAGACTAGTCTTGGGTACAGTCTTGGCCGTGATTTGAACAACTATTTTAACTTCGCTACTTCAGTGTAGTATTGTATTTAAACACTTTTGTGAATAAAAGCCTATAAAAATATAAAAGGACAGTCAAGTTAAGCTGTTGCTCAGTTACTTCCTTTTTTATCACGAATTTACGTGACAACGCCGACATGCATTACTGGTGGGTCACACGTGTCTGTTCCGTAAGGCGGAGTGCATCACGGTGGGTCGCACTTGTATTTCACAAAATAGATAGTACAAGATAGATTTATGTTATTTCATCTCAACATTATAAACAGATATTCAATAATAAGAACATAACAATTCAATATTATAAACTTAATATAATAATTATTTACTTTTAATTATTTTACTTAATAATTATTTACTTTTTTATGCAATTTTTTAAAAAATGTTAGACAGAGTGCCGGCTGGTCCTTACAACAATTACAATATGTCGTTACTTTTTTGGCTTTATTCGCGGCATACTCTCTACCTTTTATTCTAGAAATGCGTTTATAACGTTATTTACACCTCCGTCTCGTTTTTCGCGCGGGTCCTTGGTACGACTGCAGCAAATGTGAATGATTTTTAGGCCGTACTTCATTTTCACTTGGCATTTCGTCTCTGTGGCGATTCAGTGTACTTAAAAGGCGATCAAACTTTTTTTCGCGAAATTTTAAAATTTTAATACTTTTAGTGTCCCATTTTCTATGTATTAGGTTGTTCGAAAAGCTTCTTTCGTTTTATAGGGAAGTAGACTCACAATGTTTTTTGTTTTATATTAGTTTATTGAATTATGCACGAACATAATAATAGTAATAGAACGAAATGGAACATACCTAATTCAATAAAATAATATAAAACAGAAGTTGTTGTTCATCTATTATTACCTTATGAAACGAAAGAAATTTTTCGGACAACCTAATACATACCATGCATTTACGAGGCAAATCCCGCATATTAATTCTATTACAATTTTTCTAACCATTTTACGGTTCTGCGCAAACAACTATAATAGGATGACATCTGATCGGATAGACCAACCCCCTTTTTAGCATCATTATAAAAAATATGTCTGGCTTTAATTTACTACTTTTCCCCTGAACAAAAACACCTGTGATTTTTGGAAGCTAGCATATATACTGGCCTTTTGTCAGTCCATTTTATAAATTTAACGTCGCTCCGATTTTGGAAACTCATAAAGCCACCCCGTTGCTGTTTCTGTTTTGCCTGCGGCGGTAGAAATTTTTTATTCATTTTTATAGTGCTGCATTTATGCAGAAGTTCCTCGGCCAAAGGGACACTAGTATAAAAGCTATCGGTAAATAGTGTGCGGCCTTCAAATAATAATTCACCTATCAATTTCACTACTACATCATGCGCATGTGTTTTCACTATTCTCCGACGAACATGCATGACTATTTTTTTTCTGTACAGAATTGAAAATTTTTTTGATTCGCGCTATGAACGTTTCTTATAGAAAAATGTTCACAGAATTGCATGCGATGGTCAGAATTCGCGTCAGACTTCTACTTTCTGAGAAAAATCGAAAAGAGTACTCCAAAATTAGAGTACTCCAAAGTTAGTCCCGTCAATTTTATTTGATATTTACAGATATATGCAAACTGATATTGTCAAACTATTGTATATCAATGTGTGGCGGCACTCGACAGTAAACTTTCCAACAGTTTCTGTCCCATGGCGCACGACACAAAGACCCTATTCCTGCGGACAAGATGGTGGATATTGCCGCCCAAAAATCGTGTTGAACAGTGTAATGTGACGCTGCGCCGCTCCACGAAGCAAACCGTGGATTCGGACTCCGCCTCACAGAGAAAACCCAGAATATCCGCACCGGTGTCACGTAAAATTGAGGTTTAGATTTTAAATACAAGACGTTTGAGCCGTAACTCCACTTTATGTTTCTTTATTAAATAACACAAGCACAATTTACGCGACTGATCGGAGAGATGTTGACTGATGAGAGTTTATAATTTCAGTGCCGAGGTGTTCTCGTACTATTACGGAGGAAAGCTGGGTGTGGGTGTCCCTCTGAACTAACAACGCGGATTCGTTGTCCACACTTTTCGTTAGGAAAAGTGAGGGTAACGATCCGTGATGCCAATTGGTTATAGCCCACGTTAATAAATGAAGGTAGGAGGAGGAAGCCTCCTACCAACGTGGCTCGTAGGTGACATTGTTTATGGGAAAAACCAGTATTTCCGTTAGCCAAATATTCGGTTTTCCCATTAGGTAAATATCCGCTTTTCCCCCGTAATTTGTACGAACGTATAATAAATCTAAGGACTGTTCCAAGGATCATCCATAAACCAATAACACTTACAGGGTTAATGAACTAAAAGTTTAAGTTTATGGTGGATCCTAGGGGTTATTGAGGGTACGCGGTGAGGGCCCGCACACATCTGGCCTCTAATGTCACAGTGGCCTGGTTTCTGATGTGAATTGACGTGACAGCGGCGTCAACGTGTTAAGTAATAGGACACACTCAAAGTTATTTGGTTCTAAAACAAGAACACTACCATAATGGTTCAACGCAACTACGTACGTCGATATTCGACCTCGTAATCATAGAGCTCTGTAGAAAGATCGTCTAACGCGTGATACTTGATATAGTTTATTTACTTAAGGCGTGGCGAAAACTATCACAGTTAAAGAGGGCCTTAAAATGAACACTATACAGATAAACGTGGAGTCTGAATTACGGCTAAGGGTCTCAATTTAAAGCTCGAATATTTGGATTTCGCGATAGTAGTGCGTTTATTAAAGTAAGGTTTCTTTTCCACTTTCAACTGATTAGGCGCATTCTTGACAGAAAATTAGTATCGCCATGCACGTGGAAAATGCGCTTAAAACGGAGTTAGTTGGTACGTACATTTGAGATGTAGGACGTGTTGGGTGTTATTAAAGTACTCCGGTTTTTAACTTCAACAATGTTTATTTCGATGTCAAGTGCGCGTCGTTTTAGATCGTAATGTGACGCACGTCGAGGTCAAGCGATGTCGATACAGAATAGATACAAACTCGATACAGACTCGATACCAACTTGATACAGAACCGATACAGGCTCGGTACGAACTAACCTTGACTATCTGTCTGACCGACTAACCCTGCGACTACCAGCGACTACCGTGAACTTCCATGAACTACCATCCCGAGCTTTTCCTCGTTTCCCTTCTTATAGGATGCCGAGGTCCTCGGAAGAGAGAGTTTTCTTCGCAGGTGGAGATGGAATAACCCGTAGGCTATAAAACAATAAATTTTCTCTTCGAAGGCTCAAGGGTCTTTTAGTAAGTCCCAGGATTTATTTTTTTATGATGTCCTGTTTTCGAACGTCGTTTCGCGGGCCATGTGGCCAACACATATGTTTCAACCCTGGAACTTTCTCTACGGCCATGGGCCGCTACATATTTATACTCTTGCTAGTTCAGAGTAATCAATAAAATTTGCTTTTATAAGCTGTATTTAGAAATAAATTATTCAAGAACATATATTGCTGAATAATAAACCAGGTGTAGTAAGTTTTAAAATTATCAGAAGTACCAAAATGAAGTTTTCACAATTCAATCATACATCTTACCTCTAACACACCCAATCTCATCATAAATTAGTCAAATTGAGCTAAGAACAAAATTATAAATAATAGATTTACATTTTCAGAATGTCGAGCTTGACTACTTAAAAATCGTATACCAGCATTCAAAAGTAATGAATATAGGAAGTCGAGGTCTCAGTACATCGTGACCCAAATATTCAGTTATTAACCAGCAAAAATGTTTGATTAGAGGAATATTTTTTTTACAGATTTCAAATGGATTTTTACTGGCATTTGAACGCAACGATTTCATTGCACAGTGATGAGATTTATGATACGGTATTTGCTATTGAGGCAATGAAAGGCGAAAGCCTTTGTCGAAATTACTGCAAAGTTGTATACCATATGAAGGTTACTATTCAGATGGTAAAAAATTAAATCTTTCTTTAAAAAATAGTCAATTACTTCTGATCGTACTGTAAATCTCGTTTCACTTCCAATTTTCGTGAATTGTTCGGGTCCCGAACAAAGGTCAACTTTATTCTTTTTAACGGAACCGTACATTTTTTAATGCACTAATCGATCTCAGTTCGATGTTGAGTGCCGAAGCGTGCAGACGTGTGTCTAGTGCTCTGTGAAGTTCGTAAAACAACACGTGTCGCCTATCCGTCGAAAGTGAACACAGCCAAGTGTTTCCTATCTTTTAGAGAAAAATTCCTACGCTCCTAACCTCTACCCGATTCCTAGCCTGACAGCCTCCCGACTAGTTACTCAACTTGAATTCAACTAGCTCGATGATGGCCCAGGAATCACGACCAGGCTCTTCTGAGCAAATCCACAATTGCTCCACACTACCTCCTCCGTGGCAAAAGTGCAACAGATCCCCCCGTACTAATGAGTGGTTCTACGCAACATCCACCACTCAGCAAACACAGATGAACTGAAATTCTAACTCTGAAAGCACGGCCACGAAGTAATCAACGTTAGTAACATAAGACATAGAATCTGGAAAGACCCGTTATCCTTATTTTTATTGACATAAAACAAAAGCCTAACAATAAGGAAATATACAACATCAGTCGTCCAATGAACTTGTCGGAGATGAAAGAACATCGGAGCCTTTGGAACTTGAATAATCCCGCAACATTGTAATCTAGAGTCTACTATAGCTGTAACTAAACAATTGTAGGTATTCAATCCGATTGTAATTGTTCGAGAGTTGTGATAGCGAGCTTGGGCTCGAGGCGACAGTCAGTCGCCGAACGTAGCCGCGGTCACGGGATGAACGCTTTGTCTAACAAAGGTATGGAGTAATTTTATAGCTCTCCTTAAAAGAAATATTCGTGGCGGCACGCGACAGTAAACATTCCAACGGTTTCTGTCGCGTGGCTCGCCACACGCAGACCCTATTCTTCGAGTAAGATGATTGCCAGATGTCGATGCGTCTCCGCAGTACATGTTCAGCTAGCCTGAGGGCCCGTTATAAATCTTAAGATTTAGTTGACTAAAGTCCTTCAAACAAACAGTCTTTGTCCCAGCTACGGGAAGATAGGAGAGACCTATTTTTCAACGAACGGCGTCTCCCACTAGCAACTTTCCCCCGAGGGTGGCTAGCATCTTTTTCTAACCACCGATATGGAGATTGACCAATTAGCAGCAACGCCAATTTCCCTTACTTTCTGAACGAAGGCTTTCCTCGACGAATCCGATGATCTCGTGTCCTTAAACACACCCCATTATAGTTTTCCTCTGCAGCATCATCGCGATGGAGAGTCATTCTCTCGTGAGGTCGTATTAGCGAGTTACTTAGAGTCTGTACGCTCGGTGGATATTCCACGTTTTAACAAAGAGTCCGACTTAGATTTTTGTGAGCACGTACATCTATCATCCCGTTGACCGCGGATTCGTTATTAGCCTAAGATCAACATGACTAGTATCGCGAGTGTCCAACCGCCACGGATGATTGTCGAGTCTGTAGTATCCCTACTCGTGTTAGCAAGCCGCGCCTTTGTTATACCACAACGATGGTCAAGCCCAATGCAGATTTATCAAACGCCTACAACCCTATTCCTGACGCTTCTCCGACAAACTTAATAGTCAAATTCGAACCACCGCTTCTTAAAAAAGAGAGTGCAATGTAAAAGGTTCCAAAGGTACGGTCACACGCAGAAATACTCAAACCATACCTTCCACTGCGTTAAATGTGCAGGTACACACCCCACTGTCCAGTGCATTAAATCACCGGAAACCCCAGCGAAGTGCATCCACTGTCAAGGTGACCATTCTACTAACTACAAAGGCTGCTCAGCCTACAAAACCTTATATATAAATAAATATCCTAAACTCAGAGACAAAGAGACAACCAATCAAATACCCAGTATTCTTAAATTTACTACTACTTCAATCTCCTATGCCCAAGGAGTACAAGGAAACCAAAATAATCCGAATAGCCACAGGGAACATTCTCAAAATACTGTCCCCAATTCACAAAACACAGACAACGTCTCTAGACTTGACAAGCTAATAGAAAAACAATCTGAACAAATAAATAATTTGCTATCACTATTAACACTCATCATGGATAAATTAATACGCCTCGACGCAAAATAAAACCAAGACGCATAGCTCTTTGGAATGCCAACAGTCTAGCTCAACACAAATATAAACTAGAACTCTCCCTTAAACAGCAGCAAATCGACGTAGTGCTCGTATCTGAAACCCACTTCACCGACAAAAACTATCTGAAAATAAATGGTTATAACTTCTACCATACCCAACATCCCAGCGGAAAGGCCCACGGCGGCGCCGGAATCATAATCAAATCCAGCATTAAGCACTACGAACTTCCATCATTCCAGAAAGACTATCTCCAAGCAACAAACGTAGCAATAGAAGACTGCCATGGTACAATCACCACTTCAGCAGTATACTGCCCTCCAAGACACTCCATCGCCAAACAAGACTTTGATAACTTCCTTGACACTCTGGGCAATAGATTCATAGCTGGAGAAGACTATAACGCCAAACATACCCAATGGGGCAGCAGACTGGTCACAGCAAGAGTCAAAAATCTCCTAAACAGCATAATAACTAACAATCTCAACTACCTCACCACATACGAACCCACACACTGGCCCACTGACACTAACAAAATACCTGACCTTCTTGACTTCTTCATAACTAAAAATATCTCGCCAAGATACGTCCAAATCAACTCCTCGGTTGATCTCTCTTCTGATCATTGCCCCGTGATCGCAACAGTCAGTTCAACAATTATCGAGAATGCACCTAATGGCTTTATTCATAATCAATTCACCAACTGGCAGCTCTTTAGAGAAGTCTTTAATCACTCAACCTCAGCCTTAACTTCACTAAAAACTAATGAAGATGTAGAGGAGTGGTCCACAATTAATTATGCGTGATAGTTTATAATTAATTTATTGTGTGTAGTCACAATACACTCGTCACCGTGTACAATTCTTCGAGAATAAATACGCGTGTGTTCGGAGAATTCTTGTGGATACTTCGTGCATGCGATGGCTATGATAGCGAACGTTATACTCTTTGCTCAGCACACGGTTTGTTTATATATACTGGTCGGGGAACAGTCGACAAATTCGAATTCGACTGCGTTCGACGGTTGAGAGTAGCGGCAGCATTGTTTTGCTCGGAGTTCATTACTCCTTACCATACCTATGACCTAACGGTCATGATACTCCGAACAAAACAATAACAGGATTTGAATTGATCTGCTCGCGTGCCGCTACAAAGATATCGAAGCAGCCACGGAATACTTATACATGAGCATAATAAACACTCTCCCCTCCTCCACATCTACTAAGACTTCTATCAGCATACGTGAATATCCCCATTACATATTACAAAAAATAGCAGAAAAACGTAGTCTAAGGAGAGTATGGCAGACCCATAGAACACCGGATGACAAACGCAAACTAAACAACATAACCAGAAAGCTAACCAAAATCATCAAAAATTATAAAAATGACTGTTTTCATAAATATCCCGCCAATTTGTCCCCCACAGTTGACTCCAACTACTCACTATGGAAGGCCTCCAGGAAACTCACGCGCCCCCCGCAAATAATCCCTCCAATCCGCTGTCCGCAAGGTGGATGGGCGTGCAGCCCTATAGAAAAAGCCAACCTGTTTGCTAAATACTTGTCTAAGGTATTTAAACCCCATTCCTCCAAAGCTGCCGCGGACATTACTGCCGCACTCTCCCTTCCAAATGTCTCCTCCTATTGAACCCTTCACTTCTGCAGAGATTATAGAATCAATCAGTCGCCTAAATCCCAAGAAAGCAGCAAGGCACGACCTAATAGGCAATAAAGCAATCAAGGAACTTCCCATAAAAGGGATTACACTCATCACATTTACTTTTAACGCAATTCTTTGCCTTGAATACTATCCTAGGGCCTGAAAAATCTCACTCTCATCCCTAAACCCGGAAAACCGATATATGAAAATAGCTCCTATCGCCCAATTAGTCTTTTACCTACCCTGTCTAAACTATTCGAGAAGATGCTAACGAATCGACTCCTTCCATTCCTAGAGGATTTGAAAACACTCCCAGATCATCAATCCGGCTTTCGGTAACAACATTCAACAGTAGA
This sequence comes from Bombus hypnorum, assembly GCA_911387925.2. Lineage (NCBI taxonomy): Eukaryota > Metazoa > Arthropoda > Insecta > Hymenoptera > Apidae > Bombus > Bombus hypnorum. Next base: position 19,943,997 of record OU427021.1, read on the forward strand.
GCAAATCCATCGCATAACCCACATTATCAGCCAAACCCTTGAAAAGAAAAAATGTTGCTCAGCGGTATTCCTAGACATTCAACAGGCATTCGACAAAGTATGGCATGAAGGGCTTCAAATAAAGCTTAAAAAAATCCTACCGCACACCTAGTACTCCATCCTAAAGTCCTACCTAACCAATAGACAATTGATTGTTAAATACTTAGACGCCATTTCCACAATATTCCCAATAGAATCTGGCATACCCCAAGGTAGTGTCCTCGGGCCCCTGCTGTTCTCCATCTACACTGCCGATTTACCAATATCAAATGAGATATTAATAGCAACATTTGCTGACGACACAGCGCTGTTAGCTTCCCACGCAGACCCGGTAATTGCCTCATCCACTTTCCAGCGAGGCCTTGACTCCATGGAAAAGTGGTTTCATAATTGGGGCTTCAAAAGTAACGAAAAAAAATCTTCACATGTAACCTTCACGCTCCGAAAACAAACCTGCCCGCAGGTCACCATCAACAATACAACAATTCCTTGCAAGGACTCAGTCAGATACCTGGGCATGACCCTGGACAGAAGACTAACATGGAAAAACCACATCTCGAATAAAACGAAGCAACTAAAGGACAAACTAAAAAAATTCTATTGGTTCACGGGCCGACGCTCCAAACTAAACATACAGAATAAAATTACCCTCTACAAGACCGTAATAAAACCTGTCTGGACCTACGGAATCCAACTATGGGGAACAGCAAGTAACTCCAACATCGAAATACTTCAACGCTTCCAATCGAAGACGCTGAGATCTTTAGTTGATGCACCATAGTATGTTATCAACGAAACAATTCATCGCGACCTCAAGATACCCACAGTCAAAGAGGAAATAGCAAAATATAACGACAGATATAGCAAAAAAGTCAACAAACACCGAAACCCCCTAATCACTGGACTACTTGATACGTCGGACCAGATCCGCAGGCTGAAAAGACACAACCTGCTAGACCTAAACGCTAGATTCAATTAGTTACTTAAATTAAGTAATATTGAATCATTTACAATACCTACTTACAAATTATACTTATCTATAATAAGTATTAACTTATTATAAATAATTAGCTATGTCACTGCGCCACGCCAGGAAAAATTACTGAAAATTCTCAATGCGAGAATTGATTGTAAATTTTAATAAATAAATAAAAAAAACTAATCGATCTGGGAACTATGGCATTTCTAATAACAAGTTATATTTATATGTCGGAGATTAAAGGAGAACCGGAGCCTTCCCTTTGCAATTTTGGGAAAGTCCTATAATTAATTATTTTTAATTATAATTAATTATAATTGTTCGAGATTTATGATCGCGAAATTGGGCTCGAAGTGAGAACTGGACACCGAACGTAGCCACAGCCACGTGATGAACGTTTTGCCCGACGGAGGTGTGGAGCGGTTGTATGGTTCTCCCTAGAAATGCGGTTATGGCGGCATACGGCCTCAAGAACGGGCCTGGCCACATGGGATTGTACTTTGGAGGTGTCGATATAATGGGACATACGTTGTATTAATAATCAAACTCCAGACAGAATCTGCCTAGCAACAGCGTTTGGAACCTTCTCGATGCTTCTAAAGAGCATATAACAAACAAATGCAATCGTACAGCGAGAAAAATTTCCATCAGATTATTATTCGTGTGATCGCCTTGGAAAGTGACACATCGAGCAGTTTTACCGAGGGTCTCAGCAATCGTATTTTTGTGCCTAAAATTATTCTACGCATAGTAGAGTTATCCCGTTGACCGTGGATTCGTTTGAACCCAAGAACATTGTTAATAGCGTTCATTAAACTGATTATTCGTTAAACTTATTATTCGTAAGACATATTATTCGTTAATCTCATTATTCGTTAAACTTATTACTCATAAAACATATTATTCGTTAATCTTATTATTCGTTAAACTCAATATTCATTATACTTTGTAAAATTTTTGTATATACGCGTAAATATAATCTCTGTTTTGTAAAACGATGGCTAATTCAAACGAAGAATCGTTAGGCGCCCTAAATTCTAATGTTAACCCGACATATATTTATTTATATATCCAAAAACTGTTACCGCTGCACGTACGTAGTACTGAATGTGTAACTGAAAAAAGTTTCGGAAAAGCTGCGGAACAGAAATAAAATCATTACATTTTGGATTCCTGTCAATCGAAAATATCATCAAATCGCCAAGTATATGTATAATAATGGGGTAGAAAATTTTTCATCATTATAACATTAATTACTTACATTAAAGATATTGTAGTGTAATATCGTGGACAGATTGCCTAAGAAATATCGGGTGAACCATAAACAATGTTGCGAGAAAACCTGAGTGCCGACAGGCTAAAAGGGCCAAACGGCCCATCAATGTCTCGTCGGCCTTCAGCCGAATAGTTACGCGGAAAAAAGGCCTACGTGACTGTCACGTAAACTTGAGGGTTATATGATGAAAACAAGATAGCTGAGCCGTAACATAACTATTAACTTTGTTTTTTATTAAACTTTATTTTTCATTTAATATTCACAATTGAGTATACACTGATCTGGCCTGAGAGTAGAGATATGTTGACTATTCTAAGGATACAGAATAAGTGAAGTTTTACTGACGATACTGTGTCTGAGGAAAGCTAGGGGTGGGTGTGTCGAAGGACACAGGACCATCGGATTTGTTGATGACAATTTTGGTTATGAAAGTGAGGGCAGTAGACACCGCTTCCGATTAGATAATAAGAAGGTTGATGGACCAGAAAAGGTTTTTGCCGCCCTCGAGAGAAAGTTGCTAACGGAAGATACCGAACGTGAGGAAAACTAACTTTCCCGTGTCAACCCGTAGCAAACAATAAATGTAAAGGAAACCTGAAACAAAAGATACTTGCATGGTCTGAAGAACCTCAACTATGAAAATGCAAAGACCCAAGATGATGGATCCTTAAGACTATTGAGGATATGCGCCAAAGATGTGCAGACATCTGGCTGCCATCTTGCCCGCGGTGTGTGGCCTCTTCTCTGAGGTGGATTGATGTTACATGACCATGGCCGTGGACGGTTGCGGAACACGTACGTGATTGGGCTATGAGAAAAGACAAAGAGATGCTTAAGGAAGAAAGACGAATTAACAGGCAGTCAGGAGTTGAGAAATCAGTGTGGTCAGCGTTGTCGGAGAGTGTTGTCAGCGTTGTCGAGTAGGGCGGTCAGCGTGAAAGAGAGCGTTGGAACAGTGGTGACGAAAGGTGTGAATTAACTATTTAGTTGTTTTAGTTATAGCACATTACCGCATTTAATTCACGTTAAATAACCATCGTTTCCTGTTTAATCCATTCTAAATAAATAAAAAATCCCACAGTAGAGTGAAATATTGTATATGATTATATAATAGTGTTATGTATTAAAACCTCAAACTTTTTAGAAACCAAATGACGTTCAGTTGCGCGTGGCTGTTCTGCACGTGGTTTTATAGTCACGCAACTAGCGAAAATAAAGTTTAAAACACAGATTGAAAGAGTCCGTCTGTCTGTTTTTGAGAGAGCACTGCACCACAGCAGTTTGCACTATTGTCACAATGTAACTTTGTTATATTAACAGTTTTTTTTATATATTATGATAATATCCGACGCGTAAAATTAAAAACTGTAAGACTTAACTTAAGGAATGCAGCAGTTTAAAAGTTATGCGTATGTAAAGTTGAGCGCTTTTATCGTATTTCGCACATTATTGTACACCATCTTGGCTTTACCCATGATCTGTCCAATGAATGAAGTCGCTAATTATACACAAGTGGACATGAGTTCTTTTTTATTTAGTTGTTTACATTCACAATTTGTCCGATTTGGACATCTGGTAGAATTTTTTGGCTGTTCGATTATCATACAGGTGGCTACCCCCAGCGGGGTACCATCTTCGTGTTTGTTAGGTTATATCCTTTGTGAGATCTGTTGAGTGTTTCCTTTTTAGTCTTCTTTCTATGCTTGATGTGTTGATTGCTTCCGCTGCCAGCCGGATCGGGTGCGTTGCTATTCTTTATCTGTACCTTCTTGAATATATGCTAATCTCCGCCTTGACCGTTGGTATTCTCAGGTCTTTCCGAATGCCCTAGTTTCTAACGTACCATGGGCCGTTTACTATCGTTCTAAGAATTTTAGCTTGCATTGTCTCTATTTTGGTTATATGGCTCAATGCTGCTGTTCCGCATAGTGGTATTCCGTACGTCCAGATCGGTTTTATGATCATTTTGTATATATTTAATTCATTTTGTATACTTAGTTTGGATTTTCGACTTGTTAGCCAATACATTTGTCTCCATGCTGTCTGTATTTTGTCTGTTATTGATTTGATATGCTGTTTCCAGGTGAGATGTGTATCTATGTGGAGTCCCAGGTATTTGACTTGCCTTGTTTGTGTTACGTGCGTGCCGTTAAGAAAGATGTTTGGTGGTATCTGTCTTCGCAGTGTGAATGTAATATGGTTGCATTTACTGGGGTTAGCTTTAATTTGTTTAACTTGTAGCCATTTTTCCATTTTTGTAATATGTTCTTGTAGTAATGTGACTGCTGTTACAGGGTTAGTGTGCCTGACTAGTACCGCTGTGTCGTCCGCGAATGTCAGTATTTTGCTATTGGTAGTTGTTGGTATGTTGGCCGTGTATATTGTGTATAATATTGGTCCTAAGACGCTTCCTTGCGGAACCCCTGCCTTGATCTCTTTGACTTCGGAATATGTGTTCTTGATTTTTATTACGAAGGTTCTGCTGCTTAAGTAGGATTTTATTAACTGGTATATTTGCTCCCGGAATTGTTTCCTGATTGTTTGTAGAAGGCTTTCGTGGTTTACTTTGTCGAATGCTTTCTTTATGTCCATAAAGAGGGCTGTACAGTATTGCTTGTTTTCTAGTGCTAGTGTTATTTCGTTGACCAGTCTGTGCATTTGCTCTATAGTGGAGTGTTTGTTTCTGAATCCGAATTGGCGATTCGGTATTAATTTTTCCTTCTCTAATATTGTGCACAATATTGAACACAGTGCTCTAATATTGAACACAGGAAGTAATGATTTTGGTCTGTATGATGTAGTTTGATGTGGGTCTTTGCCTGGTTTATGTAACATTATGATGTGTGCCAGTTTCCAAGGTTTAGGAAAGTATTGTATTCTTAGTATTGCGTTGACTATTGTAGTGATTTGTCTTATCGCTTTCGGTGGAAGGTTTTTCAAGATTTTGCCGTTGATTAGGTCGATTCCTGGTGCTTTATTATTTTTTGTTTTCTCGACTATGTTTCTAATTTCTTGTGCTGTTGTTTTGGGTATGGCGTAGTGTTTGTCAGTTGGTGTACTAGTGGTTGGCGTTTCCCCGTCCGAATGACTATTGTGGTTGCTGTTGCTGATATTGTGTGGTGTAAATGTGTTGCATAGGTGGTTGGAAAATTCTTTAGCTTCCTCTTCGTTGCTTCTTGCCCATGTGTTATCTGCTCTTCTGATTTCTGGGACCAGTTTTATTGTCTTCTTTATTTTTTTTGTGGCTTTCCATAGTGAGTAGTTGTAGTTCTCGAGTGCAGATAGTGACACAATGAACTTTGTAAACTCGTTGTTGTTGTGTTCATTTATTTTGTTTTTTATTTCCCCTGCAAGTTTGTTTAGGTGTTTTTTGTTTTCTTTTGTTCTATGTTTTTGCCATAATGCTTTCGCTTTTCTTTTTTCGCTGATTCTGCCAAGTATGCCTGGTGGAATTATTTTTATTTGTCTGTTGATTGGTTCAAGTATAGTGGTTGTCCATGCTGCTTCTTGTATCGTTTCTGTCAATGCTGTTACTGCTTGATCGATGTGTTCAGGTGTTTTCAATGGGATGTTGCAGTTGATTTTGGTCTCAATTATTTCGTTAAATGTTTGCCAGTTGGTGGTTTTTTTGCATAGTGTCTCTGAATTGCTGTAAGGTATTGGTTTGTTTCTGTATGTAATTATTATGGGTGTATGATCGGAGGTAAGCTCGAGGCTGGGTGCTATGTTTAGTTTATTTGCGTTTAGTCCCTTTGTAACTGCAAAATCAAGTAGATCAGGTATTTTGCTCAGGTCTGTCGGCCAGTATGTCGGTCTTCCCGTGGATAATATATTGAGGTTATTGTTTGTAATGTAGTTTTCCAAGATTCTATCTCGTGGTGTAGTGATTCTTGATCCCCATAGTGTGTGCTTCGAGTTGTAGTCCCCAGCTGCGGTATACTTGTCACCTAAGTGTTGAAAGTACTCTTCCCACATTTGTGATGTAATTTTATACATATTACATACAACATTTTCAACATTTTGAGCAACTTTCTTTTTTTACATATAACTACTGGTCGGGAATAATTACCGAAATATTTGCAAAAAGCTATGGATACCACTACAATGAATTCTGCTTTATAATTGCGTGTCCATAGCGTATGCGTCTGTATTAGTTTCCAACAGCCGGATAGAGTGACCTGGTCGGAAACTACCACTAATCTTCTGTTTATTTATTCAAAAGAGGATGGGGTGAGCTTGGGTAAAACTCCATGTACAATTGCTTGCGCGAGACTGTAAAAATGTCTGTTATAATTCAATTATAAATGGATGTCATCGATGTATCAGGCTTGAGATAGTTTTTTCAATTCGGCCGCTATGAGGTAACCTGCAATGCTTGCGTGCAATAAGAAAAAATTTATTATAAAAATCGTAAATGAATTAATAATTGAATATTGAATATCGAAAATTATGAAAAAAATACTTTTATTATTTTACGCAAGCCAGGTTAAGTAAACTAACTGAAATAAAAATCCAATACATTGATGATATTCGGTTTTTATTCAATTATAACAGACATCTCTTACAGTATCACATATGCAGCTGTGCACTAGTTAGTTACTCGAGCTCCTCCAATTCTCGTTTAAAGTGTGTATGCAATTAATAGAAGAGAAGAGTTAAGTTATTATATCCGTCCACCGCAAGGTTGCCGGCAACCGATGCTAACTCATATGCCTTTACGAACGCACAATTATAGGTAGAATTCAGTATGATGGTATCGATAGTTTTATGAGCGCATCTCGAGAGCTATGACCGACCGATAGTTACGTATACAAGAAAAGGTTGTTCAAAATATTGATTTCAGCAACATATCCAAATATTATTTATTATTATTACAGTTTCACCCCTTTTTTTAACTTGACCGCTAAATTCGAAAAGTTTTAAGTAGCCGGAAGTAACTACTGCACTAACAGTTATTTACTCAATTTTTGACATAAAAGCTTTTCACTTTTGAAATGATGTTCCTTAAGAAAAGACAAAGAAAAATATATTGACTATTTTAAAGATCTATAGTAGAATACTGTTCTGTATATGTATAGCTATTGTTAATCTTGTAAGGTAATCGCAAGGTGAGTGCAAAAATGTGATGGCCTAACCTTATGCTAATAAAAGCTGCATCTAAACAGTTACAGAATTAAAATGAGAATTAAACGACAGTATACCTAATTCAGTTGTACATTAACTTTTGAAAGTTCTAATAGTAAAATCACCATCTGTGAACGACAAAATGAAAAATTATGTGGCTTGGGTGTGTAATAAACGATCAAAGATTGTTGAAGAAACATAAATTATCATAATTTTATTCGTGAACAATTAGAGCGTAGCAGGGGAGGAAGGGGCAAGTGAAATGTGCATCCGCAGTTAATTATTGGTTATTGCTTCGATGAAAAAAGAAAAAAGGAACGGAAGAATGTACCGGTTTTGTAAAATCCTATTGATAACTTTTCATTTCTTCATTTTTCTTCTGTTTGTTTTCACTTCATCTCGATTACTCTTTAAAATGTAAAATTTCATCGCGGCCGTTAAAAGGACGCTCGAACAAGGCCATAAATAGCAGCCAGAACTGATTCAATTTAATTTGTTTTTGAATATAGCTGCTTATTCTTGAGTTGAATAACCCCTCCCTTTTCGCTTTGCTGTTAGTTAAGCAGGCGATAAGCACAAGTTCCCAATTAACTAAAAGCCTCTCTTCATGAATTCACACCTTCCTTCAGAATCTTATTTATCCCATTCACTGTTGGCCATTGTCGTTCAATATTCGATATAACGAACATGTTGAACTCATCGCGCCCGTTGCCCTTTTTACAAGTTTGTGGCGGATCGGTATCAATAGGACGCCGACAGGTCGAGGCATCAAACGCGGCGCAACACCTCCCGGGCGATCCGCGGGTACCAACCGTCAACACCAGAGGGCTACGACGACAACGAGTCTGTCTATCTATCTCACTAGCGGTCGAATATACGGGCGAATGATACAAATACCGTACCTAGCGAGATTCCCTCTACGTCTAAGGCAGGGACTACCGGGCATAGCCTTACTGACGAGTCCACTGGTAGTCCCGGGACGAAACGTGAATTCTCTTTTCACCTAGCCGGCCGCTCCACGCACCGAACCTCCTTCAAGTTCACCATCCTTAGCTAGGCCAGAATTATTATTTCTCATAAATCTGTTCCCATCGAAAATTGTTTTATAAGCATGATTTACTCGAGTCTTTCTTATATCTTCTTCTGAACGTCTGTTTGGATACCTTTGTCGAACTTACGAAAGCACTTTGAGCTTATAGAATTATTCAAGTAATTGATAATTCACAGAAGGTCTTAATTTTATTGCAAAATTATTTCTTTTATACGCGTGCGCCTGTGTGTGTATGTGTATATGCACAGAGTCAGGCCGAACGGGTGGTACAGAATACATATAAGATTAAGTAGGAAAAGGAGAATAACATTTTTTCGTTTGAGACTCCTTTTTCGAGAAAATCGAGTTTGAAATTTTTATCGAGTGGACGTGCACTTGACTATTGCTTTGAATAACACTCTTCTAATTTTGTAACTTTCAATAGGCGATTCTTATAGACTTTTGAGAGCTAAATACGAATTCGCAAACGACAAATACCCATGTACAGTTTTGAAACAAATCAATTGTTTAAAAAAGTGTAAACTTTCTACTGTGGAGATCTTTAGCGCTTTTACAGTAGCAGTTATTGAGTTGCTCTCAATACGAAAAATTCTCAGGACTCTTCCAGATAAAATAATATGGATTGTTAGTACGTCATAGACATTTACATATGTTTAAATGACAATTGTTTAAATAATAAGTGAAAATACATCACTTTTTGCTTACATTTTTCAGAAATTAAACATGTAGAAGAAAATCTTGCCGTAGTACGCAATAGAACAGACATTTCGAAAACTACAAAATTATATTTCTTTTTAGTATAAAACCGAACTCACGGTCCTCGGTTAATCGATAGGAATTGATACTCGCGATGCTAGAAAGCGGCGTCATTACGAATTGCTAAGCCACATGCTTTCATTTCAGCATGTCCCTTTTCTACTTCCTCTTCAAGGAAATGCTATCTACACGTATTATGAGGCGGACGCTTCTGTGAAAATAGAAGTATGTACTTGAAATAATCGCGATTGCGGAATGGTAGTTCCGTCCTTACACTAAAAAGACCCGATGCTTGTTTCGAACGAGTTCTAACATCGCCAACTATTCGATGTATTTGGTGATCGAATTGCGACTTTGGAAGCGTTACGCATTTCTCAGAACATCTTAAATGCGATTACGATACCTGCTTGTGAATTGTGCGATAACGCAACGTGTGAAATCGTCAAAGAATAATTAAAATCTGTGTGTGTCACGAATTCGAGGAATATGATCTTCTCTGCTGTTATTCTCTTGTTATGTTGTTCATAATAAATGACGATCTTTACGAATTTCATATTGTTTCTGAAAATTGATATTCTGTAATGCTTTTGATAAATATTATCAATCTATGGTATCGATAACAATAGAGAAATAAAATAGACCTATTAATTATGTTATGACCGATCGTGGAGAGACGCGGTCACGAGGAAAACGCATCAGCGAGAGACGTAAATTCTCGCTACGGTTCGGATAATAGACGCCGCGAATTAGTCGTTCCCTTGTTTCAATTAAGATAACAGAGGTAGTTAGAATGAGTTTAACACTGAATTAACAGGGTTAACATAAACTTGTATATTTGACAATATTTAAAAATAATATAATGAACACGCCACAAATTATTTAATGATAGGGACAATTAGTTTGTTAGTAATTCGACCCGACTTTATAATATTTCTTGATGTATTCGTTAGACTAAGCGACTTTAATTTTATTCGTCAGAACCTCTCGTTGCATTCCGTTTGAATCCTCAAATGATACTGATTGCCCTTCGATCCTTTTTTTTGTCTTCTCTTGGACACGACCCTCACTACGCTCGGGTCGCGCCACCTATGATCACGTGTGCCACCTTCTTATTGTATATGAAATAACGGACCGAAGGCGAATCGACGTTTCTAGAACTCGCTGCTTGATGAGAACTATGCGCTTGTCGCTAGATTGTATATATTTCGCCGGTCATATAAGACGATCTGTCTGCGACATTGTAGTACCGCGAGCGACGGTTAGAGTGTCACGACCTGCACACTTCAAATCCGATGGACTGACGATGGAGATAAAGAACTGGCGGCACTCGGCGACAATGTATATCGCTGAAGTACCTAATGAACCATCAACATCCCAACGGTGCTTCTACCGAAGGTTCTAGAAGAAAGAGCACGTGGCAACGGTCGCGGAAGCCTAGCAAATGCATAGACGGTGGGGATGTTGAGGGATGACAAAAGAAAGTAATCGGATTCGATCGAAAGTCAAATTGTAAGAGCTTCAGTCTTGAAAAGTCACGCCTAGAGTTCGGAAGTGGATTGTAAAGTGGATTGTTGTTAGAAAAAAATAAAGTTTCTTTTTTTTATTTTTCACCTCAAATTTCTTTTTTTATTTTGTTATTTTACGTGACACATGCTTTAAAGTATATCACACTCGATTTTATTATTAATTATTAAAGTAAATTATTAAAGTTAAAGTATATGCATTATAATTTTAAGAAAAATTATAATTTAGATATCAAAAACTTCATTCCGATGTGTTTGTGTAAAATGTCACACTTTGCAGTGGTGTATCGTTCACGCGTAATTCGCGTCAAACTCTGCCGTACAGAGAAACAGCCCCGCGCAAAATTCAGCCGTACCTAAAACGTTAACGAGTGTAATATATTCATTTGAACTATAAACAATTTCTTTTGTCAAGGAAAAAAGTGCAGTGCCGTAAAATCCCATGAACAGGGAGGTCACATATGAGGAACAAGTCTACGCCCTATCAATCTTATCCCAAACAATTCGTTTAAAAATTTCTGTATCAGTCGATTATGGTGAGGTATATTACCATTGTGCATAAAATGAGTGAAGTGATGACTATTGTGGTATAATTACACGTAATTCGCTTAGGAGATGTTAACATGGAATTTGCAATTATGTTGCACTCTTCATCGATGCAAGTAAGAAAATAGGGCCCATAATATGATTTCCAATAATTCCTGTCTATACTTTTGTGGTGAATCATCCTTAGTTAAATCATTCAACCACTACATGTGGATATCTATATGCCTAAATTTTGACAATCTGTCGATTGAGGATACTACTTAAAAAACTTCCTTCATCCGTAAATAATATGTGCTCCAAAAAGTGTAGGACGAATTGTAACTTATGTAGCATTCAACGACAAAAACTTCATCAAGTGTATAGTCATTCGTTTGAAGTACTTGAACTCGACGAATTTTATAAGGTTGTAAGCCTTTTTCTCGAATTATTCATGTGATTGCCGAATCATTTTATGTAAGTCTAATAGCAGATAAGCACGAGGAAAAGCGATAATTAACCTGTTCTTCTTTACACCAATTAATAAAGGATCGACCATCAGATATCGTAATTTATTCTTGATTACTACATTATTAACATAGCCTCTAAAAATCGCAATATTACGGGATGTCCCCTACATATAGATATCTTCCATTATTTCTATATTCTGATACATTTCACGAGCTGGTCCGTAACTTCCCGGTGCTTCGAAAATAATATGCTACTTTCTCATTAAATATAAATATATGTCGGGTTTACATTAGAATTAGGGTTAGGGGCGTGAAACGAATCTTCACTAGGATTACACATTGTTGTTATGCAATAGAGAAGACATTGACTAGTGCAAATATGATTATTAGAACAAGTGTGGATATTCTAGAATCGACAAGTAACCGCGGTGATTAGACACTAATGACAATGGCCTTAGGATCGATAACGAATCCGCGGTCAACGGGATAACAGGATGCGCTTTTTTCCAAAGCCCAAATCGTACTAGACTTGCTTGGCTAAGATGGAAGTATAACTAAACTAACTCTTTGTTAAAACGTGGAATATTCACCGAGCCCACAGACGCTAAGTAACTCGCTATTACGACCTCACGAGAGAATGACTTTCCGTCCCGACGATGCCACAGAGGAAAACTATGATGGGGTGTGTCTAAGGACACGAGATCATCGGATTCGTCGGGGATAGCCCTCTTTCGGAAAGTGAGAGAAATTGACATTGCTGTTAATTGGTCAATTTCCATGTCGATGGCTAGAAGAGGATGCTAGCCGCCCTTGAGAGAAGGTTGCTATCTTCCCGTAGTTGGGACAAAGACTGTTTGTCTGTTTGAAGGACTTTAGGTAACTAGATCTTAGTGTTTATAACGGCCCTTGGGCTAGCTGATCACGTACTGTGGAAATACGTCGGCATCTGGTAACCATCATACTCGAAGAATAGGATCTACGCGTGGCGAGCCACGGGACAGAAATCGTTGGAGTGTTTACTGTCGCGTGCCGCTACAAATATTTCTTTTAAGGAGAGCTATAGAATTACTCCATACTTTTGTTAAACAAAGCGTTCATCCCGTGACAGCGACTACGTTCGGCGACTGGTTGTCGCCTCGAGCCCAAGCTGATTATCACAAATCTCGAACAAATACAATCGGATCGATTGACGACAATTATTTAATTACGCCTATGATAGAATCTAGATTACGGTGTTAAGGCATTTTCCCGAAGTTCCGAAGGGAGGGCTCCGATATCCTTTCATCTCCGATATATAAATGTAAACATATTGCGAACAAAGCTAGTTTAAGAACTATTAATACTTTAACATTTATTTTCGGGAGAAGGAATGATTTGCGACTCATGGTACCCTTGAGACTTTTGTTCCTCGTGACGAGTAGAATTCGTTGCAAGTCATAAAAATTATTGACCTTGAAGATCAAGTTTGCATGAACTTTTTTTTACAAATCTCTTCCAAGACAGGGGCGTAGAATCGTGTTAATATGATTTTTACACTTCCTTTTTATACACCCTGTACATAGAAATGTGAGTATTTTTCACTGAATAAGTTCATTTTTTTACGGAAATCGGCAGAAATTAAAGGATGCTTGTAATTAAGTGCTATCTCTCATTACAAGTGAATATCTCCGTATTCTTTTGTTAAAAACGACCTATTGCAGTATTCGATATTTTTTTTATTTAGTTGTTTACATTCACAATTTGTCCGATTCGGACATTTGGTAGAATACATTTTATATTTGACAATAAATTGTCGCATTTTAGTTGCATTATATCTCCATTGACGAAATTAAAATTCGCAGACCAAGTGATCAAAAATTGTACGAATGAACAATACGAATCTGCCTAAGTGTGGAACAAATTGTAACATATTACTTATAAATATAATAGAATATCTTTTTGTATTTGTTCTAAAGATAGAAAGAAAATGTTGCACATTTTTGTAATTACTTCCTTTTATAGTAGCCATTATTTTACCCAAATTGTTACTAAAAGTTATCTCATACACATGAAAATATCGAAAACTTCTCCTAAGAAAAATCGCAACAAGTGTGAAAAAAGAGGAGAGCAGTGGAAGGAAGGAAAAACGTGTACATTTGCAACCACGGTGGGTTTCACGTTCTTATTATGTGGTTAATACAAGTATTTTTGGGAAGTTGCCGCTTCATTCGATTTGTCTGTGAAAAGAGAACAGTATAGCTGGCTCGGTCCGCAAAAAGTATTACTAATATTTCACTTGGAGGGAATGTCGTAAAGTCAATATTAACGCATATTGTCGGCGATAGCGCGCATTTCAAAGACGGATTAGTTTCGGTATTGTATTTACAAGTGGTCGTGAAAAGAACAGCTTAGATGTAAAATTGATCATGCAATCTGTGGATGCATTATAATAACTCGCGGCATTCGTTGTATTTTGTCCGTTTTTTCAAATTCATATGGAAATAATTTTCCACGGTAATTAACGATCTCAGAAACTGGTTGCTGAATATTTTTAGCTGAGATAATTTTGTTTTCCTTTCTCGAGGAATAGATGAGGAGAAGTTGCTCGCACGTACATCGTATCGTATATAAATAACTGTATATATAGTTCCTTACTTCAATTGTTTCCACTTAAACCTAATTACTTTCGTTAAAAACAAGATTGATCGTATGCCAAAACATTCGTCATTTATGTTTTGTTTAGGATTAAACGCTATGCGATATTGCGATTGTGCGCTAAAAATTTTCACCAAGTGGAGATTGCAATCTCAAATACGATCAATTTGCAGATTCTATTTGGAAATATTAGCAAATCCGATAAAATAATAGCAATTCTTACATAGAAACAAGATTAATTATCAGCCTTGGCTCTTTTCTTACAAGCTAGATAGCTTCTTATCGAGAATACTTCAGAAAATGCAGGATTAAGAAAACAACTTCAAGGCATGTTAAAGTGGGATTAATTATTGTTTCTGTATTATTTGTTGAGTACTAGTCGAATTACTTGATATTATTTGAAATATTTATGTTTCATATTTGCCGATATAAATGATTCTTTCATATAAGACGATAATTATTGTGGCGTGTTGTTCGTTTATGTTCGTTGACGAAATTTCAAGTAATATTTTGACAGATGTCATACGTGTTATTTGTAACATTTGTCGAAAAATGTGCCAACTAAGTTATTTATTTGAAATATTTATAACATTATGTGTGTCCAAGTGTATTGTGAAATGAAAATGCTTCATCAAAATTTTCTTTTGCGAGAGACTTACCAAAAATGTCGTTCGGATAAATTAAGAGAGCTATTAACATCATCAGTAGTGCTTTTTGCCGATTTACCATTTTGTTACGGTCATCGATCTAGCTGGAACAATAGAAAAAGGTAATTAAATGCATGAAAAAGGAAGCATTAACACAATATTCGAAATATTTAAAAGGCAGTAATAAACCATTTTAGCTTTATTAACAAGTAGAACTCTTAACTTTACGTGTGAAATTTCCGTTTAATTTCATCATTATTATAACATAAATTAAAAACATTCCACTTTTGTTACAACGACTTGAATATTTCATTTCCAAATTAGTCAAAACACATTAAATTAATGATCGCAAGAATAATTAACACAAAGTTAAACGTAATTTCTCGATCGTTCAAAATTATTGTCATTTTTGGAAAACTATCTAAAACGGAGCCCTTTGATTTTCAATAATACAAGATTGTTAAATATTTTGTTATAGTACTCAAATTATATTTAGTTCGATCAGTGTTTGATTAAATGCGAAATATTGGCAGAAAATCCGCGATCTTCTCCAATTTAATACCAATTCGTTTCTCGTCCTCTACGATGAGAAGAGCTCAATAGAAATAAAAAAAATATCCTGTTTTCTCGTGATAATCGTAATATGACTCGATTCGACCGAGTAGGACCGAAAAACTCAAAACATTTTTAAACCGAATCGAAAGAGCGATAAGAATTATTACGATATTTCATAGAGGATATAGTGATAGATTATTACTCTTCATTATTTTCTTCACAGAATAACGAAGTTCTTTAACGACAAATACACTAGATATTCATCATTGTACGTACATTCAAACGGACAGTCAGCGGTAACTACTTTCGAGTATCACAAATTCACGAGAAACTGACAAACAAATTTTTTGATATGTTTGCGCGTTACATTAAAACACCGAAGACAGAAAATTATCTTTATATCCCTATCTATTAAAATATGTAGATGTTATAGATAATATTTGAAACATTGATAAAATTATTATACACATGATAAAAATACTTCTGCTTCTTTTTATTTTGGTGTGTGTTAGACTTGGATTTTATATATATGAAATATAGATATGATGATATCATAGAGGTTTTCTGCCACGATGCATTCGTATTCAACTTAGCTTTAACTATGCGAGAGCCACGAACACATATAATATCATCATGCTCGTATATGGAGTTAACCCAAGCCTCACGCATAGCACGATAAAAAGTAGCAAAAGTAGCGCATTTTTACGAATATCTTGTTTCGCCCTTGTTTTTAAGTTATAGACAATTAAAAATTAGTCGAAATATCCCTGTGCGCGAGCAAGCCACCTTGCACGAACGGAAATAAGCCAACCTAAGCAGCGGGGGCATAGGCATCTTCAAATCGAACGATACATGTGTAGCAGCTTACTTCGTGCTAGTCGTAGAGAAGAAGATTAAGCCATTCACAAACGTAACTCACCATTCCTATTCATTAAAATCCATAAGAGCATATCGAAAATCGCCTCATGGATTTTCCGAGTAGAGAGAATTAATGTTTCCTCTAATCCTTCACCTGCTTAAATAATTATTAAATAATGGCACATATGAACAAATTTGATACAGGCATCGGGATCACGTACGCATTAAATATTCTTGAAGTGCTACTAATTGTGGTCAAACGTTGTCTTGTATGAACCATACACATTTTCCACTCAAATTGCTGATCACTGCATATTGCAATATTCACATACATACACATGAAATAAAAAAAGAAGGAACTAAAAAAGAGAACATCAAAAACGTTGTTTAAACTTATACTTGAAGCATTATGGAAGCATTAATCACTTTACGCAGTAATATGAAATAATACAAATTGATGTAGAGCCAAATGTAGCGTGAAATCGTTAGCAACGAACATCGTAAATTTTCTTTTCTGGATGAACTTAACACTACTACCTTGTTGCGTAATATGTTTTAGCAATTTTAGAAATTTGGTAAGAGGATTAGACAGTTCTGGAAAGATAGAATCATTTCGACAACTACCGAGAGAAGTTAGGAGACGTGTATAAACATAAAGTTGGAGTTAATTGTAGATTTAATATAGATTTAAGCTATTCTGCTACATTTCTGTTATATTTGGCTTTTTTTATTTCCATTATTTTTATATTCTTTGTTATTTATTAAATCTTTTTTATTTAGTTCTAACGAGAGTGATTTGGGTGTGTAGTGTGTACAGTACAGGTTGTATGTATCTTATTATGTACTTCATGTACGAGAAAACAGGTTACACTGAACATTTATTGTAATATAAAACGATTACTATTTTCGTTATGATTTTTCTGTGAATAGTTTGCAGACTTGCCGTGCGTGTGTGGTCTTTTTATGGATACCCGCGGACAAGATGACCGCGATGCGTGTGCGAAATTTGCATATACATTGTTCATATGTGCTGTTATTTATTAATTATTTACGGAGGCAAAGAAGTACTGAAAACATTAATCCTCTCTACTCGAAAATTCCATGCGACGGTTTCCGATATTCTGTTATGGATTTTAAATGAATAGGCATAATGAGCAGCGTTTTCATATATCATAATATATTATGATCATAATCTTGTCGCACTGTAAGCTGTTAGCTATGTATCATTCTATTTGAGGATCCCTGTAAACACTTCGCTGTTTAGGCTGTTCTACTTTCGTTCGTATAAGGTAGTTTGCTCGTGCACAAGGATATTTTGTCCAATTTTTAATTGTCTATAACAAAAAATGAAACCGAAAACACAATTCTTTTTTAGTTTTTTACTCCTGTTGCAGAATCACCTATGTATACGATCGTGCACTACAGAACTGGTTCGAACGTCACAAAGGCGCCGACAAAGAAACGCGAGATTATATGCCGTTCAAATATCAGTACAGTTCTAATTCAATTGTTTTGGTCAATAAGTAAATATATCTAATGAAAATATAAACTAAATTTTACTAATAACCCAAATTTTTGTTTTCAATAATTTTCTAAGAAAAAAAATGTAGCAACCGAATTATAAGCAGAATTCAGCGCAATGATAGCGTTAGTGTTTGGCGAATATCTCGGAGACTGAGGTTCATCCACGGTTACATGTATAAGAAGAAGTCGTTTAGAATCATGGCCCCGATAATATATTCAAAAATCATTGAAATCGGTGATGGAATGAAATAGCTTTCCGACGAATTTACAGATTGTTTTTCAGATTATAACATAGTATATTATATTACATATTTAATTTACATATTTAATAGGCCGAAAAGGTAAGTTAACGTCATTATATAAGCCAACTTGCTAGAAATTATATCGTGCTTGGTTTTATTTTAGTCAGGAAAACCTCACAATTAAATATATTGAAGTTTCATTCAAAAGAAATGAAAAATAATATACGTTCATTGATAGTTATGAAGTTACAAGAAAAGAGTTCGCGTGACCCAAAGTGATGTTGTATACACAAAATGGTGCAAATATTTGTTAAAGTGGCCAGCATTGGTCTGTTTTTAACTATCTGTATATCTTTAAAACGGAAACAGAAAGTTGCGCAGAAAGTAATCTACATTGGAAGTTTCATTCTGAATGTCAAATGATCGTGCCAGTAAGTCGACCTTTTTAAACGTGTTCTAACGGTCCGTTAATTTAAGAGAATTTTCGATAAAGTTCACTCGTATATCAAACTGCACGAACAATCAGCTACCTGAGCGGGAAATTCATCCTACTTCCACTCAGAGATTGTGTATGTGGCAAACGAATTCCGCAGGGTATACAGAATCGGCTTTATATGAGCGATGACAACATTACACATCACCGCCTGACAAAGTGCGAAGCAATACTTTAATAGCGAACAAGACTCACTGTAATGTGAACAATGCTGGCACTGCCCAACAATAGGTGGACAATATCGGGAACTATCATATATTTGAGAACTTTAACAGGTTTGAAGTGAGTATTTTGCATAATAATCAATCAATATGAGTAGCGCAACACTAACTTTAACTTCTTCCTAATTTAATCATCATAGAGACATTCCTGTTGAAACAAAGAATCGTAATAGGGTTAGGGATATAAAAATCCTCGATTGGCGGAAACCGACCTTGGCAATCATTTGCTAATAGTAAAGGGAGGTGAATGTGGGGAAAACTGGTTCTTTTTTATTTCAATGAACTTAAAATATACTGTCAAAATCATCATTCGGGACAAATTTCTCGTACACATGTAACTGCTGCGTGGTCCTACTTTCTGAAGTATTTGCAAAAAATTATCGGTATCACTACAATGCATTATGCCTACAAGTGCGATTTGTGACACAGTCACACGCATAACTGACATGTTCATCGCTCCGTGCGCCGCGTAATGTCCTATTTGCATCCATCGAACTATCCAATGTTTGAACTCCTTATCTTTTTATCATATTTTATAACTCTGAATATACAGCTTCATCAAAAACCTCGTTCGTAACTGCGTATCTGAGGCTATAAGAAGTATCTTCGAAAATTTGACTTCAATTCCGTTCGCTCCCTCTGCTCGCTTGTGAAAATCTAGTCCAACTCAATACCAATCTCACACAAAACAAAGGCGGCTTTATTTCCGGCCAAAAAAATATTTTTGTTAAAAATGTTTGCCTCGCGTATGTGATTGGTATTGGGTTGAACTAGATTTCGTGCAAATAAAATTTTCGAAGAACGTTTCTTATAGCCTCGTACTGTATAGTTAGATTAGCGGAACGCATAATGTCGACAACTAAATAATTGTGTTTTTCAATATAATGACAGAAATATTTCCAATTATATTGCATTAGTAATAAACTTTACTTCACATTAGTGCACTATCGTGGAAAAACCCTTGGCAAAATCCTGAAGAACTACAGGTAGAAGACAGTGATAGTGCTGACAGGCCGGAAAGGATGGAAAATCCCGATTGGCCATATGTCCGTGGAAGTTTAGGACATTGGGCAATTAAAAAAGGTGTTGGTGACCATCTTAGGTTATCTATAGCTGTGGAACACATGTGCGTTGTACGAGTACTGAAGACATTGGTATAAAACGGGACATATTGGTGAAGAGAATGCTTAGCTGTCAATAATTACAGTTGTAGATAAGATTGAGTTGCGACTAGTTGCTCTTACGAGTAAGTTGCGAGTAGTTGCGTGTTAATCGTTACTCATAAGTTGTCGAGTTGTGGGGAGCACGGGGCGGATATGGATTCTCACGGAGTAAGACCACGCCGCAGGGAACCCCAATGAATCTGATATCCTCTTATAGTTGGCTAGTTAACGATCGGTGCCCTAGGACACTTGTCAGTGCGCCAGTCCGGTGCGGGGAATTTCGTAGAAGCTGATGAGCCTATACCGATCAAAACCGCCCACCGCACCTTCTTGTGGGGCTCCCTATCACCGTACATCGGCCCTGACCGGGGTAGGGTGCGAAAGAGTGAGTTAGACGCGAATTCCTCGTTTCGACTGGACGACAGAAAATAAAACATGGATATGGACAAACAAAACAGCAACGTGTACGGTGCAGGGGAGTGATGCCCTAGTACCGGCGTAGGTGGTGGTAGTAAAGTGGACCTCACCATGTCGTCATCGTACGACCACGGCCGCTCCAGACGTGAGGAAGCAAGGAAAGAGATTAGCCGGAGAAACTCCGATATATCGGAGGCGTCGGGGGTGGGGGAAGCGACCCGGGATTCTTATGATGAGCTTTCTTTGTGACGTGGGGGCGGGAAGTTCTACGATAATATATCGACGCGGGGTAGAAAGAGGGTACCAGTGTGATAGTGAAGAAACCGCGACGGCTCCAGCAAAAAGGAGGAGAAGCGTTGTCACTGTCGCCGAACCAGTATCATCGGTGGTGGAATATAGAGAGGGAATGGTCGGTTGAATAATTGCCGCCTTTGACGCGAAATTGATACTCGAAATGAAAGGAGGTGGAGCGTTTTGCGTCTACCTCAAGGAACTTTACCTATATAGGAAGACTGCGGCAAGGCTAGTGCGGTCGACGCTGAGCTTCAACAGCGTACGATTTTTTGGGGCCCCAGCTAGTAGCCGAGAGATAGACGGGAGAGAGAGAGAAGGAAGACAGAGAGAGGGAGAACTCACGCCTGAGGGAGAGGGTGCGGTACCTCGAGAATGTGATCGGTCGTCTCCAAGAGGCGGTGGAGCGGCAAACCAAGGAGGAAAATAGGAAGAGGGCGAAAGTTCTGAAGGTCCTTAATGAAGCGAAGGAAACAACTTCGGTGGGGAACAGGAGGGGGACCAACGGGGCCCCAACGTCGCCGCACTTGCAGACAGTGTCAAGCCGTCGCCCCTGTTCTAGAGGGCGGGGAGGTGAATGAAACGGATTCGGAAATTCCTGTACCTTCATAAATAGAAGAGCTGCAACGCGAATTGATGCTGACGCTGTGGAGACGGAGTTCTTTGGCCGCGAGCGTGAACCAAAGCGAGGAGAGACATCTCGCGGTTGATGGCCAGACGGTGGGGTGGTACCATCGGGGAGAAGAGAGAAGACGAAGGAAGAGAGCTTATCTTCCTACACTGGTAGCCGGAATAACGGACGGCAAGGGGGAACCGCCGCCGGTGAGGGTGGGTTTGCTTTCTGGGATGAGATATAGTAAGAAGAGGTTAGACGAGAGCAACCACAACGAGGGCATGAGGAAGAAGAAGGAAAGATTAGCAAGGACAATAACTACAACCACCTCGTACAGGACATTTGCGGAGGCGGCCTCTCTTTCGCCGATGAATGGAGAACCGCGTAAAAGAGGAAGAGTAAGGAGAAAGAAGGTAACCCAGAGTGAAGAAGGGGAGGGTCTGGGTACGGCCGGAAGAGATACTCGGATACGCGTAATTGCATCCAAGAGTGCCAAGCCTAGCCTCCCCCGTCTACCACGAAGTGCTGCGGTATCGTTCACCTTCCCGGATGGTTCGAGAGAGACGTACGCGGAGGCGATGTCAACGGTTCGAAGTGAGATTAATCTCTCCTAGCTCGATATCGCCGTAGTTCGAAGTAGGAAGGCGGTCACGGGGGCCCTGATATTGGAGATCAACGGCCGAGAAGGAAATCGAGAGAGGGCCTCGCTCTTGGTCGAACGCATGGCGAGAGTCCTTCGGAGCATCTCCGTTACAGTCGCCGTACCACACAGGATGGCGGAGTTAAAGGCAATTGGGCTCGACGACTCGGTCAACCTTGGGAAAGTGGTGGGCGCTGTGGCTGTGGCCGGCGGTTGCCGCACCGGCAAGATTACCGCAGGGGTGCTTCGAACTGTTCCGCGGGGTCTAGGATCAATGTGACATCGCTGGCCGCTGACGGCGGCAAGGGAGATCAACGCGGCAGGATGAGGCAAGATACGAGTGGGATGGACGACGGAAAGAAATTACCCCAAATGACGCGCCGACTCCAATCCTTCAAGTGCTTGGAGACGGGGCACGTGCGTCGGGAATATGCGTCGGCGAGTGACCGGTGTGATCGATGCTACCGGTGCAACGAGTCGGGGCATCGGGCCAGGGATCGTCCAGCGCGGGTGCCTTGATGTCCCGTATCTGCGGACTTGGGATTGCCCGCGTCGCACAGGATGAGATCGTCTGCATGCAATCCACCGGACCATAAGAGTATGAAGAGACAGAAGGAGAAAGCCAGCGGCAAAAGAGGAGGAGAGAAGACCGGCACAGGGAGCAAAACGAGAGAAGGTAGAGTCGGCCGAGCCGACTGTGAGTGAAAAGGTTTGGAAGAAACCATGGAGATAACACCTTCGCCAAAGTAAATAAACTTCTACAGACTAACTTCAATCGCTGACACAGAGCATGGTGGAGCGGGTGATCGGTTTGACGGTGACGACTGAATCACACCGAGTATTTGAAGAGACCCAAGGCGCTGGGGACTTGGACAACTTAGTCGCCATTTTTTGGACTGGGATTAGGGGTAGCCCCACCTGCTCGAAGTTTGAGCGGGTACAGGGCTTTGTAGCGGTATATTGGGGGGACCTGGCCATTGTGGCCGTATATGTGTCACCCAGTATTAGAATCACGGAGTACGCCTTCTTCCTGTGTAGACTTGCGGCTTGCATATAGCGTCTGCAAGCCCGTCCATCACTGGACCTAGGAGATTTTAACGCTCATGCAATGGCGTGGGGTTCCAGTAGTTCCAATGGGAGCGGGCGTATGGTGTTAGAGTGGGTGGCTGCGCTGGACCTCCGACTTATATATTGAGGGGTTGTCTAGCACGCGGATAGGCGAGTCCATGGTGGAACTTATTTGGACGAACCACGCAGCCATCGACCTTGTTTCGGAATGGGAGCGGAATGAACCTGTCCAGGCTAAAGGGACCCGGGCGTCCGCCGGGAAGGGCGAATAAAATTGCCGCGGTGGGGCTCGACGCACCGCGATGAGGATTTTATGGCGGCGGCTGCTATAGTCGTCGCTTGAGGGGATGGACGGAAATGCTACTCATACGTGCCGCGGGTCGAAGGTCAGCGCCGTGCCGGTTCCGTGTGCTGGTGGTTCGAGGAGATTGCGCGTCTTCGAGAGGCGTGTATCTGCTCGTGACGCCGGTATACCCGAGCCCGCCGCAGGGGTAGGAGAGAAGAGGTCACCGTAGTCCGCTTGTGGCCTACCGCCAAGCGCGAGGCTCTAAGCAGCGGGCTAGCGGGGAGGCAAAGAAGCGGGCGTGGGACGAATTTCTGGCCACCCTTGATTCCGACCCGTAAGGGCGTCCTTGCAAGGTGGTGTTGAAAAAACTCCGCCCTTGGATGCCTCACGCGACGGAAGCGATGGACTCTCAGTCCCTGAAACGGGTCGTCGATACTCTGTTTGCCAAGAGCAGGGGGAGAGAAGGTGCGACCATTACGTTCCCAGCACGTTACGGAGGACTGGAACTTGGACCTGCCGGTGTCAGCAGGAGAGTGGGCAGGGACCGTAGGAACGATCGGAACGCGCAAATCTCCGGGTCCCAACGGAGTCCCAGCCCGTCTGTGTAGGGGGGTTACCGAGGAATTGGCTCCGAGGCTAAGGCGAATTGGCTTGGGGTGAATTCTCCGGCCGGTGGGTGGTATTGGCTCCTCCTCTGACTCCAGATCAGAAGGTTGCGTGTTCAGATCACGTCGGGGTCACCAATGTGGCGGTTAAATGCGTGGAGCGGCCGGCTAGGTGAAAAGAGAATTCACATTTCGTCCCGGGACTACCGGTGGACTCGTCAGTAAGGCTATGCCCGGTAGTCCCTGCCTTAGACGTAGAGGGAGTCTCGCTAGGTGCGGTATTTGTATCATTCGCCCGTATATTCGACCGCTAGCGAGATAGACACAGGCAGACTCGTTGTCTGTCGTAGCCCTTTGGTGTTGGCGGTTGGTACCCGCGGATCGCCCGGGAGGTGTTGCTCCGCGTTGATGCCTCGACCTGTCGGCGTCCTATTGATACCGATCCGCCACAAACCCCTCCGGGTTCCCTTGATGTACTGGGATACGCTTACCGAGCACGGGTGTTTCGGTGAGTACCTGCATCGGGTAGAGAAGGAGGTCACCGCAAGGTGCCACTTTTAAGATGAGAGGCTGGACTCGGCGCAGTCCACGCTGGAGAATTGCCCGGCGTGAACTGTGGCGCGTCACGCTCTCACCGCGGAAATAGGTGTAAATCTCTCGCCACCGGAGGTGCTTATATCTCTGATGACGAGCGAGAATGGTAGAAGTGCGGTCATCTACTTCTGCGAGCAGATGATGCTCCGGAAGGAGGCCGCGGAAAGGAAAAGGCAGCGAAGTTCCCATCCAATGTGGATCGATAGGCGAAGACGGAGTAGAGGTCGTGGAAGCGCCTTAGTAAGGCGAGTTCGCTCCACTTCGCAGGTAAGATCATTAGACTCTGGCCGATATCAGCACCGCGTTGTTACCAGAATGTCTGGTTAGATAATCGGGCAATCGCACGGCGACACGGAGGATGAGCCGCGATATGATATGACAGCACTTCGCGCCATCGAAGAAAGAGGACTGTCATCAGCGCAAGGAGGGGGAGGGACTCGTGAGTGTGTTTTTGCGGTTTAAGGGTCCCTCCTGATGCGCTTAAGAGGGTCATCGTGGGGATATGAATTCGGCGCTATTCTGTGCCCTCTTCGCAGAGACCGCGGAGTGCCCATTAAGGTTCTCTCCACGTAAAAAAGAAAAGTTGTCGAATTATTGTGAGTTGTTATTTGTAAGTTGTAAGTTGAGTAGTTAAAAAAGAGTAATTGAGTAAAAGTAGTTTAAAAAGTTGCCCTTGACAATATATTTGAAGGTCATTGATATCGGTGAGGTCGTCCCTGTTTTAAATAATTACTTGAATTTTCTTCATATTACAACACTGTGTTCGCTACTCCGCTACTTCTTTGAACTGTCAGGCAACGGTGTGTAATGCTGATGTTCGACCGTTTCGCGGGGAGACGCGTTCGCGATATAACACGTGAACGAGAATTGTAAATTCTCGTTACGGTACGATAATCCACGTCACGAATTAACGGACCCCTTATTTCGGTTAAGAGAATAGAGGTGGTTGAATAACACTGAGGGAATACTTTAAATATAATTTTTATTTTCAACAAGTTTTACTCGGAGAATGTAAGTGTTTAGAGAGAATCGTGTAACAAGTTACAATGTCGACCGATTGAAGATTGTCTAGCAAGTGAGGTTTGGTGACACAAGAAATCACGAAATTGACAGATCACCGGTGATCTCCTCGCATCGTAGTTTGAACGTTTCACAAGTAAGATAAAATTTCGGACTTTAGATATGTTAGTAAAATTTTTTTGTGCAAATTCAACAGAGTAACGGTTCAGAGTGTTATAACAGAAAGGTGTTGAGTGCTGATTTGGGTGGGTTCTTATACTAAGGTTTGGATTCTTTGAGGGGGTTATCGTCGGGTGTCTATCAGACGCGGCTATTCTGTTACTATCTGGTCATTGTTTCGATGGCTGTGATATGCAGGATGTTTTGTCTACCCTACTATACTGTTTTTGAGCGTGTAGCACTATCGAGGAGGAAAACTAGTGATGGGTGTATCTAGCACACTGGACAAGCAGATTCGTTGATGGCAATTTTTGTTAAGAAATTGAGGGCAACCGTCATCGATGCTAATTGGATAATGAAAAGAAAAAAATGGATGAATGTTGGCCGCCCTGGACCAAAGGTCGCTCATGGGTGGCATTGTACATAGGAAAAACCTGCTTTCCCGTGTTTTTCCGAAATGAACATTAACTCTAAGGAACGTTTTAACTTGAAAGATACTTAAGGGCCTTGATTGTAAATAGTACTAAAATTTATGTCGGTCCTTAGGATTATTGCGGGCCCGAATAAGGATGTTGAGACATCTGCTGAGCATTTTGACCGAGAGATGGAGTATGGTTTGTGTCACGGGACGTAACAGTTGACATTACTCGGGCAAAGTGGATGCCGCGCGTCCTGCAGACTTCGCCCGAAACATATACATATATCGAAGTTTCGCCTAACTGGTACACATTTCATACATAAAATCCAAACTAAGCACAGAAAACAAATTAAAAATATACAAAACAATCATAAAACCAATCTGGACGTACAGAATACCACTATGGGGAACAGCAGCAATGAGCCATATAAACAAAATAGAGGCAATGCAATCTAAAATACTCAGAACAATAGTAAACGCCCCATGGTACGTTAGAAACGAGGACATACGGAAAGACCTTGGAATACCAACGGTCAAGGAAGAGATTAGCAGATTCGCAAGAAGGTACAGAGAAAGAATATCACGCACCCGAAACGGATGGCAGCGGAAACAATCAGCACATTCATAGAAAGAAGATTAAAAAGGAATCACCCAGCAGATCTCACAAAGGATATAGCCTAACAAACACGATGATGGTACCCTGCTGGGGGTAGCCACCCACATGTTATATTATTATACCGATATAATATTTTACCAAATATCCTACTGGACAAATTGTAGAATTTAAACAAATAAATAAAAAAAAACATTTCATACATTTTTTTCACCTTTGCCACAAAACACACGAAAAGTGATTTCCCCGGTGGAATTTTAATTTGACTCGTGATTATAGCGTGATTAAAGCGGAATTTATATTCATGTTAACTTGGAAGGACATGTTACTGGAATTTCCAATTTCATGGATATAACAATTTCTTTACTTATATTTACAGATCCCGTAGGTTTCAATGAGTCCTATTATTTCTAACGAAAATAAATTATACCATATATCAGCTGTCGTAATTGCTATGATATCATTTAAATATGTACCTTTTATTATAAAAATTGAATTATAAATACAATAAAAAATTTATTATTTTTGGACGATAGTGAGAAAATGGCTGGCAAAAATGAAGTCTTTGAAAATGATACGAATTATTAATAAAAATGCTTGTTTTTATTCTGTGCGATAAATACAGATCTCTGCTGTAGTATTAGATCGAAAACATAATGGGACATGATACTTGCATTTCAATATCTTTATTATTACTCCCCTTTCGGCACTTTTCGGTACTATTTGGAGCCCATCCTTATTACTGCTTACCTTACTATATTAACGTATTCGCTATATTAACATACATATATCTATGTATGTATATTCTCTGTACATTCTACACAAATCTGACAAATATATTTACTCTGAAACACTGTTTTAGACGCTAAGATAAATTTCTCAATCGGAAACTCAATAGAGTTCTTTCGAAGCCTAACGTGATGTATTTTTTGATGTTTAATAGCAGAAAGTGCAAAGATTCCTGAAGCAATTAAGTAGCTTCAATCGCTTAATAGTTATGGATTCTCCAAATTATTGGAGACTCAAAGTTACTTTCCCAGCAGTTTATTATCACTATATTTCCTTCTGCCGATATTTTTCATGAAAGTGTTATAATATGTTGAAATGGATGAAATGTGGTAAAGAGAAAGGGAAAAAGCATTCTGACACTATGATTGGGCGGATATTAATTCATGTAATATCGTGATGGATGATATATTTACAAGGAATGGATGATACAGGTGTTAATCAGACAGATAAAACGATAGTAGTCCAACCTGAACTAAACGCAGCAAATCTAGAGTAAACAACATAACTAAATAATTAATTGACGACCCGACTTTCATAAATACAATCAACACTCTCTCTCTCTCTGGCTCTCAACTCACACTGCGTTCTCTCAACTCGCACTCTCGCCGTTCTCGCATCTCTTTTGTCTTTTCCTAGGCCCACTATACACGTGTTCCGCAGACGCACGCGGCCAGGGTCACGTAGGCCCTTTCTACGAAACTATGCACTTGAAACGACCGATGACACATTGATGGATCCGACAGCGCCTCGGCTCTCGCGACATTGTTCATAGTTAACTCGATGTTTCTTAGGTCCTTTTCCCCGATACTACACTCATATTGAATAGTCTGCCTTATTAGGAAACTAATATTATAATATATTATGATCGAAACGGTTTTATTAAAAAAGAAAACTTAAACTGTTCAATAATTATTTACAAAGCGGCTGGACTCACTGATTTCAATACGAAATATGTTGTTTAAGTCGACACCCTGAACAATCTTTCCCCATATATGTTATCGTTGCTCGGTTTTAGTTTCCGAGATATTCGCACAAATATGTCCGAATCATATTTTACTGTTACAATATGTATATCGCTGGTCTGTGATATTCTACATTACAAGCCACGCAGCTCTAGACTTTTTTTTACATGTGAATGACGTATCGCAAGATTGTAGTGCCTTCAGAAGTTTGCTTCAGTACCAATGTAGTAATTTAATTCTTCACAGAAATATCGTATTAAGATTCACTACCAAATGAATATATTAAAATAAAATAAAATTATATGAATATTATTAAATGAATATTACACATATTTATGTGTAGTAGCTGCAATGAATTAATTAATTTTTTAATTGAGCAGAATGTAATTCATGATAACATGAATTGCATTAAATGTGGAAATGCAATGAAATTTCATCGTGACAGCTTGATGTATAGATGTCATAAAGTACCACCAGACCAAATGTAATACGAAAATAAGTGCATATTATCAGTCTTAATTCAGTAGCATACATGTTCCTGTACAAGATATTTACCGTTTGATGCTAGGAGCATGACAGCAACAATGTCTAAGGAATGAATTGAAACTATCATTGGGCTATCATTGAAAACAGTCGTTGATTGGGCAAGCTTTTGTCAAGAAGTGTGCATCTTATGGATGGAAAAACATTCGACTCAAATTGGTGGTGAGAGTGAGATTGTAGAAGTTGATGAGGCGAAAATTGTAAAGAGAAAATTCAACGACGGTCGACTCATTATTAGCCAGTGAGTTTCTAAAGGTTTTATTTATCGAAGTAATTCCTTATTAAGCCTGGAACCATCATTATCTCAGATTGCTGGAAATTCTACTGGTATTTGGATAAAGAAGGATGTAAGCATTTAATTGTTCATAAACCAAATTTTGCTGATCTAGACAGTAAGACATAACATATCGAACGTGTCTAGCGCGAAATCATGTAAACATTACTCGCTTCTTTCAATATCGTATCGGAAGTGTTTCCAATTTCGAATAACGACGATATAATATTAGCCTTAATATGTATTGTATCTGTCTTATTATTTAATACCTCACCTTATTTCATACAATAGCGTTATCGGCGGCCTTAATGTAGTCGAATAGTTACCGAACCATTACCATTACATTTTCGTTTTTAAGTGAGTTGAAAATAATTATCAAAAATGAGTTGAGTTGTGTTATATAAAAGCAAGGATCGCAGAATGAAGTGTAATCGTAACGTAAATTGAACTGGTTTTTTGCAAATATTTCGAAAATTAATTTCCGGCGACAATAATATGTATGAGAAAAAACTGTTCAGAATGTTGGTCTTGACAACATATTTCAAGGCCATTGAAATCAGTGAGGCCAACCGCTTTGTAAATAATTATGAAAAAATGTTGAAAGGCAAATGATTTTATAGAGCAAATAGGGTGTGGATGAAATCTTAATCTAGAGCGATATTTCTTCAATTAATTTAATTTAAAAAATATTTAAGGTAGTATAATTTACAATACTACAATAAGAAAAAATAATCTAAATAATGATTCGTCATTAATGTTATAAAGAATATTAATTATCACGATATTAAATTCCATTTTATAATACGTTTATAATACGTTCACTGCGGCTTTATTTGTGGACTTTCTTATTTGTTAGTTTGCGCTGAAGAGCAATTTTTATTATTGCGAGCAGTTTTAAGGATGAAACTAAAGGATAGAAGGAAACTAGAAGATAGAGGAATACAACTAGAATACTGAAATGCATACAGCTTCAACACACTGAACATATCCTTGTTATCATTATTTACGAAGAAATGTTTATTATGCGCGGTAGAAACCGAATTTAATGTATTTCGGCAAAGAGACAACGGGAATGTCATGTCATTCGCGATCACGTTAGAGAAACTAACTATGGAATTGTCACAATTGATGACAAAAGCCGAAACCAGTTCGTGGTAAATATGGCTCTAAGAAAATCGGCGAACGAGCAGGTATCAAACGTTCTTAGCTTAGAGATAAAAGATAAATTGGGAGTAATAATAAGATCATGACAATTTGGTACGCTTAAAGGAGCCGTGATTACAGTGATGAAGAAAGAGCAGGCATTCGGGTGAAATTCCACGCGTAACTTTGAAAATTCAGGAAGGTCCAGAATTTTAGAGGAAGCAGAAGCCGCAGATTTAATGTTCCGGAATGCGAGAGGCAATGCCATAGATAAGGGGAACTTGCAAAGAATTTTTATGCACGTTTAAGCATTCCACGATTAGTTTCACCACCTGATCGTCATCCGTCTAATCGCTAAAACTTTGGAATGAAACGGGAGGTACATCGCGCTGCGATAGTTTATATCTATTGCAAGAGCTCCAGATATGTCCTGAGTGATTGCACATAGAACGTTGATCAGTCAATGGCGGAGAAACGAAAAGTAGATATAGCGGAGAAACGTTCAGAAACCGACATGACGTAAGCAGAAATAGAGTAATTAAATCGTATACAAGTGAAGCAAGTAATAGACTTCGAGGATCAGGTTCGAACGAGAGACGAAGTATTAGTTCTTATCAGGTAAATTGTATTTGTGAAGGATTTAGATAAAAGAATATAGTAGAAATAGAAGGAAAAGAAATACAAGATGCGACAGAGCATATGTTAATCGACACGGGATCAGATATAACTTTACTCTGATAGTAGCAAATAGGGTTAGTAAATACTACACGCGAAATAATAACCATGAAGGGTATAAGGCGCACAGAAATTCCTACGATTTGTAGAATTGACATTAACGTGAGAATAGGCAACAGGTTCGTTAGATATTGTCGTGATGTAATAAAGGACGAAAAAGAAGGAAATTTCCTGTTAGAAGTTGATAGAATATTAGAATTACATAAGTAAATGCAAGGCAATAATTAAACCGAGAGCACGCGTAGAAATTTTGAGCACATATTGACCACTGATGGTAATATCCTGAAAAACCTTCCTCCAAAAGCGATACGACTAATCACAATAATTTTTAATGCAATATTAAGAATCCAATACTATCCTAAACTATGGAAACTAGCACAGATCATAATGTTACCTAAACCAGGCAAAGACCCACGCCAAACAGTATCTTACAGACCAATATCACTACTTCCCGTATTTTCCAAAATACTAGAAAAAATAATTTACGCCCGCCTAAAACCAATAATAGGGAAGGAAAAATTAATACCAGATCACCAATTTGGATTCAGAAACAAACACTCCACGATAGAGCAAATGCACAGACTCACAAATGAAATAATACTAGCAATAGAAAACAAACAATACTGCATAGCCCTCTTTATGGACATCGAGAAAGCATTTGACAAAATAAACCACGATAGTCTACTTCAATCAATCAGAAAACAATTCCCGGAGCAGATATACCATTTAACTAAATCTTACTTAAGCAGCAGAACCTTTACAATAAAAAATAAAGATACATACTCTCAAGTTAAAGACATCAAGGCAGGGGTTCCGCAAGGAAGCGTCTTGGGACCAATTCTTTACACACTATACACGGCCAAAATACCAACAACTACCAACAGCAAAATACTGACATTTGCGGACGACACAGTTGTTCTAGTCAGGCACACTAACCCTGCAACAGCAGTCACAGTGCTACAAGAACATATTGCAAAAATGGAAAAGTGGCTTCAAGTTAAACAAATTAAAGCAAACCCTGATAAATGCAACCACATTACATTCACACTGCGAAAACAGATACCACCAAACATAACACTCAACGGCACGCACATAATACAAACAAGGCAAGTCAAATACCTAGGACTCCACTTTGATACACGATTCACATGGAAACAGCATATCAAATCAATAATAAGCAAAATACAGATAGCAAGGAGAGATGTACTGGTTAACAAGTCGAAAATTCAAACTAAGCATAGAAAACAAATTAAAAATTTACAAAACCATCATAAAACCAATCTGGACGTACGGAATACCACTATGGGGAACAGCAGCAATGAGCCATATAAACAAAATAGAGGCAATGCAATCTAAAATACTCAGAACAAAAGTAAACGCCCCATGGTACGTTAAAAACGAGGACATACGGAAAGACCTTGGAATACCAACGGTCAAGGAAGAGATTAGCAGATTCGCAAGAAGGTACAGAGAAAGAATAGCAACGCACCCGAACCGGCTGGCAGCGGAAACGATCATCACATTCATCGAAAGGAGATTGAAAAGGAAACACCCAGTAGATCTCATAAAGGATATACCCTAACAAGCACGATGATGGTACCCCATTGGGGGTAGCCACCCACATGTTATATTATTAAACAGCTATAACATTTTACCAAATGTCCTACTGGACAAATTGTAAAATTTGAAATAAATAAATAAAAAAAAAATATTGACCTCTGGTATAAAAGGAACAGGTTAGTATACAATCACGTATAGAGACCATAAAACGAGCGCTTACAAACGATAATGGGCAAGGACTAGTAGTGAAATGAATGATAGAAACAGGCGTATATGCAGGAAATTATTTGACTATGGCTAGGAGTGCCACGTGTCCCATATCAATAATTAACATGACTATTTATACGATACGATTAGAGCTTCGGATAATGTAACTGGAAACACTCTCAACAGTACAGTGCACTGATCTATCTGACAAAATAGCCGCTGAAGACCGCAACATTATGAGAGCACATGATACACAAGCGTTGATTAGGAAAGACAGGGTGAAGAAATTACGTGATAATATAAAGATAGTTTTTAAAGGCAATTTGAATGACGAAGAGAAACCTTGATGGAACTGTATGAGATGGAGATTTTTAGAGGTTAAATTTTCCCTACCAAATATATCTGAAATATTCGATCACTTAGATATATTTCTCCACGTTAGATTTATCAACAGGTTTTTATCAGATTGACATGAACTCTGAGGATCATGAGAAAATGGCATTCTTAACACAGCATGGGTATTTTGAATTTAATCATATGCTGTCCGAGCTGAAGGGTGCTCTTCCAACTTTCCAACGAGCAATGGAGCTGGCTGGAAAGGTTACGCGGAATAAAATGTTTCGTGTATATTGTATATGGATGATATAGTTGTTCATTGACGTTCATTTAAAGCACATTGAAGAAGATTATAGTAAATTTCTTAAAGAATAAGTGACAGAGAGTAGATTAAAGTTGTAACCTAATAAATGCCAATTTCTGCATAAAAACACAATTTATCTAAGACATGTAGTTACTGATAGTGGCATAAATTTTTTTAGTTAGGTTTGGTAGGTTATAACCAAAAATGTATAGTATATATTACAAATATCACGGGTCCACTGCCGCAGTTACTAAAAAAAAAGATAAAGAATTCTTATGGACTGATCAGAAGCAAAAGGCTTTTGACATAATATTATATTTAAAGAAAAGTTTACGTCTGCATCACTTTTACAACATCCAGTGCTTTCCGGTTTGTTTTACTAACAAGATTTTGCAAGTACAGTGTTTAAAAAAGCCGAAATTAATTATAATACAATGGAAAAGAAGTTACTAGCAATCATTTGCGTAACTCAGCGTTTCCGAACTTACCTATACGGAATTAAATACCAGTAACATACAAATACATAATAGTAACTGTTACGTAGCATGAGATGGTTCCTGCGACGTCCTTCATTGCCTGGCAGCCTACGGTCCACGTACCGTCATTCCGAACCTCAATAAACCTAAAGACCCACCATAAACCTTAACTTTTTAACTTAATTGTTAACACATGTTTTCAAGTTAATGTGCTTATCCGGAAGGATTTTCTAATCCTATAAGTATTTTCGGTTTATGGATGGTTCTTAGAAAAGTCCTTGGGTTTATTAGGCGCTCTTAAATATCACGGAGAAAGCAGGTAGTCACCTAATGGGAAAAACGAATGTTTGTCTAACGAAAAAGCTGATTTTTCTCATGAACAATTTCACCCGCGAGCCACGTTGGTAGGAGGCTTCCCCCTCATACCTTCATGCATTAACGTGGGTCATAACCAATCGGCATCGCGGATCGCTACCCTCACTTTCCTGACGGAAAGTGTGAACAACTAATCCGCGTTCTTCGTTCAAACGTCACACCCACACCAAACTTTCCTTCGTAACAACATAAGAGTGACCAGTCGGAAGTCCGGCAAGAACCTACAAGTCGAAAACAGTCATCATCATCGTCAACACGAAAGGAGTCTCAAGTCGCACTCGTCCGTAGTTGTCATATCAAATATTCAATCTTGTATCATACTGAAGTTGTTGGATAAGTCAAAATATATAATAACCAGTTAATAAAAGAGTTATATTCCCACATTATTATCCCTCAAGAAATAAGGGATCGAACGATTCGTTTTTTTTATTTAGTTGCTTACATTCACAATTTGTCCGATTTGGACATTTGGTAAAATATTTTGGCTGTTTGATTATCATGTAGGTGGCTACCCCCAGCGGGGTATCATCTTCGTGTTTGTTAGGTTGTGTCCTTTGTGAGGTCTGCTGGGTGTTTCCTTTTCAGTCTTCTATTCTTGTTTGAGGTGTTGATCGTTTCCGCAGCTAGCCGGTATGGTTGCGTTCCTATTCTTTCTCTGTACCTTCTTCCACATCTGCTAATCTCCTCGTTGACCGTTGGTATTCCCATATCCTTCCGTGTGTCCTCGTATCTAACGTACCATGGGGCGTTTACTATTGTTCTAAGAATTTTAGCTTGCATTGTCTCTATTTTGCTTGTATGGCTCATTGATGCTGTTTCGCATAGTGGTATTCCGTACGTCCAGATTGGTTTTATGATCATTTTACATATTTTTAATTTATTTTCTATGCTTATTTATTTTCTATACTTAGTTTGGATTTTCGACTTGTTAGCCAATACATTTGTCTCCATGCTGTCTGTATTTTGTCTGTTATTGATTTGATATGCTGTTTCCATGTGAGATGTGTATCTATGTGGACTCGCAGGTATTTGACTTGCCTTGTTTGTGTTACGTGTGTGCCCTTAAGAAAGATGTTTGGTGGTGTCTGTCTTCGCAGTGTGAATGTAATATGGTTGCATTTACTGGGGTTTGCTTTAATTTGTTTAATTTGTAGCCACTTTTCTATTTTTGTAATATGTTCTTGTAGTAATGTGACTGCTGTTACAGGGTTAGTGTGCCTGACTAGTACCGCTGTGTCGTCCGCGAATGTCAGTATTTTGCTATTGGTAGTTGTTGGTATGTTGGCCGTGTATATTGTGTATAATATTGGTCCTAAGTCGCTTCCTTGCGGAATTCCTGCCTTGATATCTTTGACTTTGGTGTATGTGTCCTTAATTATTATTACGAAGGTTCTGCAGCTTAAGTAGGATTTTATTAATTGGTATATTTGCTCCGGAAATTGTTTCCTGAATGTTCGTAGCAGGCATTCGTGGTTTGTTTTCTCAAATGCTTTCTCTATGTCCATAAAGAGGGCTGTACAGTATTGTTTGTTTTCTAGTGCTAGTATTATTTCGTTGACTAGTCTGTGCATTTGCTCTATAGTGGAGTGTTTGTTTCTGAATCCGAATTGGTGATCTGGTATTAATTTTTCGTCGTAATAATTCCGGTCGTATATTACTTTCCCTAGTATTTTAGAGAACACATGAAGTAATAATATTGGTCTGTATAATGCAGTTTCGTGTGGATCTTTGCCTGGTTTAGGTAACATTATGATCTGTGTTAGTTTCCATAGTTTTGGATATTATTGGATTCTTAATATTGCATTAAAAATTATTGTGATTAGTCGTATCGCTTTTGGAGGAAGGTTTTTCAGGATTTTACCATTGATTAGGTCGATACCTGGTGCCTTATTATTTTTTGTTTTCTCGATTATGTTTCTTATTTCATGTGCTGTTGTTTTAGGTATGATGTAATGATTGTCAGTTGCGATACTAGTGGTTACGTCATTCTCGTCCATATGACAGTTGTGATTGCTATTATTGATATTATGTGGTGTAAATATGTTGCTTAAGTGGTTGGAAAATTCTTCAGCTTGTTCTTCGTTGCTTCTTGCCCATGTATTATCTGCTTTTCTGATTGCTGGGACTAGTTTTATTGGCTTCTTTATTTTTTTTGTGACTTTCCAAAGTGAGTAGTTGGAGTTCTCGTGCGCAGATAGTGACTCTATGAATTTTGTGAACTCGATGTTATTGTGCTCTTTTATTTTGTTTTTCATTTCCTTTGCAAGTTTGTTTAGGTGTTTTTTGTTTTCTTTTGTTCTGTGTTTTTGCCATTTTCCTTTCGCTTTTCTTTTTTCTCTGATTTTGTCGAGGATGTCTAGTGGAATTGTTTTTGTTTGTCTGTTGGTTGTTTCAGGTATAGTGGTTGCCCTTGCTGCTTCTTGAATAGTTTCTGTCAATGTTGTTACTGCTTGATCGATGTGTTCAGGTGTTTTCAGTGGGATGTTGCAGCTGATTTTGCTTTCTATTATTTCTTTAAAAGTTTGCCATTTGGTGGTTTTGTTGCATAGTATCTCTGAATTGCTATAAAGAATTGGTTTGTTTCTGTATATGATTATTATGGGCGTATGATCGGAGCTAAGCTCGAGGCTGGGTGTTATTGTTAGTTTATTTGCGTTTAGTCCCTTTGTAACTGCAAAATCGAGTAGGTCAGGAATTTTGCTGAGGTCTGTCGGCCAGTATGTCGGCCTTCCTGTGGATAATATATTGAGGTTGTTGTTCCTAATGTATTTTTCCAGGTTTCTACCTGGAGGTGTGGTAATTCTTAATCCCCATAGCGTGTGCTTTGCATTTGTAGTCTCCCGCTGCGATATACTTGTCACCTAAGTGTTGAAAGTACTCTTCCCACATTTGCGTTGTCATTTTGTGTCGCGGTGGTACATATACAGCTGACAACTGGAAGTGGTTGCTGCTTGTTTGTACTGTAACGGTGGTTGCTTGGGTATATTCCTCTCCTACTTGGCTGTGTAAGTGATATTTGATATCGTTTCTTATTATCACTGCGGTCCCCCCGTGTGCTTTTCCTGAGGGATGCTTTTTTTTTTTTTTTTTTTTTATTTATTTGCTTTAAATTTTACAATTTGTCCAGTAGGACATTTGGTAAAATGTTATAGCTGTTTACTAATATAACATGTGGGTGGCTACCCCCAATGGGGTTCCATCTTCGTGCTTGTTAGGGTGTATCCTTTATGAGATCTACTGGATGTTTCCTTTTTAATCTCCTTTCGATGAATGTGGTGATCGTTTCCGCTGCCAGCCGGTTCGGGTGCGTTGCTAATCTTTCTCTGTACCTTCTTGCGAATCTGCTAATCTCTTCCTTGACCGTTGGTATTCCAAGGTCTTTTCGTATGTCCTCGTTTCTAACGTACCATGGGGCGTTTACTATTGTTCTAAGTATTTTAGATTGCATTGCCTCTAGTTTGGTTATATGGCTCATTGCTGCAGTTCCCCATAGTGGTATTCCGTACGTCCAGATTGGTTTTATGATGGTTTTGTAGATTTTTAATTTGTTTTCTATGCTTAGTTTGGATTTTCGACTTGTTAACCAGTACATCTGTCTCCTTGCTATCTGTATTTTGCTTATTATTGATTTGATATGCTGTTTCCATGTGAATCTTGTATCAAAGTGTAGTCCTAGGTATTTGACTTGCCTTGTTTGTATTATGTGCGTGCCGTTGAGTGTAATGTTTGGTGGTAACTGTTTTCGCAGTGTGAATGTAATGTGGTTGCATTTATCAGGGTTTGCTTTAATTTGTTTAACTTGAAGCCACTTTTCTATTTTTGCAATATGCTCTTGTAGCAATGCGACTGCTGTTGCTGGGTTAGTGTGCCTGACTAGTACCACAGTGTCATCCGCAAATGTCAGTATTTTGCTGTTGGTGGTTGTTGGTATGTTGGCCGTGTATAGTGTGTAGAGAATTGGTCCCAAGACGCTTCCTTGCGGAACCCCTGCCTTGATGTCTTTAACTTGAGAGTATGTATCTTTAATTTTTACTGTAAAGGTTCTGTTGCTTAAGTAGGATTTAGTTAAATGGTATATCTGCTCCGGGAATTGTTTTCTGATTGATTGAAGTAGACTATCGTGGTTTATTTTGTCGAATGCTTTCTCGATGTCCATAAAGAAGGCTGTACAGTATTGTTTGTTTTCTATTGCTAGTATTATTTCGTTTGTGAGTCTGTGCATTTGCTCTATCGTGGAGTGTTTGTTCCTGAATCCAAATTGGTGATCTGGTATTAGTTTTTCCTTCTCTATTATTGGTTTTAGGCGGGCGTAAATTATTTTTTCCAGTATTTTGGAGAATACTGGAAGTAGTGATATTGGTCTGTACGATACTGTTTGATGTGGGTCTTTGCCTGGTTTAGGTAACATTATGATCTGTGCTAGTTTCCATAGTTTAGGATAGTATTGGATTCTTAATATTGCA
The DNA here is from genome assembly GCA_911387925.2 of Bombus hypnorum. NCBI lineage: Eukaryota > Metazoa > Arthropoda > Insecta > Hymenoptera > Apidae > Bombus > Bombus hypnorum. Next base: position 19,982,965 of record OU427021.1, read on the forward strand.
TTAAAGATTATTGTAATTAGCCGTATCGCTTTTGGAGGAAGATTTTTCAAGATTATACCATTGATTAGGTCAATTCCTGGTGCCTTATTATTTTTTGTTTTCTCGATTATGTTTCTAATTTCATGTGCTGTTGTTTTAGGTATTATGTAATGATTGTCAGTTGCAGTACTAGTGATTACCTCATCCTCGTCCATATGACAGTTGTGGTTGCTATTATTGATATTATGTGGTGTAAATATGTTGCTTAGGTGGTTGGAAAATTCTTCAGCTTGTTCTTCGTTGCTCCTTGCCCATGTATTATCTGCTTCTCTGATTGCTGGGACTAGTTTTATTGGCTTCTTTATTTTTTTTTGTGGCTTTCCAAAGGGAGTAGTTAGAGTTCTCGTGTGCAGATAGTGGCTCTATGAATTTTGTGAACTCATTGTTATTGTGTTCTTTTATTTTGTTTTTTATTTCCTTTGCAAGTTTATTTAGGTGTTTTTTGTTTTCTTTTGATCTATGTTTTTGCCATTTTGCTTTCGCTTTTCTTTTTTCTCTAATTTTTTCAAGGATGTCTGGCGGAATTATTTTTGTTGGTCTATTAGTTGATTCAGGTATGGTGGTTGCCCATGCTGCTTCCTGAATAGTTTCTGTAAGCGTTATTACTGCTTGTTCGATATGTTCGGGTGTTTTCAATGGGATGTTGCAGTTGATTTTGCTCTCAATTATTTCTTTAAATGTTTGCCATTTGGTAGTTTTATTGCATAGTGTCTCTGAATTTTTATAAATTATTGGTTTGTTTAAGTATGTAATAATTATGGGTGTATGATCGGAGCTAAGCTCGAGGCTGGGTTCTATATTTAGTTTATTTGCATTTAGTCCTTTTGTAACTGCAAAATCAAGTAGGTCAGGTATTTTGCTCAAGTCTGTCGGCCAGTAAGTCGGTCTTCCTGTGGATAATATATTGAGGTTATTGTTTCTAATGTATTTCTCCAAAGTTCTACCTCGAGGTGTATTGATTCTTGATCCCCATAGTGTGTGCTTTGAATTATTGTCTCCCGCTGCAATATACTTATCACCTAAATGTTGAAAGTAATCTTCCCACATTTGAGATGTAATTTTATGTCGCGGTGGTACATATACTGCTGACAGCTGTAGATAGTTGCTGCTAGTTTGTACTGTAACGGTGGTTGCTTGGATATATTCTTTACTAACCTGACTGTGTAGATGGTGTTTAATATCGTTTCTTATTATTACTGCGGTTCCTCCGTGTGCTTTTCCTGAGGGATGCTTGGTATCATATATGGTGTAGTACGGTATTTTTAAATAGTTTTTTATAGTGAAGTGTGTTTCTGAAACAAGAAGTATATCGATATTATTGTTATACAGGAATGTTTTAGTTTCTAGGGCCCTTTGTTGTAGGCCGTTAGAGTTCCAGGCTGCTATTTTAAGCGTGTCCATTTTTATTTTTTAGTTAGCGTGTTTGTAAGTAGCTGTAGCATGAGTGTGATTTGTTGCGTTTGCTGTTTAAGGATTGCGTTTTGTTCACTTATCATTTTTGCCAGGAATTCTGTGTTTTTGATGGATATCTTTAATAGTTCTTTAATTTCTGCAGCGTCGTCGATGTTAATGTTCTGGTTGTGATTATCTAAAGGTGTTGACTGTTTGGCTACTTGCGCGTAGCTTCGGCTACCAAGGGTGTTGGTATTGTTATGGTTCATTACATTCTGAACGTTTGTTGATGTTTCAGTTACTGTGCTATCCTGTTGAGTGTTAGAGTTATTATATGTCCTGTTACGAATCGGCGGAAAAAGTTTTTTTTGTAGTTGCTTTCTGACTAAACAGCCTTTGTAACTAGCTGGGTGGTTTCCACCGCAATTGAAACACTTTGCGTTATTTATTTTTCCCGTATGTGGGCAGTTAGCTGTTAGGTGCTTTCCTGCGCATTTGACACACGCCGGGTTTCTGTTACAGTAGTTTTTTGTATGCCCATATTGTTGACACCTCATACATTGCGGTATGTCTTTTTTTTGTCTGGGTGGCTCAACTGTGATTATCGTGTTTAAAATTTTCTTAATTTCAAAAATTTCTTTGTTATTATTTTTAGGTTCTAATTCTATTAAAAATAGCGGTAGTGGTTGCTTGGTGTCAAATCTGGTTATGTTGTTAATCGTTCTCACCTGGTGTCCGATTTTGGCTAATTCCTCACATATGTTGTTTGTGTTCGATTTAGGATGTAAGCCTCTGATTACTGCTTTGTAGCTTTTATCAGATTTGGGTTGGTAGGTATGATACCCGGCGTTTTTTTCCTTTAGCGCTTTTGTTACTTTTCTATATATTTCAGGGGTATTGGTTTGTACTTTTACCTGTTCTAGTTTGAGTTGTTTGATGGTGTAATTTTCTTTTCCTGCCGTGATGTTTAGCAGTTCGATGAGGGGGTCTATTATTTTAGCATCAATGAAGATTGGTGGAGGTTTAGGAATGTTTGTTATTGGTTTATCAGCTGGGTCTACGTCCATCACTTCTGGCAGTGAACTGAAAGAGTTATGTATAGGAATTTCCTGTAGCCATTTTTGTCCTTCTGGTTCTATCGTCCTCTTAGCATTTGTGTTTGTGTTTATCCTTCGTTTTTTGCTGGGAGTTGCAGTCTTCCAGCTTTCGTTGTAATGTGGTGGAACATTGCTAGTATTATTTTTTCCTTCATCTTTTTTCGTAATTTCCATCGCTATTTCGTTTGTATCTGAGCAATCCACTTCACTTGTTGATTTATTTGAGCTCTGTTGGTCTATTGCTCTGTTTATGGCATATGTTTCGCCTTTGTTTAGGATTTTTATAGTTGGTATTTTTTGGATGTTTTCCATCCTTTAGTTTTAGTATATTGGTTGTTACACTTCACTTTTCTTTTCTCTTCTCTTTTCTTTCCCACTTGTCGCACTTACGGAAGCACTGGTTCTCACGTCCGCATAGCTCGACTGCTCGGGCAGAACTGAGGGATGCTTGCTATCATATATGGTGTAGTGCGGTATTTTTATGTAGCTTTTTGGAGTGAAGTGTGTTTCTGAAACTCGTAATATGTCTATATTGTTGTTATACAGAAATGTTTTAGTTTCTAGGTCCCGTTTTTGTAGGCCGTTTGAGTTCCAGGCTGCTATTTTCAGCGTGTCCGTTTTTATTTTTTGCTTAGCATGTTTGTAAGTAGTTGTAACATGGCTGTGATTTGTTGCGTTTGCTGTCTCAACTGCGTTTTGTTCGCTTATCATTTTTGTTAGCATTTCGGTGTTTTTGATGGATTGTTTGCGCAATTCCTTGATTTCTGTAGTGTCATTGCTGTTATTGTTCTGATTTTAGTTGTCTAAGAGTGGAGATTGGTTGACTACTTGCGCGTAACTTCGGCTACCAATGGTGTTGGTGTTACTGTGGTTATTGTTCATTACATGCTGTAGATCTGGTGTTGTCAAAGTTTCTGTTCTATCCTGTTGCGCGTGATAGTTGTGTGTCCTGTTTCGAAGCTGCGGAAACAGTTTACGTTGCAGTTGCTTTCTGACTAATCTGCCTTTGTAGCTGGCTGGATGGTTTCCATTGCAGTTGTAGCATTTTACTCATTTATTTTCCCTATATGTGGACAGTTTGTTGTTAGATGCTTTTCTGCGCATTTGACACACGCCGGGATTCTGTTGCAGTGATTTTTTGTGTGTTCATATTGCTGACGCCATGTGCATTGCGGTATGTCCTTTTTATATCTAGATGGCTCCACTGTTACTATTGTGTTTAGAACCTTTTTTATTATGTTGTTTATTTCTCTTACCTGATGCCCGATTTTAGCTCGTTCCTCGCATATGTTATTTGTATTTGTTTTCGGATGCAATCCTCTGATTACTGCTTTATAACTTTTATCAGTTTTGAGCTGGTAAGTGTGATACCCGGCGTTTTTGTCTTTTAGCACTTTTACCACTTTTCTATAAGTTTCCGGGATGTTAGTTTGCACTTTTACCTGGTCCAGTTTTAGTTGCTTAATGCTGTAATTCTCTTTACCTGCTGTGATGTTTAGCAGTTCCATTAGGGGGTCTATTATTTGGGCTTCGATGTAAATTGGCGGTGGTTTGGCGATCTGGATTATTGGTTTTTCGGCCGGGTCTGTTTTTTCTCTTCTGGCAGTGCGCTGAAGGAGTATCGGAGTGTGATTTCTTGTAGCCATTGTTGTTTTTCTGCTTCAATAGCTTTCCTAACGTTTGTGTTTGGTGTTATTTTTCGTTTTTTGTTATAACTTGCCACCTTCCAGCTTTCATCCTGGTGGGTTAGTTAGTTACTGGTTTTATTCTCTTCATTGTTTTGTATTGGTTCCATTTCGACTTCGTTTGTAGCTGAGCATTCCTGTTCTTCGTTTATTGATTGGCTTGAATTGAAAGGTTTGTTGTTTTGTTTATGTACTATGTTTCGTCTTTACTAATTATTTTTATCGATGGGATGTGATTTTGCATTTTAGATTTAATAATAGTCTTCTTAGTAGAAGACACAGATTTCCACTATTTGACTATGGGCGTTGACGTTCGTAATTTTTTTTTCCTCACTTGCCGCACTTTCTCCGAAGCACTGTTTTACACGTTCGATTTTCGTAGTACCCATAATTTTTACTAAATTTACCAATTTGTTCCCGAAAATGATGCTAGAAATTTACTGCTATTTTCGACATATTTCTCAATCACGTTTTTCATTCACTTGCCGATTGTTTATATGTCTAGTTTGGCTTGTACAAGCAATTTGATAGTATACTGTCTTCCATACTGGTAAGTAGCTTCTTTTTACAGGAGTATCTATTAGTACTAATGTTTTATATTGAATGTTTATCAACTTCTATTAGTACTAATGTTTTATATTGAATGTTTATCAACTTTTAATTGATTTTAGAAAAAAAGACTAAAGAGTACTTGCGTGACTTTTTGTACATTAATTAAGGGCACATTAAATATTATATTAATATCAGATTTAACTGCCCAAACTTACCCAAACCGGACAAAAATAGTCACCGCATCGCGGTTTACGGCATCGTCCTAATCTTTGGCATAGTCTTCATATTTATATATATGTCCAAGTAGCGTCGGGAATAGGGTTGTGGGCGTTTGATAAATCTTCATTGGAATTAGCCATCGTTATGGTATAACAAAGGTACGGTTTATTAACACAAGTATGGATACTACAGAACTTGACAAGTAACCGTGGTAATTAGATAGTCGAGAAACTAATGACAATGATCCTAGGTTCCACAACGAATCCGCAGTCAACGGGATGATAGATGTACGTGCTCACAAAATCTATGTCGGATTCTTTGTTAATATTTACTGATCGTAAGGCGTTACTCTTTTCGTCGATGAGATCGCAAGAGAGAATGACGTTCCGTCCCGATGATGCCACAGAGGAAAACTATGATGGTGTGTGTCTAAGGACACGAGATCATCGGATTTGTCGAGGATAGCCTTCGTTCAGAAAGTAAAGGAAATTAACGTTACTGCTAATTGGTCAATCTGCATATCGGTGGTTAGAAAAAGATACTAGCCGCCCTCGAGGGAAAGTTGCTAGTGGGAGACGTCGTTCGTTGAAAAAAATAGATCTCCCCTATCTTCCCGTAGTTGGGACAAAGACTGTTTGTCTGTTTGAAGGAATTTAGGTAACTAGATCTTAGTGTTTATAACGGCCCTCGGGCTAGCTGATCACGTACTGTGGAGACGCGTCGGCATCTGGTAACCATCATACCCGAAGAATAGGATCTGCGTGTGGCGAGCCACGAAACAGAAACCGTTAGAACGTTTACTGTCGCGTGCCGCCACGAATATTTCTTTTAAGGAGAGCTATAGAATTACTCCATACCTTTGTTAGACAAAGCGTTCATCCCTTGACCGCGGCCTCGTCCGGCGACTGGCTGTCGCCTAGAGCCCAAGCTCACTATCACAACTCTCGAACAATTAAACCGAATTGAATAACTACAATTGTTTAATTACAGCTATGGTAGACTCTAGATTACAATGTTGCGGGGTTATCCGAAATTCCAAGGCTCCGGTGTTCTCTCATCTCCGACATATATTTACATATGTTTACATTTTGAAAGAACAATAACATGCGATTAATTGAAAAAATTAAGAAAATATTTTATACAAATGCAAAATTATGATCTTTTCGCTGAACTAACGGCATGTTGCAACTTTCTTAACGATTAACGGGATTAACGGTTGCGAGGAAAGATAGTCAGGCATTCGCGACCTACTTTCCTGGGAACTGGATTTTTTTTATTAGGATTTATTTAGCCTAATTCGAACAAATACGAACGAATAAAATTCCCAATTGAAAGAATTGAAACACATTTTACATAATTTAGCATGGTAAGCGGGTCTTTGGTGTAGTATAAGTAATGTATAATAGGTTGTACTGATTAGCTGTCATCATTTTATTGAAATCAGTTACGTCCTTCTCGATTTTCCGGCATCGTTAATGTAATTAGGGTCCGTTATGGATAACGATTATTCCAAAAACTACAAACGAAAATACGATTATCGACGATCGTTTCATTTATTCAATTTTGTTGTAAATTAATTTTCGTAAAAATTTGTTGCTTTGATACTAGATAATAGTAGCAATGTAAAAGGTTTAAGAAGACTGTAAAAAAGACGGTGAAAGAATTAATTTAGCGAATTAATTTAGCCATGTAAGATGTTGGTCAATAAATAACCAGGTACCAATACTAGGAAGTAGGTAGGAAGTATTCCTATCATAGTAGCGGGCAGTAGCGGGTAGTAACTTTAACGAGTAGCTTGATTATTTAATCGTTTACATTCATATTACAATGAAAGTAATATAAATAGCTCATATTTTGAGCGTGTAACAAGTACATATCGATTTTATAATTAGCTTCAATTTACCAGTTATAAATATTATACAATATGTATAATAAATATCTTGACTCTGTACATGTTGAAAGATAATTTGACGATGAGGGAATTGAATTATTCAATTGGAAATGCACACATTTGAATTATTAATCGGACGCTCTATTAGAACCACATCTTGTTATATGCCGATTCACGTGATTTTGCAATAAAAAAATATTCTTCTCCCTCCTGTTTTGAATATAGCTCGCGTTAAAGAAACTCAGTTTTTCGTATAAAATAAATAGTAATGTTTCACAATTGAATTCAGGAACGAACATAATCCTACTCTATTTTATTTAAATGGTAATGGAGCTTGTTACGTATCAACAATTATAAATATGCATAATAGACGGATTACTTTGTAAATTGTACGTACATCTACAGTAACTTGGCGTTCTAAATGAACTCGTCCCATTTCCCTATATTTACGTTATATTATGACTTCCTCAATTCAAGGTTAATTAGGTCCATATAGAAAAGGAAATGTTGAGGTATGTATAATTTTCTGTGCTGGAGTGGGTTAAATGCGTAGTAGAGATGCTTGTATGTGAGTGTCGGTGTGTGGAGGTGTGTGTATGCGCGGCGTCCCAAAAACAGATGACTGTAAACTAGTCAGTCGATTAAGAGTCGGGTATGGAAGAAAGTGCTGAGACGCGTGCAAGTGTGTATCGATGAATATATAAGTAATCGTCCATGAAATACAATCCACAATTCTCAACAGGAAAAAACAATTGGATCGTCGATATTTACAAACTTGTACCGTCAAATAGGTTTTTAAGAATGAAACTATCGAGAATACGAAGGAACGCATCTGGAAAGCGAATGAACTTGAAAAGTAATACAATTAAGAACCCATTGTTAACTTAGAGCCACAGCCCTACGATAACGTGTCGTGAATTATATATAAGAATCATCGAAGCATAAATGCGAGATGCGAGCAACTGCAAAATTTCACTCTGCATTCTTATGTCTGGCAAATTCCCTCTGTCGCACATATGCATTACACGAAAAATCGCGCATCCGGACTCGAGAGTAAGAGAATTTGATAAGAAATCAGCTCATGAAAAACTGGGAGTGGCGCGTATGGTGTAAATCAATGTTCGTATTGTTTCACGCGATCCCCCGTGATTAGAAAGCTCCTGCTAATTGCTCAATTATCGTAAATTACAAAGACGATCGCAAGGCCTCATAGCGAAGCGGCAGCTACGCCGCTCGTGGAATTTAATTTTTCACAAGAATTCGACAACCGGTCCCGATGCGGCAATATCAACCACAGCCGTTGCACTGTTTTGTATTAGGTCATCCCATAAGTTCGTGCCGACTTTTGTGTATACATTTCATGTGTCGATTTATAAACATACGGCGATAAGGGACCAATGTACTTGAACTTAGCTGGTCGAGAACAGTCTAGAGCAGATTTTCGTGGGTATAAGGTCGTAATATAGTGAACACAGTGACTTCTAACAGTAAAAAATCATGAGTGAAATGCGTATCCATTTTCGACATCTCATGTTATATGAATTTCGGAAAGGAAGTTCTGTAACAATTGTCACGAAAAACATATGTGCTGTTTACGGAGAAAATGCGCTTTCATCTCGCACCTGTAGGAAGTGATTCCAACGTTTTAGAGCTGGGAATTTCTGTTTAGAAGACGAGGAACGCTCCGGGCGTCCTCCTCCGACAGACGAAGATAAAATTCGGGATCTTGTTGAAAAATCACGAAGTTTGACAGTTCAAGAGATGTCAAATGTTCTGAAAATATCTAAGACAACGATTCATAGATGTTTAAAAAAAATGGGGATGGTGTCAAAGTTGAACGTTTGGGTGCCCCATGAACTTACGGAACGGAACCGTCTTGAACGAACGACAGTGTGCATGTCATTACTTGCGCGTAATAAACATGAGCCATTCTTTAAACGCCTGGTAACTGGTGATGAAAAGTGGATACTTTACGAAAACCCTGAACGGAAACGTAGCTGTCCCAACGAAATCAGCTACCTCAACGCTGTGCAAAACCAGGGTTACATCCACGTAAAGTTTTTTTGTGTGTATAGTGGGATTATAAAGGAATACTCTATTTCGAACTTTTATCTAGTGGTGATATCATTAATTCAGACAAATATTGCACTCAGTTAGAAAAATGAAGGGAAGCACTAGCTGAAAAACGACCAGGTTTAGTGAATAGGAACAACGTTATCTTCCATCACGACAACGCTAGACCGCATGTCGCGAAAAGCGTTAGAAAAGAATTGTCTGAATTTAATTGGGAAATTTTACCACATCCCCCATATTCCCCAGACATTGCCCCATCTGATTAACACCTGTTCAGAGCATTACAACACTTTTTAGTAGGTAAAAAATTTGAAAATATTGACATCCTCAAAAATAGCTTAGAAAATTATTTTAAAGAAAAACAAGAGAACTTTTATCGAGACGGAATAATGGCCCTACCAGAAAGATGGGAAGAAGTTGTACAACGAGAGGGGGATTACATTTTTTCATGAAACTGAAAGGTATGTAAACAATCTTAACATATATAACCGCTCGAAAAACGGCACGAACTTATGGGATGACCTAATAGTTTATAGTCTAGTGTATATTCCGAGGTCAGCATGCAAATATAAACACGCTTACCAAGCACGTGCCTCCATGTACAATATGTCTCAATTAAAAGAGATAACGAAGAAACCGAGCAGAAACACCAATCCAGTTATTCCCGTGGCGTTTTCGCCATTTATGTCCCTGCTTAAGGACTCAAAATCACGAAAATCACGAAAAGAAGCCCCTTGATAGAAATTAGTTTCGTTGCACATTACAACTGTAATACGTTCGCTTGTTCCTGTATTTTGCAAATTATAAATAATCGTAAAAAGCGATTAAGTACGTCAGTGTTATTATAATAGATTCTTTAGAATCGTAAACATTTTATAGCTATCCGAAGAAAACTTTCTAGAAATTCAAGTCAAATATTGCCCGACAATATTTGACAAAGGTCTATCTGAAAGCTATCCATATCCGAGACCTTTCAGAACAACGATGTCTCCTATGCTCAACACATTATGGAAAAATTGCTGTAGAAACTTTGGAAAATTCGGGGCGTGCCATAAATAGCAAGGTTGGTCACACGTCGAGCCATTTCACGGTTTGGCTGAGCGTTCGAGTTCTGCAAATTGCACATGTCTTTTGATATGTAAATGCATGTGTAAGGTACAACTAATTTTATTTTGCAAGATGTTTGGTAAATTGTTACTACCAATTGATCATTGAACATGAAGGATTTATTATCTTGAAGTAAATAATAAATCAATAACATCCACATACCACGTCTCTCACACGTGCTGTTTATGTTTGGCCCGATCGATGTACCATGTCTCTCACACGACATTATAGGTTAAGGGATTTAATCCTTTTCGTTTCAACCGCATCATGGAACGGCTGACACGAGAAGCTAACTGTGTTCAGATGAAATAATTGAGGAATAAACGTAGTTCTCAGAACAAAGATGATGTGTTTTCTACTGAAACAAGAATAGCGAAAATTCTTTCCATAACTAATACCATAAATTAATTTTTGCCTCGAAGTAAAGAAAGAAGAAACTATTTTTCTTATGTTTAAACAGGATCGGGCAGACTCTCTCTCTCTCTCTTTCTCTGTACTCACGGTAAAACGTTGGATGGTTTCTTCATTCGCGATCAGTCTTCCATTAACATAACCACAATCGAGTTATCAGCATCGAGACGGAGTGCTGCTCGGGACTCGATGGAACTTACATAGATTCTCAACTCCATCAATCTTCATCGATACACAACGATTCACTGAATTTTTGAGTTACCCCGAATATAAGAACATCCTCCTAATGTAACTAAAAAATTCGTCCCGTTCTCATTGTCAACGACTTGTCACAAAATATGTATGTACATATGAAGAACACGCGGAGATCTTCTTTCAATCCGCGAAACTCATCCCTCTCCCGATTGCACGTGTGAAATAAAGAGAATCAGATTTATCCGACTAAATGAATTTATCTCAAATCTGCTCCGATACCCTCGTGAAAGTTCCTCATATCTTAAAATCTTCCAGAGAACCACAAGTCAGTTAACCTCGTATGTAGAAACTTTTCCTGTGTGAAAACTAACCAATTTGATTCTCTATTTTCTCTTTTTCTATGTGGTCGCACGATCGAGCGGTGATCGCCCGAGTGGTGCGAGTCCACGTCTCGCGTGGATGCACGTGATCAACAGCACATGGATCACTGATATCGAGCACTCACGGATTGAGAGATGCCGGTAAACTGATCGTGATCATGACGATGATTCTCCTTCGTCGAGGAAACCTCTTCCGTACAGGGTAAGGTGCGCAAGCCCGCCGAAGCGCAAGAGTGACAGAGAGCAACACGCGGCCACGGGAGAGGAAGGGACGTCACATTGGTGAGAATAGAACTAACGAAGGGTATAAAAGATAGAAATGAGATGCAAGATGTACGCCGTTCATATTGCAAAGTTTGATGTCTATCTTCAATAAATCCGTTGAAATATTATTACTTATTGAAATTACACGTCCACTATTTCAGTGAGCAAAGTATTATTTTTAGAATTATTTCAGTGTTTATTTATCTTACTTGTTATTTCGTATACGAATACATATTTCTCAAAATAATCTCTCATATATTTCCTGATTCTATTATCTCGCGCAACGCAAAATTATGTTAATTTCTTCCTACATTATTGTTAAAGTAGCAAGAATAAAGTAATCGAAACGATTAATTATTTCAAATTGACATCTTTCGTTTCTGTTTGAATCCAACTAAATAATAATATTTGCCGAAATCTCTAATTGTGCGTCGTAAGAAAGAACGGCGAGAGAAAAGTAAGAGGATAGAAATAATAGCGAAGAATCATGGAATGTTCGAAATGATCAAGTTTTGGTTCTGAGAGGTAATGGCATGATACGATGAAAGTGGACGAGTGTAATAAATAACCACAGAGATAGAGATACGACTAAGTCGCGTCAAGGATCATAAAACAAATGATTTTGAGGAAGGAAGATATAAATACAGAGGGACTAAATAAGGGAGTAACAATTGAGGTAGTTTATTAAACGTGTTGGTTTGTTTTAATAAAGAGACGAGTGATAAAATTGTAATAGTCAATTATATTGAAATCACTACAGGTACAAGTATAGAGATAGTGTATGCTGGTCGTAATCGTCGCTCGCTCGAAACTTGTATCACAATTCAACTCTTCTACTCGTTAACTACTCAATTATTCGACTAACTATTCGACTATATATCTGTCCTAGAAATCATGTTCGTCTATTTGTATGGACAGGGGTTATTGTACAAAGTTCAAATGTAACTCCAGTTGATGATTACAAATAACGGCAATAATATTTTGTCCGGAGTTCGTTTACCTTTAGACCTAGCAAATCAAAACAACGTTGATATTCAAAGCACACTAATACGAGTCTCTCCCGATTCACATCTTCCGTTGACTCATGTGCCGTTACACAATGAAGATATGTATGTCGAAGAAGATTTAATAAAATAGTAGATATCCGAAGAAAAAAGAATTAAATAGAGTTAATCGAAAGAGAAGGGAAAGGAAATGCAAAGAATTCTTCGAAAAAGTTAAAGAAACAGTTGCAGCTATATAATAGAAAAGAGAGAAAAGGTATAGCATATTTAGAGTAAAATTCCAGTAGAATGATGGATACGGTAAGTTTCGTAGAAGGGGGGAATATTCAAGGAGAGAGCATAAAAAAAATAACGGAGATGACAGAACAACGTCAGAAATTAAACTTGGCAACAAGTTTGGACAAAAGAGTAAAGAAAATGAAAAACGGAGAAAGGTCTAGAATAGCAATAGAAAGAGAAAGGGACCAAGTGACAGACTAGAGAAGCGACTGTCGAAGATGATCGGAAAAGATGATTAGTGAAAAATGAAGATAAAAAGAAATGAAAAAATAAGTGCGCTGTGTGCTTCGCTGGAAGTTAGACGAAAATAAAGAAAAACAGAAAATGAAAGAGTAGAGAAGAAGTGTGTGAAGAAGTTGGAATGTATTGATTGAAGAAGGGTGAAGGCAAAGTCAAGTGGAAGTAAGTGGTACTGGGTTATCATTCAATTCTCAAAAAAACTTAATTCTCTTATTCTTAAACAAACAAGAACGAAAGAACCGTGGCTTTGACGATACGTCAATTAAAAAATTGGAATTACGCTACCAATGATTATAAACGAAATAGGATCGAGATACCGTTTCCCTCTTTTATACATTCTTCTATCGCAGAGTAGTTAACATTTCATTAAACAACGCATCTCGCTTTCTGGCGAAAATTATTGCCAGAAAACAATAGAGACCCTACACATAGAGCAGCTAAACGGAACTGAACGAAGGGAGATGGAAACAAGAGCAGGAACGAAAAGCAAAGGTTGAAAAAAGATAGCAGGGGAAATATCGGAAAGGAAAAGGAGATGAAAAAAGAAATAAGACGAAGAAAAAGTACGAAAAATCACAGTGGAAGATGAGAAAAGAAGTGTTTCGTTCGGTGACTCTTTGCGTAGCTCGGAATCTATCCCTCGGTCGAGGCGGTCACTCGCTACGTCAACATAATTAGTTGGACAGTAATAATCATAAGGAACTGTCGTAAAACTAAGCATTTCGACTTGACCGTTAAGGCCATTAAGTATAAAACACCTTCGAGTTAAAATGTTCCTTATGGCTGTTGCTCCATCAGGTAAAAAGTAGAGAAACGTGGGTTTTCCCATGTTTCCCGGGATTATCACCCGCAAGCGACCGGTGGTGGGGCGACCAACACCCAGCAAGAGTTTTCTTCTGCGACAGTGTCGCGTAAAATTAAGGCTTGGGTTTTAAAGACAAGAAGGTTGAGCCGTAGCACAACTTTATATTTCTTTACTATCGAACTTTATTAAATAACACAACTTTATAAGCACAGTTTACGCGACTGATCTCAGAGATGTTGACTGATAAGAGTTTGTAATTTCAGCCCCGAGGTGTTCTCGCATTATTACGGAGGAAAGCTTGGTGTGGGTATGCCCTTTGAACTAACAACGCGGATTCGTTATTCACACTTTTCGTTAGGAAAAGTGAGGGTAACGATCGGCGATGCCAATTGGTTATAGCCCACGTTAATAAATGAAAATATGAGGAGGAAGCCTCCTACCAACGTGGCTCATACGTGACATTGTTCATGGGAAAAACCAGCTTTCCCGTTAGGTAAATACCCGCTTTTCCCCCGTAATTTGTACGAACGTATAATAAATCTAAGGACTGTTCCAAGGATCATCCATAAACCAATAACACTTACAGGGTTAATAAACTAAAAGTTTAAATTTATGGTGGGTCCTTGAGGTTATTGAGGGTACGCGGTGAGGATCTGCACTCATCTGGCCTCAGATGTGGATTGACGTCACAACAGCATCGTCACCGAACTTTACTGGATCTACGGCTACAGATCAGTCAACATCTCTGCACTGGGTTCACTACTTTAACTCAGTCAACATATATCTAATTAACATATATGTGTATATGCAACGAGCGTAATCACATTGCCTACAATTGTTGTTGGAGTAATAAGTACATTATAACCTGTTACCTCAGCGTTATAATTAATTCAATCACCTCTATTATCCTAAACGAAATAGGGGATCAATCATTTTCGTGGCGTCGATTGTATATTGTAACGGGAATATGTGACTCCCGTTGACGCGCACCTTAAGATCGCGTCTCTCCGCGAATGGTCGACAAGCAAGAAGTAAATGACAAGTGGCAAGGAAAGAAAAGGAACAGGCGTCAGGGAGGGAAAGTTGAAAAGGAAACCCCAGATTTAATCTAATTGCAGAGACTGCAGCCCTGAAAAGAATAAAAAGTCTTGGTAATTTGCATTGAAACACGGACAAGAGAAACGAGAAAGATAATTAGTATCGCGAAGTTTGGTTGACTTCGATTACAATTGGGATAAAAAAAAGAAGAAACGAGAAGGGAAGAGAAGAAAAGAGAAGGGAAGAGAAGAGAAGGGAAGAGAAGAGAAGGGAAGAGAAGGGAAGAAAGGAGAAAGGAAGGTAAAAGAAGGGAAGAGAAGAGAAGAGAAGAGAAGGGAAGAGAAGGGAAGAGAAAGGAAGAGAAGAGAAGAGAATGCATTATCGTTATTAGATTTATGAGATCTTCATATATAAGGATGTTGGTTAAAGCTTGGACTGGAGGGAGTCTTGGAGTCGATAGATCGTCGTAAATCGCTCTAGAATGCCATCGTCGAAAATCGTATTCGAGTTCCCCAACTGTGTGCAATGATTAGTTTGAATTACGATAATTGCATCAACGCGCGACGTTGGATATCGTGGAAATAACATTTTTGGAATTTTGAAACGAAAAATATTTTGTCTTTCGAACGTTCATCGAATATGACACGATTGAGAAATTCGAAACTCGAAGACGAATATGAAGTGTTAAGATATGTGTAATTTTCTGTGCTGGACTGAGTTAGATGCGTGGTGGGGATACTTGTGTGTGAGTGTCGGTGTGTGGAAGTAAGTGTGTCTGCAGCGTCTAGAAAACAAAGAAATGTAAACTGATCAGTCGGTCAAGAGTCGGTTAACTGTCGGGTATAGAAGAGAGTGCTGAGACGCGTGCAAGTGTGTATTGATAAATATATAAGGAATCGTCCATGAAATAAATATATTATTATTTTAATGTGAATCCTCAGTGTAAACTTAATGTTCCTATAACATTATTTCGGCTTCAAAGATCCACAATTCTCAACACGAAGATAATAAAATTTGCCTGCAAACTTGGGAAATCGAAGTATTCGTAGCTTTAATTCCCTGCTTTGTCAAAAGCTAAGAGTAGAACTACGTTACTGCGTTATGTTATTAGTTACCATGAATAATGACCCATATTTTACCACTTCGCAAAAGTTCGTAGAATCTTTTAAATACTTAATAATTTAGATATTTGTATAAATATGTGAAGTGATGTTATAGAGACTTTGATTATTACTTCTATATGATATATTTAATGCTACTCAAATAACATAATATTCGCACATTTATTAACTGAAGTCATAGCAGCTATTAATTGGATTGATCACTTCGTTTCACCTTTATACCTTTACCATTACTGAATATTTTTTTCTTTTTATTTAGATGTTTACATTCACAATTTGTCCGATTTGGACATTTGGTAGAATTTTTTGGCTGTTTGATTATCAAGTGGGTGGCTACCCCCAGCGGGGTACCATCTTCATGTTTGTTAGGTTGTTTCGACCACTCGCGGAGAGACGCGATCGCGAGGAAGCACGCCAAAGGGAGTCGTAAATTCCCGTTACGATTAGATAATCGACGCCACGAAATGATCGATTCCCCATTTCGATTAGGATAATAGAGGTGGTTAATTGAATATGACACTGATATAACAAGTTATAAGTTACAGTTTATTCCAACAACTTTGTGAAGAAGATAGTAACGCTGTTGCGTATGTATGAGATAAGTAAGTGATTGATCTTCCGGTGTAGACCTGGTCGAAGGATGTTGAATGTTTAAAAGATGGAAAATCAGTGAAGTTCGGTGGTGATGCTGTAGCGGAGGAAAGCTAAGGATGGGTGTGTCTAGCGCATGGGACCATCGGATTTGTTGGTGACGATTTTGGCTAAGAGAGTGAGGGAAATAGGATTCGTCGTTAATTGGTTATTTGCTATGGTGGTGGGTGAGGAAGGATCCTAACCGCCCTCGAGATAAAGACGCTAATGGGAGGCCTAGTACATGAGAAAAGGCGACTTTCCCATGTCAACCCGTGGTAGATAATAAACTTTAGGAAACAATTCAGCGAAAGAATATCTGTCCGGTTTGAAGAACCTCGACTAGGAAATTCCTGAGATTTATGGAGGGTACTTGAGACTATTGAGGGTACGCAATAAGGATCCGAAGACATCTGGCTGCCATCTTGCCCGCGGTGTGTGGCCTGGTTTAGGTAGAGTGTTGCCCGACGCAACATAGGTTATATCCTTTGTGAGATCTGTTGGGTGTTTCATTTTAGTCTTCTTTCTATGCTTGATGTGTTGATCGTTTCCGCTGCCAGCCGGTTCGGGTGCGTTGCTATTCTTTCTCTGTACCTTCTTGCGAATCTGCTAATCTCTTCCTTGACCGTTGGTATTCCAAGGCCTTTCCGTATGTCCTCGTTTTTAACGTACCATGGGGCGTTTACTTTGGTTCTGAGTATTTTAGATTGCATTGCCTCTATTTTGTTTATATGGCTCATTGCTGCTGTTCCCCATAGTGGTATTCCGTACGTCCAGATTGGTTTTATGATGGTTTTGTAAATTTTTAATTTGTTTTCTATGCTTAGTTTGAATTTTCGACGTGTTAACCAGTACATCTCTCCTTGCTATCTGTATTTTGCTTATTATTGATTTGATATGCTGTTTCCATGTGAATCGTGTATCAAAGTGGAGTCCTAAGTATTTGACTTGCCTTGTTTGTATTATGTGCGTGCCGTTGAGTGTAATGTTTGGTGGTATCTGTTTTCGCAGTGTGAATGTAATGTGCTTGCATTTATCAGGGTTTGCTTTAATTTGTTTAACTTGAAGCCACTTTTCCATTTTTGCAATATGTTCTTGTAGCACTGTGACTGCTGTTGCAGGGTTAGTGTGCCTGACTAGAACAACTGTGTCGTCCGCAAATGTCAGTATTTTGCTGTTGGTAGTTGTTGGTACTTTGGCCGTGTATAGTGTGTAAAGAATTGGTCCCAAGACGCTTCCTTGCGGAACCCCTGCCGTGATGTCTTTAACTAGAGAGTATGTATCTTTACTTTTTATTGTAAA
Organism: Bombus hypnorum; assembly: GCA_911387925.2. NCBI lineage: Eukaryota > Metazoa > Arthropoda > Insecta > Hymenoptera > Apidae > Bombus > Bombus hypnorum. The sequence continues at coordinate 20,000,689 of OU427021.1, forward strand.
GGTTCTGCTGCTTAAGTAAGATTTAGTTAAATGGTATATCTGCTCCGGGAATTGTTTTCTGATTGATTGAAGTAGACTATCGTGGTTTATTTTGTCAAATGCTTTCTCGATGTCCATAAAGAGGGCTATGCAGTATTGTTTGTTTCCTATTGCTAGTATTATTTCATTTGTGAGTCTGTGCATTTGCTCTATCGCGGAGTGTTTGTTTCTGAATCCAAATTGGTGATCTGGTATTAATTTTTCCTTCTCTATTATTGGTTTTAGGCGGGCGTAAATTATTTTTTCTAGTATTTTGGAAAATACTGGAAGTAGTGATATTGGTCTGTAAGATACTGTTTGGTGTGGGTCTTTGCCTGGTTTAGGTAACATTATGATCTGTGCTAGTTTCCATAGTTTAGGATATTATTAGATTCTTAATATTGCATTAAAAATTATTGTGATTAGTCGTATCGCTTTTGGAGGAAGGTTTTTCAGGATTTTACCATTGATTAGGTCGATTCCTGATGCCTTATTATTTTTTGTTTTCTCGATTATGTTTCTTATTTCATGTGCTGTTGTTTTAGGTATGATGTAATGATTGTCAGTTGCGATACTAGTGGTTAGGTCATTCTCGTCCATATGACAGTTGTGATTGCTATTATTGATATTATGTGGTGTAAATATGTTGCTTAAGTGGTTGGAAAATTCTTCAGCTTGTTCTTCGTTGCTTCTTGCCCATGTATTATCTGCTTTTCTGATTGCTGGGACTAGTTTTATTGGCTTCTTTATTTTTTTTGTGACTTTCCAAAGTGAGTAGTTGGAGTTCTCGTGCGCAGATAGTGACTCTATGAATTTTGTGAACTCGATGTTATTGTGCTCTTTTATTTTGTTTTTCATTTCGTTTGCAAGTTTGTTTAGGTGTTTTTTGTTTTCTTTTGTTCTGTGTTTTTGCCATTTTCCTTTCGCTTTTCTTTTTTCTCTGATTTTGTCGAGGATGTCTAGTGGAATTGTTTTTGTTTGTCTGTTGGTTGTTTCAGGTATAGTGGTTGCCCTTGCTGCTTCTTGAATAGTTTCTGTCAATGTTGTTACTGCTTGATCGATGTGTTCAGGTGTTTTCAGTGGGATGTTGCAGCTGATTTTGCTTTCTATTATTTCTTTAAAAGTTTGCCATTTGGTTGTTTTATTACATAGCGTCTCTGAGTTGCTGTAAAGTAATGGCTTAATACTGTATGTCATTATTATGGGCGTATGGTCGGAGGTAAGCTCGAGGCTGGGTGGTATGTTTAGTCTATTTGCGTTTAGTCCCTTTATAACTGCAAAATCTAGTAGGTCGGGTATTTTGCTCAGGTCTGTCGGCCAGTATGTCGGTCTTCCTGTGGATAGTATATTGAGGTTATTATTTTTAATGTGCTTTTCCAAGGCTCTACTTCGAGGTGTGGTGATTCTTGATCCCCATAGTGTGTGCTTTGAGTTATAGTCGCCAGCTGCAATATACCTGTCACCTAAGCGACTATAGTACTCTTCCCACATTTGGGTTGTAACTTTGTGACGCGGTGGTGCATATACTGCCGACAACTGTAAATGGTTGCTGCTAGTTTGTACAGTAACGGTGGTTGCTTGTATATGTTCCTTTCTAACTGGGCTGTGTAAGTGATGTTTAATGTCGTTTTTTATTACTACTACGGTCCCTCCGTGTGCTTTTCCGGAGGAATGTTTGGTATCATATATGGTGTAGTACGGTATTTTTATATAACTTTTTGTAGTGAAGTGTGTTTCTGATACGAGTAGTATGTCGATATTTTTGTTGTACAGGAATGTTTTAGTTTCTAGGGCCCTTTGTTATAGCCCGTTAGAGTTCCAGCCTACTATTTTAGGCATCTGTGGGGAAGTGGTGGGAGTTATGGCCCCAGACTTCGGCGCCTCTACACAAGATGCCTGAAAGAGGGAGCCTACCCTCGGGCATGGCGAACGGCGAAGCTGGTCCTGCTCCATAGAGAGGGCCGACCGACGACCTCGCCGTCAGCGTACCGGCTGATATGCCTGCTGGACGAGGCCGACAAACTACTCGAGAGGGTAGTCGCCACCCGCCTGGAGTGACACATAGCAGGTCAAGTGCCAGGTTGGCACGAAAGCCAGTACGGCTTCCGGAAGGGACGCTCGACGATCGACGCGGTCAGACGTGTGCGGGCACTGGCAGAGGACATGGTTTCCCGGAACGACGTGGCGCTGGCGGTTTCCCTGGACATCGTCAACGCGTTTAACTCCATGCCATGGGATAGGATTCTAACGGCCCTGGAGCACTTCGAGGTTCCCAGCTACCTCGTCCGGCTGATCAGAGCCTATCTCGACGACAGGTGGATATCCTACACCAGCAAGGAAGGAGAGGAAAGGCGACCCGTCGAGCGCGGAGTCCCGCAGGGCTCGGTGTTGGGACCGATCCAATGGAACATTGCGTACGACGAGGTACTGCGATGCCCGCTTCCCCCAGCCGCGGCCATGGTGTGCTACGCGCACGACACGCTGGTCCTGGTCGGAGGACGTGGCTGGCACGAGACGCTGCGCCTCGGCGAAATCGCAACGGCCTGCGCGACCCGTGCTGTGCACGGACTGGGCCTGAGGGTCTCCCCTGCGAAGTCGGAGGCCATCTGGTTCTACGATAAGAAGAGGCGAGGGACCCCACCGCCAGGCCTATGCATAAACATGGCAGGCGAAACCGTCCGGGTGGGATCGCAGATGAAATATCTGAGCCTCGTCATCGATAGTCAGTGGACGTTCGAGCCACACTTCGACTCCCTGACTCCGAAAGTATCGGCGGCTGCTAATGCCTTGTGCGACCTGTTACCGAACATCGGCGGGGCGGGAGACGCGGTGCGCCGACTTTACGAGGGCGTCGTTCGGTCTCGAGTGATGTACGGTGCCCCAGTATGGGCAGACGACCTGATGGCGAGCCGTCGCAGCATCCGGCTCCTGAGGAGGCTGCACAGGGTAACCGCCATTAGAATCATTAGGGGACACCGGACGGTGTCCCACGCGTCGGCGATCACCCTAGCCGCGTCCCCCCCGTGGGAACTCCGGGCGCTAGCACTCAAAAGGAGATACACCCACCGGAGAGTATGGCATCCGGGAGAAGATCGAACCGAGCAGGCGGCTCCAAACGACTTAGGAGCCGCCGAGGAGGACACGTGGGACCTGTGGCGATCCCAGCTGATCAACGAGGGAGGTGAACATCAAGGCGCGGAGGCGGTCCTCCCAAACTGAGAGGCATGGAGAAGCCGCCGCGGCCTCCCGCTCACATTCAGAATGACCCAGGTGCTCACCGGACACGGCGTGTTCGGCGAGTTCCTGAAGAGAATCAAACAGGAAACGACGGACACTGCCACCACTGCGGAGAGGGCAGAGACAAAGCGCAGCACACCCTGGGGCTCTGCCCGGCGTGGGAGCTGCCCCGCTACACCCTGCGGCTCGACCATAGGAGGAACATTGACCCTCCCCCCCCAGCGATTGTAGAAGCGATGCTGAGAGGGCCACAGGAATACGAGGCCGTCTGCCTCTTCTGCGAGCGAGTTATGCTCGTGAAGGAGCGAGCGGAAAGGGAGAGGAAGAAAAACTCCCACCCCTGTAGGATAAGACGATGGAGAAGGATGGCAGGCAGACGACCTAGAGCTGCCCCACCGCCGTCCCAACGAATCACGAATGGAAGGAGCGACAGCGCTAGGGGCAATGACCCCCTAACCCCCCCCCCCCTAACGCCAATTCAATAGTCGAGAGGTATTACGACTGGCCCGAACAAGAGGACGCGAGAAGGGGTGCAACTGAAGTAATTCATAAGAGGTTCCTGGAGCACCCCTGTCATACGCGTAGGATGGTCATCGTGGAGTTTTAGTCGGTAGGAGTCCGACACTACTCTGCTGTTACGCCCTACTGCAGCAGCGGAGTGTCCATGAGGATTTCTCCACGTACAAAAAAAAAGGCTACTATTTTAGGCATGTCCATTTTTATTTCTTATTTTTTGCTCAGCATGTTTGTAAGTAGCTGTAGCATGACCTTGATTTGTTCCGTTTGCTATCTGAGGACTGCGTTTTGTTCGCTTATCATTTTCGTAAGTTCTTCGGTGTTTTTGATGGATTGTTTTAGTAGTTCTTTGATTTCTGTAGCGTCTTCGGTGTTGTTGCTTTTACTCTGATTGTTTATGGGCGTTGCTTGTCTAATGTTTTGAGTTGCTTGCGCGTGGCTTCGGTTTCCTTGGGGATCTGTGTTTCTGCTTATAGCTTTTACTTCCTTTTGTGCTTTCAATGTTGCTTCGTTATCCGTTGTACTTTGTTGTTGTTGGTAGTTATCGACTGATCTATTGCGAAGTGGTGGAAACAATTTACGTTGTAGTTGTTTCCTGATTTCACATCCTTTATAGCTGGCTAGGTGGTTTCCGTTACAATTATAACATCTAACTTGTTCTATTTTTCCTGTGTATGGGCAGTGTATTGTTAAGTGATCTTTTGCACATTTAACACATGCCGGGCTTCTGTTACAATAATTTTTTGTGTGACCGTATTGTTGGCACCGCATGCATTGTGGTATATCTTTCTTGTAGCGTGGTGGTTCTACTGTTACTATTGTGTTTTTGATTTCATTAATTTCCTTGTCATTGGTTCTGGGTTCAAGTTCTATTAAGAATAGTGGTAATGGTTGCTTCGTATCGTACCTTGTCATATTGTTTATTGTTCTTGTTTGATGGCCAATTTTTGCTAGTTCGTCTCTTAATTTTTCTGTGTTAATTTTTGGATGTAATCCTCTTATAACTATTTTGTAGCTCCTTTCCGTTTTGAGCTGGTACGTGTGGTATATAGCATTTTTTCTTTTAATTCTTTTATCACTTTCCTATAACTTTCTGGGGTGTTTGTTTGTATTTTTACTTGTTCTGGTTTTGTTTGTTTTATTATGTAGTTTTTCTTCCCAACTATATGGTTTAGTCGATCTATAAGCTGGTCTATTATCTGGGCCTCGACAAATATTGGTGGTGGTTTTGTAATGTGCGTTGATTTAGTTGTGTTTTTGGTTGCTGGGTCGTCGTCTATTTCTTCCGTAAGTGAGCTGAAGGAGTTTGTTAGTGGTAATTCTTGCAGCTATTGCTGCTTTTCTGTATCTGGATTTCCTGTTATTTTTCGTTTTTTGTTGTAGCTCGCCACCCTCCAGCTTTCATCCTGTTGGGTTATTTCTTTATTGGTTTCCATATCAACTTCGTTTGTAACAGAGTGTTACGCCACGAGGCTTACCACAGGCTGTATTTTCTAACCGTCGCTCGCGGTCCTACAGTGTCGCAGGCAGATCGTCTTATCTGCCCGACGGATCATATACAATGTATCGACGAGCGCATAGTTGTCGCCAAGCAGCGAGGTCTAGAAACGTCGATTTTTGTCCGTTACGTTTTCGACACAAGAAGACGGCATACGTGATCATAGGCGCGAGCGGTGGCGTGACCCGAGCATAGTGGGGGTCGTCTTCCAAAGAAGACAAAGAAATGATCAAAAGGCAATCAGTCCCTTCTGACGAGTCAAACGTTACACATTAAGAGATATCGTAATGTCGAGTCAATTTTGTGTAATATATTCATCATATTATTGTCAAGTATACGATTATATGTTAACCTGTTAATACAGTGTTAAAGTCATTGAACCACCTCTGTTATCTTAACCGAAACAGGGGAACGACTATTTCGCGGCTTCGATTAACAGAGTCGTAGCGAGAATTTACGTCTCTCGCTGACGCGTTTTCCTAGCGACCGCGTCTCTCCGCGAACGGTCGTAACACTGAGCATTCCTGTTCTTGGTTTATTCGTTGGCTTGGTTTTGATATGTTTGTTGTTTGATTTATGTAGTATTGTTCGTCTTTGTTAATTATTTTTATTGGTAAGATGTGCTTGTGCATTTTGGTTTTGTTTATAGTCTTCTTAGTAGAAGACACGGGTTTCCACCATTTAGCTATGGGCGTAGCCGTTCGTAACTTTCTCTTCCCCACTTGCCGCACTTTTTTTGCGGCTTCTCAGGCAGAACTGATTACTGAATATGATCGGCTGACGAGGGATCGTGACAGCAATATCAAGCGTCATGTGACACGTTCCCTTTTATTCAATAATTTCCCATAAGAGGTTTTCTCATTAAATATATGTCGGTTCCACATTATTAGTAGGGGCGTGTAATGAATCTTCATTTGGATTAGACATTTTTATTATGCAATAAAGAAGATATTTACTAGTACAAATATGATTATTACAGAATTTGACAAGTAACCGTGGTAATTAGATACTCGAGATACTAATGACAATGATCTTAAGTTCCATAACGAATCCGCGGTCAACGGGATAACAAAATGCGCTTTCTTTCAAAGCCCAAGTTGTACTTAACTCGCTTGGCTACGGTACAAGTATTACTAAACTAACTCTTTGTTAAAACGTAGATTATTGGCCGAGCGTAAAGACGGTATGTAACTCACTAATGAGACCTCACGAGAGAATGACCTTCCGTCACGATGATGCTGCAGAGGAAAACTATGATGGGGTGTGTCTAAGGGCACCAGATCATCGGATTTATCGCCTTCGTTCGGAAAATGAGGGAAATAGACGTTCCTGTTAATTGGTTAATTTCTATATTGGTAGTTGAAGAAGGATGCTAACCGCCCTTGAGAGAAAGTTACTAGCAGGAAGCGTTGTTCGTGAGAAAAGCAGATTTCTCGTATCTTCCCGTAGTAGATGACAGATTTAGGGACTGTTAGGATAAAGACTGTTTGTTCGTTTGAAGGACATTAGTTAACTAAATCCTAAGATTTATGGTGGGCCCCCAGGCTAGCTGAACGTGTATTGTGAAGATGCATCGACATCTGGTAATCATCTTGTCCGAAAAATGGGGTCTGTGTGTGGCGAGCCACGGAACAGAAACCGTTAGAATGTTTACTGTCGCGTGCCGCTACAACTATTTCTTTTTAAGGAGAGCTATTCAATTAGGCCATATCTTTATTAGGTGAAAACGCTCATCCCGTGACCGCGGCTACGTTCAGCGACTAGTTGTCACTTCGAGCCCAAGCTCACTGTCACAAATCTCGGACAATTATAATCGGGTTAAATCGTAAAGACTAAAGTATTGGGATTTTTCCAAGAATTCCAAAGGGGATGCCCCGGTGTCCTTTCATCTCCGACATATATATTATTCGAACTTCGACCATCTCATACTTCTAAAAATTTTCTCTCCTTCTGTTACGTATTTGTGTTGTTCAAAGTACCTGCGTATAGATTTTACATTTTTCGTTTACAAATTAATTCGATTGGAGATTTATTGGAAATATTCACGGGATTAAAGATAGACATAAATGTAAAGAAAAAGTCAAAACTCATTTCACGCATATTAATAATCAGAACGAATTAAGATAAGATAATAGTGATAAAATATAATATATAGGTTACAATAGTAGATAGTAGAGATGGAAATATGGTTTAAATCTTTTGGAAAACTTAGGGAAGATGGAAGAAGGAAATTTGAAATAGAAAAAGATATTACCAATGTGTAATGTTATCTTTTACATGGATAAATCAAGTTCATATTCCTAAAAATAATCATTAGGGCAGTTTAAAGTAACATGTGATTTATCACATTATAGAAAAGTAACAGGCAGTTAAAGCAGGAGAAATAGAAACGTTCTTCTTCTTTTATGGATTCACCAACGAATCAGATAGACGACGTTTTCATAAAATTGTTAAACAATATTTGGGATAAATTTCGTCCAAGTAGACAGAAAGTTTCATGCTATCCTCTCTGTTAAGAGGAGTTTCATGCTGTCCTCTTACGATGGCAAATGTTATCTATGTAATTTCCTTTTCCAAGCCTTTTAACGCCTTTCCCCAATCCACCAACCTTTACTCTCCTTTTCTTGAATGGAGCAAGGGTGAACATTCTCCCTAGTTATTCGAGAGACTCAAAGATTGCGGCAGGTAATCTTTCAATATCTTACCAAATTATAGGGGAACTGATAAATAAGTTTAAATAATTGTTCTTTGTTATTACCATGTTAATTTAATTTGATTATCGCTTCGCTTTCTTTGTTTTTCTTTGTTTTAATAAAATAATTATCTCTGTGTAATCGATTATTCTCCTTTTTCTACGATATAATAGCTATAAGATCTTCTAGTTCATCTTTGTCATAACCTAACTCCGTGTTACAAATGTCTTATGTCGAAAGACGCAACTATGGTTATTTGTGCAAAATTAATATTGCTAATGTCATTTGGGACCGTCTTTCTTGATACACTGTTGATCTCAACAAAAGATTTATACGCGAAACACGCATTGGAACTAAGTATTATCTGGATAAACTTTTCATTTATCGATGTACTCGGAAAGCTATTTCAAACACTCTAGGAAAAGCAATAGAATATAGTAGAAAATAAAATGTTTTCCTCCATTATTTTCAACTAAGTGCCTATTGATTTTCTCACATGGAATTGCATAGCTTGAAATAAAATCAGGCAGCGTATCATTCTAATAACCGACTAATGAGCCGGTTGAAAATCTTGCGATATATTTGTACATTTCAGAGCGATGCGAGATTCTTTTTCTTATATAGCCTTATATTCTTACTATATAACATAGAAAAAAGTATCGTTGTATTGTAATAGGCAAATTACTATCGTTCGACTACAAATGTTTATTGTAAAACACGGAATTCGCCTGGGAAATTTTCTACTAACATCATGAAACAGTTCGGGTGAGTTAATAAAGGGTACGAGCGTTTTTAAACGTTACTAGTTAGTTATAAACAAATTCTCCGAATATTAAAGTGAATAGAATAACGTTTCGCCACGAGAAAATAATAACAATGACCTGGTATCTGCGTGTCTGCTCATATTTTCTTACCGGTTTACCAACAAAAATCCCAGATGCACTGGAAGAATAGAAAGAAAACACACGATTCCCGTGCTCTTTGCCCGTGTTATATTCCGTTTCATGTGGGGAAAATCCCGGTGGCGCACTTGAATTTTTGTATGAAACACGCAGTCCGGTCTATTATATATATGTCATTGAGTTAGGACCTTAGAAGTTTGTCTAGAACATCCCATAAAGAGTGCACTTCTATAAAAAATAAAAGCAAACATTACGATTTTGATAACGGTAGTCGAAATTAAATGGTAAATTCGTTCAACTACATTTATAGGATTTATTTATTCAGAAATATTAGAAATTAGGATTTTCAATGATTTCTATCCTATATGATAAGTTTATCGATAGATGGATTTATTTGCAATGGATTAAACAGGAAACGATGGTTATTTAACGTGAACTAAATACGGCAATGTGCTATAACTAAGACAACTAAATGGATAATTCACAAGTCACAACTAATAGTTTACAACTCATAAAAATTCGGTAACTCTCTCTCGACTCAACTCTCGACTCCTCACAACTCGACTCTCAGACCTCCGATTAATTCGTCTTTCTCCCTTAAGTACCCCTTTGTCTTTTTTCATACCCCCACCATGTACGTATTCCGTAACCGTCCGCGATCAAGATCACGTACGTCTTCTTCTGCGTAACTATTCGACTGAAGGACCGACGACACATTGTCAGTTGAAGCCCATTGAAATTTCGCGACCCTTTCGGCCTGTTGGCATTTAGGCTCTCTCGCAACATTGTTTATAGTTCACCCGATATTTCTTACGCAATCTGACCACGATACTATATGTTTAGAAATAAATGTTAATAGCTTTTGCGCTTTTTTATAGTCTTCGGTATCTTGCTTCGTTTTTAAATATAGGAAACTGTATAATTTATAAAACTATAAATATAAAACTATTATTTTATTTAATAATTGAATGTGGTATAATGAAAACATATTCCAGGTCAAAAAGATTCTCCGACCTTCATTTTTAAATTTTATCTTGCAAGATACGCGACGAGCGAAAACTTGTTCCAATTGATAATATTTCAACGTTTGTCTCTTTTGGAAACTAATCGCAATTCTACTAATAAGGAACCATTGCGAATATCTTTTATCGATTGCCTTCGATGTTTCACGAGATCATTCAACCGAGCTACCTCTGGGAATTAGTTTCTTCTTTCCGCGAGTTCCAATGGCGATCGCAGCATATTATTTTTTCCCAACACTTCTAGATATATTTAAATTGGAATTATTTTTTTTGTTACAACCCACGCAAAAGGAAAATCTCCTCTCCTCCCGATTTATTTTTACTATTTTTCGTGCCGAGGAAGAAAGTTTATTTGTGACGTGGCCGACGTGCTCCTAACTCTTCGGGTAATCGATTAATACTTCTACGAATTATTAGTAATTCTTGTTGTTATCTTATCAATGAATATATGTGGGATGGTGTGACGTTAGTGAGAGTCGTAAGTGTTTGTTTATAAACGTTTCCAAGAAATGTTAATGTTGTCAAGGAGTGTTGTGGGCGTTACCAGGGTTTGTTTAGGGAGAAATGAGCGGTGAGAGTTGAATTAATCGTGATCGAGAGAAGTTTATCGTGTTGTTGTGACGTAGAAATAGTGATATTATATTTGATTTTGTGAGAGTGAAATAATATTGTGTTTATCATACTGTTCTTTCTGTAATTTACAATAAACCTTCCTACAAATTGGGGGCTCGTCCAGTTTTAAATCGTGCCAATCTAAATTTCGGGAAGCGGTGTGATAAAGATCGTTAGTTGTTGTGAATAATATAGTGTGTATTTGAACTAATTATTGTAGTCAAAGATGGCAAATTGCGAAGAAGAACAATTCCCAAGTGAGGAAAATTTAACGATGGAAGAATTGAGAAACAAGCTTGCTCAAATGAATCTACCGATAACTGGTGCAAGATCAGTGCTGGTGGCCAGGCTAAATCGAGCATTTAGTGCAGGTCAGTCAAATCCTAAAGAGCAAGCGAGTAGTGAAAGGTCCGCGGAGAAGCGAGGTACGAGGACAAAACCAAAAACTAAGCATGATCGAGATGTAGGCGAAAATCTCGAGAAGCTTAGGACGAAGGAGTTGAAAGAACGTCTAGCTAGTATGGGGCTAGAGACAAAAGGAAGGAAAGCAGAATTACGCGAGCGGTTACGGACGGCCATAGAAAAAGATGCGTCGTCGGAGGAGGAAACCGACTACGAGAGTGAAACGGAAGACGATGAAGAGGGTGAAAGTGAATGCAGAAGAAGCGTGAGAGATGGACGTCAAAATTGTGATAGGTGCTGTAGAAAGACTCGTACGCGGACAACATTGAGTTTTCAAGATGTCCAAGACGCTTTAGAAGTGTTTACGGGAGAAAATAATGAGAATATCAACCAATGAGTTAGGACATTTGAAGAAACGGCGAGTATGTGTTTATGGTCAGAGGAACAAAAAGTAATCTATACAAAAAAGCTGATGAGAGGATCAGCTAAAATATTTGTTAATTATGAGTGCCGTGCTAGAACTTGGAATGAGTTAAAAAGAAGTCTAATAAAAGAATTTTCGAAAAAATTTAATTCTTGGCAAGTACACCATAGACTTCAAGAGACGAAAAAGAGAGATGACGAAGGATGTACAGCTTACATGTATCGTATGCTTGGGATAGCAAGTCACATGGAAATGGAAGAAGCTGCCAAAATGCGGTACATCGTAGAAGGAATAAGAGACAAAGAAGTTAATAAAGCAATACTATATAGGGCAAAATCAATGAAGGAACTTAAGGAAAATTTGATTATCTATGAGGAACAAAAATCTCGTATAGCAGAGTCGTCTGTGAGACAGGTTAGACCTGAAGACAACAGGAAATACAGACAGTCTGGAAGTGTAGTGAAATATAGAAGGTGTCATAATTGCGGCGATAAAGAACATGTGAGTGCCGATTGTCCAAACAAATCCAGAGGTCCTAAATGTTTCAAATGTAGAGAATTCGGACATATTTCAACAAACTGTGCGAATATACTTAAGGCTAAGACGCGTTGTGATGGGTGGCGCAATGAAAATAAAAGAGGTGTCAAGCAAATTAAGATTATGGAAAAGAATGCAGTGGCAAAGATAGACACAGGGAGTGATCTTAATTTGGTAAGAAAGAGTATGTATTTGCGTTTAGGAACACCTCAACTTAAGAGAAAAATTATTAGATTTGATAGTATAGGCGCCGTGAACGTACACACCATGGGACGTTTCAAAACGGATATAATGATTGACGGATTAAAGGCAACGCTAGACTTTGACGTAGCTCCCGATAACTTCTTAGGACACGATGTACTATTTGGTATTGAATTAACTGAACAAATGCAAGTAAGAGTGAAACATAAACAAGTAAAGTTTAAACAAATCAAAACAGAACAACGTGAGAACCAGTGTGCTACCGAAGATAGTGAATGGAATGAAGTGTTAAATATAGACGTATGTAGTGAACACGACGGTCGAGATAAGGTCGAATTGGACCATATTGAAGATAGAAAAACCAGAGACGACATTGAAAAATTAATTAGTGAGTATGCAGTGACGAAGACAAAGGACACAGGTGTGCGTATGAAAATCATACTTGAAGATGATGCACCGGTCTACAAAAACCCACGGAAATTGTCAGTAGAACAAAGGAAACAAGAAACGTTAAAGGAGAAACAACAGGAAATCGAGATTCTCCGGAAAGAACGAGATTTAGAACGTGAACGAATTACGAAAGCCGCAAATCAAGCAGATCAGGCAGAACAGTCGCTTATTTCAGTAGTAAAAGAATATGAGCAGTATCGCGAGAAAATGCAAAAAACCGTTAGTGACGCGGAGGTTGCGTTTTCAAAATTACTCGAAGAGAAAAATGCACTTGCTTTACAATTGGAGGAAGAGAAGAGGAAGTGTGAAGATCTCCTGTTTCGTTTCGAGGAAGAATCGGATAACAAGGATGATATTCAGAAAGAAAGAAGTGAGGAATGTGTGATAAATACTGTAAATGAAAATAAGATCAAAGATCACGAAAAGCTGTTGCTGGAAGAAAGAGAACATGTCGGTCAACTAGAACGTGATAGCATAAAATTATTCGAGACAGAAGAAGAAATGACACGTCTTCGCAATGAAGTCTCAAATGCTACTGCTCAAGAAACGCAGCAAGTCGAAGACTTACAGAGTCGCAATAAAGTTTTGGACGGAAAGAATAAGTTGATAGAAGATGTGAAAAAGCAATTTGAACACAGTAGAAATACTTTGAAAGAGCAGTTACAAAAGCTGCAGGAACGATAGAAAATATTAAAAGAAAGATTGAACAATTTGATTATGAAATCGAGCATAGACTAGGTACGGCGATTCGTGATGTGGGCGCGCTTAGTCGGAATAAAGTAGAAGAGTTATTAGTACAGGAAGGCCGAAGCGGTTTGAGTGATCGAGTTTGCAAAGCTCAAGAAGAAGATGACGATTTTGAAGGAGACGAGGGATGATCGTTATCCGTTGAGGTTAATAGTCGTTGAAGAATAGTAAAAATCAGGAGCGCAAGTGTAGTTAGTTATATTGGGTACATCTGAGGGCAGATGTGTTTGTCAGAATGGCCGAAGTTGTGGGATGGTGTGACGTTAGTGAGAGTCGTAAGTGTTTGTTTATAAACGTTTCCAAGATATGTTAATGTTGTCAAGGAGTGTTGTGAGCGTTACCAGGGTTTGTTTAGGGGGAAATGAGCGGTGAGAGTTGAATTAATCGTGATCGAGAGAAGTTTATCGTGTTGTTGTGGCGTAGAAATAGTGATATTATATTTGATTTTGTGAGAGTGAAATAATATTGTGTTTATCATACTGTTCTTTCTGTAATTTACAATAAACATTCCTACATATATTTTGTTACTTACTGTTTTTCTTATTGTTTTAATGTCATAGATCTTTAGTGCGAACGAGAAACTTTTCTCGCTGTATGTTTAATTTAAGTTTCTTACGTCTGTTAACACTAAAAAGGACTTGAAGTTATAAAATTTTTATGTCAAATCTCTTGTGCGAAACGATTTCTTCATATTATGTTTCTATCATAATTCAGAATTGTTGAGAATTCTGGATCTTTGAAGCCGAAATAGTGTTATAGGAACACTAAATTTATACCGAGGATTAATATTAAAATAGTAATATATTTATTTCATGGACGATTTCTTATATATTCATCGATACACACTTGCACGCGTCTCAGCACTTTCTTCTATACCCGACTGTTAACCGACTGAACAGTTTACATTCCTTTGTTTTCGAGACGCTGCGACATACATACTTCCACACACTGATATTCACATACAAGTATTTCAACTACGCATTTAACCCAGTCCAGCACAGAAATTTATACATATATCAACAAGAATAAATGTTTTACACTCTAAATACTTCAATTATTTTGAAATTTTACCTTATTAATCTCTTCAAAAGGTTTGCCATGGTATGAAGATATGTATGAGAAATTAACAAATATAGGAAGTTTAAAACATCAACCTCTTTTCGATGCATAAAAAGTATGTCAAAAATGTACTTCAAATAGTTCAATGAAGTGTTTGCAGAAATAACAAAGTTGCAGTCCATGTAATGAGGGGAGCACGAGGCGGCTACGGATTCTCAGGGCGTAAGACCACGCCTTGGGAAACCCCGATGAATCTGATATTCTCCTATAGGCGGGTAGTGGCTGGTCGACGCCTTTGGCCTCCGCCAGTTTGCCGATCCGGTGCGGAGAACCTCGGAGAAGTTGGTGGGCCCGTATCTGTCAAGACCACTCACCTCACTTTCTTGTGGCGCTCCCCGTCACCCTGCGCCAGCCTTGACCGGGGTAGGGTGCGAAAGAGTGTCACCAGAATGTAAACCCTTGTTGACGACCTAGACGATTCTTTACAAAGTATTATGGATAGAAACACGAACCAAAAAGTGGTTTACGGTGCAGGGGAGGGATACCCCAGTACCGAGGCAGCCGCGGGTTGTGAAGCAGGCCCCGCTGCGTCGTCATTGAGCAACCGTGGCCGTCCGGGGATGGGCCGCTAGGCCACCGGACACGTTCTTTGCGTCTGGCGAAGGGGACACGCGAACCGGGGGGTCTCGAAGAGGGTCGGAGGAACCCGACGTTATGACCGTTGGCCCAGGATCTTCGTGGGGTGACGGGTATCGTCGTCTTTTCCGTCGTCGACGTTGCGAACAGGGGCGTTGGCCCCCGGTGCGGCGACCGGCAGTGGCGGAACAAGGGCAAGTACTTTCGCGGAGGTGGCCGCTCGGCTGCCGGTGCGTCCCCGCACGGGAAGGGAATCCATGCGAGAAGCGGGCAGCGGCGATGGATCCGGAGCTATCGGGGCAGGAAAGAGATATAACGCTAGTGGGCGAGACGCGCGCGGCAAGAAAGTGCCGGGCCTTCCCAGACCCCCACGGTGTGCCGCGGTATCGCTCACCGAGAGGGACCGCTCGGGCTTCACGTACAGGAATGCGATGTCGGTGATGAAGAGGGAAGTGAAGTTCTCCGAACTCGACATCACGGAGTTATGACTGAGGAGGGCGATCACGGGGGCGCTGCTGTTCAAAATCTCAGGCCAGGACGCTGGGAGCAAAGCATCGCGACTGGCCGAGCGGATGGCGGCCACGCTGAAGGACTTGCCCGCCAAGGTAACCGTGCCGCGAAGGACGGCCGAGCTAAGAGTGACCGGACTGGAGGACTCAGTCACCCCGGAGGAGGTGGCAGCCGCCGATGCTGAGGCCGGGGGCCAACGTGGGAGTCATACGCTCCGTTCCTCGAGGCCTCGGGTCGGTGTGGCTACGCTGCCCGCTGACAGCGGCAAGGAAAATCGGCAAAGGAGGAGACGCCCGACCAAGTGGTAGGATTAACATAGGTTGGTCAGCGGCGAGGGTTTCTCCCTCTCCCTGCGCGCCGAGTCCAATGCTTCAGGTTCATGGAGTCGGGTCACGTACGCCGGGATTGCACATCGACGGCCGACCGGTCGGAGTGCTGCTACCAGTGCGGGGCAGAAGGACATCGCGCCAGGGACTGCTCGGTACGAGTATTTAAGTGTCCGGTGTGCGCGGACCTGGGACTGCCCGCGTCGTACCGTATGGGGTGCCGGCATGCAAACCGCCTGCCCGTAAGAAAAGAGCCGCACAGGAAGAAAGGACCGTTCCGGGTGTAGCGTAAAAGTTAAGGTAAAAACAAGAAACTAGTCAATTTCCGAACAGGAGATCGAGTTCTTTTATTTTTACTCAATTTATACAGTATAATTTTCGGTTCGCGATAATACACTTTTGATACTTGGGCTAGTTGAGAATAATTTCAGACTGGCAGGATGATTTTGAAGGGAGCATTTATACCCCTTTATTCGTTGGAGTGGGAGAAATCTTTGCTTATACTTATCATATATTTCGGAGAACGGCTAGAGTGACTGAATGCCACCCAGGCAGCTGAGAACGGACGTTGACCGGACGGTCACACGTGATAAGGCGCTCGGAAGTTTGGTTTATTATATGGCAGCTCGAATTTCACCCGTGACACGGGCGACGGCGGGGACGCGGCGACAAGGAAGGAAACGATGCCACCGTCAACTGGTCCCACGAAGGTCAGAAGAGAGGACAGAGAAGTCGGACACACCGACTGCGAGGGGAACGGCCCAGAGGAGGCTATGGAGACGGAGCCTTCCCCGACGTGAGCGGAAGAAGAGGAGGAGGACACCTGCTCCTGCAGTGCAATCTTAACCTCTCCCGCCGGGCTCAGGACTTAATGTTCCAGAGCCTGGCGGAGCGGCGGATCGGTCTGGCAGCGGTGGCCGAGCCGTACAGCATTCTCGATGCGACACGGGGCGCTGGGGATCTGATCGGCACGGTCGCCATATTCTGAACCGGGATCGCAGGAAGCCCCTTCTGCTCGGTGATCGAGCGGAGATGGGGCTTCGTGACCGTGAAATGGGGCGACCTGTCTGTGGTGACCGTCTACGTGTCGCCCAACATCAGCCGGACAGAATACGCCTCCTTCCTGGACGGACTCGCGGCTTGCACTAGGCGTTTGGGCGCCTGCTCGTCACTGGTCCTCGGGGACTTCAACGCCCACTCAACGGCATGGGGCTTCCGCAGGACCAACGGAAGGGGGCGCGACGTGCAGGACTGGGCGGCCGCACTCGTCCTCCGGCTTATGAACCGGGGGTCGTCCAGCACGTGCGTGGCGTGGCGTGGCGGGGCAAATCCATAGCAGACCTCACATGGGCAAACCCTGCCGCATCCCGTCGTGTTTCCGGTTGGGAGGTGTCCACGGAGGGGACCCTCTCGATCACCTCTACATCTTCATGGAGGTGGCGGTTGGCGGCGCGATGGGCGACCGTTCGTTGGGCGCGCGCGTGCCCATCGGCCCACCGGGAAGGAGAATTAGATTTCCGCGCTGGGCGGTGACCCGTCGCGACGAGGACTTCATGGCGGCGGCCGCTATAGCCATCGCTTGGTTGGAGGGATCACCGACCGACGAGGACGCGGAAGCAGGAGCGACCCGGCTGAGGCGCGACATGCACGCGATCTACAATTTGTGTATGCCGGGGTCCAGAGCCCCGCGCCGCTCCGGCACGGTGTACTGGTGGTACGAGGAGATCGCTCGTCTCCGCGAGGCGTGTGTCACGTAAAATTGTTACTTGGTTTGTAAGTGAGAAAAAGGCTGGGTCGTAACCCAACTATTGATTTTCTTTTATTAAACTTTATTATAAATTTTAGCACTTACAAGAATAACACTGAACCGGAAAAAGGAGGTAGTACGAGAACAGCGACTAGAACAAGAACAAGAACTACTCGGGTGATTTCGGGAGGAGTATTTATATGTGTCGGGGACGAAAGAACACCGGAACCTTTGGAATTTTGAATAATCCCGCAACATTGTAATCTAGAGTCTACTATAGCTGTAATTAAACAATTGTAGTTATGCAATCCGATTGTAATTGTTCGAGAGTTGTGATAATGAGCTTGGGCTCGAGGCAACAGTCAGTCGCCGAACGTAGCCGCGGTCACGGGATGAACGCTTTGTCTAACAAAGGTATGGAGTAATTCTATAGCTCTCCTTAAAAGAAATATTCGTGGCGGCACGCGACAGTAAACATTCCAACGGTTTCTGTCCCGTGGCTCGCCACACGCAGACCCTATTCTTCGAGTAAGATGATTGCCAGATGTCGATGCGTCTCCGCAGTACATGTTCAGCTAGCCTGAGGGCCGTTATAAATCTTAGGATTTAGTTGACTAAAGTCCTTCAAACAAACAGTCTTTGTCCCAGCTACGGGAAGATAGGAGAGACCTATTTTTCAACGAACTGCGTCTCCCACTAGCAACTTTCTCCCGAGGGTGGCTAGCATCTTTTTCTAACCACCGATATGGAGATTGACCAATTAGCAGCAACGCCAATTTCCCTTACTTTCTGAACGAAGGCTTTCCTCGACGAATCCGATGATCTCGTGTCCTTAGACACACCCCATCATAGTTTTCCTCTGCAGCATCATCGCGACGGAGAGTCATTCTCTCTCGCGATCTCATCGACGAAAAGAGTAACCCCTTACAACCGGTGAATATTGCTCATCCGACTTAGATTTTGCGAACACGTTCATCTATCATCCCGTCGACCGCGGATTCGTTATGGAACCTAGGATCATTGTCACTAGTTTCTCGAGTATCTAATTATCGCGGTTACTTGTCCAGTTCTATGATAATCGTACTTGCACTAGTCAATGTCTTCTCTACTGCATAACGACACGTGTAGACCAAACGAAGATTCGTTTCACGCCCCTAACTCTAATTCTAATGGAAACCCGACATATGAGTTTAGTGGTTGGAGTGGGAGAAATACTTTGGTCGCATTATGTTTGGATGTAACTCTGGACTTTGGCCATGTTTGGAGTGACTGGATGTTACCCTGGCGGCGACTCATGATAAGGCAGTTAGGATTAACTATCTTATCGGAGTAAAATTTAGCCTGTGACACGTGCATCAGCGCTCGGCGCCGGTATACCAGATCCCGCCGTAGGCGTCGGGTGGGCGAAGCCACGGTGGCTCGTCCGTACGTGGCCTACCGCGAAGCACGGAGGCCGCTGCAACGAGCCATTATGGAGGAGAAGAGGCGGGCCTGGGACGAGCGTCTGGCCAGCCTCGACCCCGCTCCCTGGGGGCGCCCTTACAATATGGTGTTGAACAAACTTCGTCCATGGGCGCCTCCCGTAACGGAGAGTGTGGACCCTCGGTTCCTGGAGGAGGTCGTCGACACCCAGTTCCCGGGAGCGACGAACGCGGAAGTTGGCAAGTTTACCGAAGAGGAGGAGCAGGAGCCTCAACCGCCGGAAGAAGAACCACGTGTCACCGCGGGAAGTTGGAGCCCGGAATTGTGCTCTCGACCGCAGCCGGGACGGTCATCGTGGAGGTTTTAGGCGGTTGGAGTCCGGGAGTCCGGCACTACCACGCTGCTTTTCCCATTTCCTCCACGTTAATAAAAAAAAGTCCATTTAATGAGACACGTCAGAGATCGAAACAGTAAGAATTTTTTTTATTTTTATTATTTAATTTGTACTTTATAATTTATCCAGCTGAACATTCGGTAAAATTTTCTAGCTTAGGGAGTAAGAAATGAGTGGAAAATTCGACAAGTTTGACCATCAACCTAATTTTCTCACACATATTTAAGATTATTCGTAACCAATTAAAACACTCATATCCGGAAAGTATCCGTCAAAAAGATACTTATTAGGTCATCCCATAAGTTGGTGCCGACTTTTGTGTATGCATTTCATGTGCCGATATATAAACATACGGCGATAATGGACCAATGCACTTGAGCTTAGCTGATCGAGAACAGGCTAGAGCAGATTTTCGTGGGTATAAGATCGTAATATAGTGAACACAGTGACTTCTAACAGTAAAAAATCATAAGTGAAATGCGTATCCATTTTCGACATCTCATGTAATATGAATTTCGGAAAGGAAGTTCTGTAATAATTGTCACGAAAAACATATGTGCCGTTTACGAAGAAAATGCGCTTTCATCTCGCACCTGTAGGAAGTGGTTCCAACGTTTTAGAGCTGGGAATTTCTGTTTAGAAGACGAGGAACACTCCGGGCGTCCTCCTCAGACAGACGAAGACAAAGTTCGGGATCTTGTTGTAAAATCACGAAGTTTGACCATTAATTCAGACAAATATTGCACTCAGTTAGAAAAATTAAGGGAAGCACTAGCTGAAAAACGACCAGGTTTAGTGAATAGGAACAACGTTATCTTCCATCACGACAACGCTAGACCGCATGTCGCGAAAAGCGATACAAAAAAAAGGTCTGAATTTAATTGGGAAATTTTACCACATCCCCCATATTTCCTAGACATTGCCCGATCTGATTACCACCTGTTCAGAGCATTACGACACTTTTTATTAGGTAAAAAATTTGAAAATATTGACATTCTCAAAAAGCTTAGAAAATTATTTTAAAGAAAAACAAGAGAACTTTTATCGAGACGAAATAATGACCCTACCAGAAAAATGGGAAGAAGTTGTACAACGAGAGGGGGATTACATTTTTTCATGAAAGTGAAAGGTATGTATACAATCTTAACATATATAAAGGCTCGAAAAACGGCACGAATTTATGGGATGACCTAATAGATGGAAGTTCGGGATTTGGAGTGGCCACCTGGTAATTACCGCGACGCCTTATATGAACCAGATGCGATTCTCGGGCAGGACGACCGTTAAAGGTTTACGCGACCCTAGTGCGGACCCATCATAAACAGTGGGCCTATTGTACAGCCAACGTGCTTTAGGACCATACTTGAAGAACCCATAAAGCACGTAATTTCTTTATTTTATGGTACATCTGAGGAAGACCGGAAACGCGGGTTTTTCCCAAGTGCAAGGTCACCCGCGCGCGAACCATTATTAGGACGGCCAGCCCATCCTTAAACATACGTCTTTACCCAATGATCAGTTAGAAACAGACTTGAGACACACCCACCACGAACTTTCCTCTACGACAGCAACACCACCAAGACTCACTCTTGCACCAGTATTCTAAGAGTCAACATCTTGTAACAGTATTCAGTAAGTGACAATTATATTTAACAGGATAGCCAGTGAACTCAAAGACATTTGTATTTAGAGTTATTGAGTGGAATAAATAAGGTGAACTAAACCTTGCTCTTTACATTTCTTATAATCCTCCACCTTGAACGCGAATAACGTTCACGGCTCGCGATACCTCCGATCAGTTGTGCCTGACTGGTCGCTAGTTAGTTGAGTGTTGTAGTAACGGATTCATAGGGAATTTCAACAATTTTTCATTTTTTGTTTGTTCATGCTAGACTGCATGCCAATAATGAAATACATCGCATAAAAGGTTCGTAAACTTGTACGCTATCTGTTTATTCGACCAGTTGCGGAGAAACGCGGTCGCGAAGAAAACGCGTTAGCGAGAGGCGTAAATTCTCGCTACGATTCTGATAATCGACATCGCGATTCAGTCGTTCCCCTGTTTTGGTTAGGATAGCAGAGGTAGTTCAAATGATTGTAACACTGAAGCGACCTTGATTTTATTCCTCTGAACCTCTCGATGCATTCGGTATGAATCCTTAAATGATTCATGCCGAATGCCCTATGATTTCTTCCTTTGTCATCGCTGGGAGAACCCACCACGCTCGGGTCTCGCAACCGTTCGCGCCTATGATTACGTATGTCACCTTCTTTGTGTAGATAAAATAACGGATCGAAGGCGAAGCAATGTTTCTAGAACTCGCTGCTGAACGACAACTATGCGTTTGTGACATCAACCACATCTTAATCTGCACCAGAGATAAGACATCGACCCCCGAGCTTCCGACTCTTTTGCGCACGTCACTACCTTATCATCATAGCCTACACCGAGCCTATGACACACCTTAATCTACATCATAGATGAAACACCGACCCACGACCTTCGAACTCTTTTGCACATCATAACCTACACCGAGCCCTTTAACATCCCCAAACCAAAACGCATATAAGCCGAGACTTCAGCTAGTTCTTGTTCAGCCTTTCTTTGATTCAGTATCATTCTACCTCTGTAAAAGCATTGTAATCATAGTATTTATAATAAAGTTCGATAAAAGAAAGTTAATAATTGGGTTACGGCTCAGCCTTCTTTTCTTTTACAATCGAAGATTCAAGTTTACGTGACACGTTTATCGTTACTTTGTGTATATCTCGACGGTCATATAAGACGATCTGTCTGCGACACTGTAGTACTAAGAGAAATAGTTAGGAATACAGCATATAGTAAGCCTCGGGCCGTAACAGGCTGCAATTAATTCTTCTTTAAAGTATTTCGTTGATGAACTACGCATTTTTATCCTCCTGTAAGGTATTATATCTGTAAGGTATTTAACGAAAATGTTCGGTAGTAAGCTTCTTCGCGTAAAATAATGAACTACTGGAATCAAGTTCCCATTTGATCGCCCGCGCCGTGAAAAAGAAAAGAGAGATTTTCACACCGACAATCACTTATTCATGGTATATCAGAGAGCACATCGTATTACATTACGATGAAATGGCGACTGCTACTTAAACGTTCGTAACTAACGGCGCTAATGTCACGTCGGAGACACAATAAATCACGAATCCGATAGATCGCCGGTGATCTCCTCGCGTCGCAGTTCAAACGTTTCATGAATAAGGTGAAGAAATTGAACTCTGTATATGAAAGTGTAAAAGAATTTATTATGCAAATCCAACCGAGTGACGGTTTAAAGTGTTACAGAATGATTCAAGGTATTACAAGAGACTGGGTCAAAATGTTTTAACAGATTGATCCGAGCGCTTATTTTGAAGGGTTTTTATACTGCGGTTTTAGTCCCTCTGGAGGGGTTGTCCTCTGGTGTATCTCAGAGGCGCCTATTTCGTTACTATTTGATTATTGTTTCGATGACTGTGGTATGCAGGATTCTGGCCTATCCTATTACTGTTTCTAAGCGATGGTCTTCTTGAGCGTGTGACACTAACCGCAGCTCTATCGTCGTCCGGTCAAGGTTAGGGTCTTTGTGTAGCAAGCCACGGGACAGAAACCGTTGGAAAGTTTGTTGTCGAGTGCCGCTACAAAAGCATAGCGCAGTATATTTATAGATATTTTGAAAATACTTCAAAGTTCGTGACGCAGTTGATTCGCGGCACGTAAAAATAAAGGAAGAAAGGGAGGGAAAAGAAGGAAGGAGATATTGGGGTGATAAAAATTAAAAAAACAATAATACGAAGAGGAAGAATATTTTGATGGTCTTTTTGATATCGCGAAAAACACCACCCAGCTGTATTAATGAACGCACTACGCCGCTCCAGTCGCGTACACTTGTAATCATTAATTCTATTAAACGACGATAAATGACGAGGATATCAAGTGACGTTGATCCTGTTTCAATAATTGTAACGTGCATCGTATATCGATTAAATCTGTCCATGTTACGCCACAGGAAAATAATATGGGTATATTAGATGCTTTTGTACGACTGCCAATTTATGCATAATTTCGATAGAGTAATTATTTTATGTGCGCTTCGATTAGCGCCGATAATAGCCCTATTACGGGATGTTACTTCGCGCGAGATAATCCGTACGCCATCCCTCGTTGCCTGGCCGCCAAAGGTCCACGTACAGTTATTCGGACCCTCAATAAACCTAAGGATCCACTTAATCTTCTTAACTTAATCTTTTTTAACTTAATCTTTTTTAACTTAATCTTTTTTAACTTAATCTTTTTTAACTTAATCTTTTAACTTGAAGTAATCTCTAATCCCGTTAGTGTCTTCGGTTTATGGATGGTCCTTAGAACATTCCTTAGGTTTATTGTACGCTCTTAATAATTACGGAGAAAGCGGGTATTTCCCAAACGGTAAAAGCGGGTTTCCCATGATCAAAGTTACCCATGAGCCACGTTGGTAGGAGGCGTCCTCCACCTATCTTCATTCATTAACGTTGGTTATAACCAATGGGCATCGTGGATCGTTACCCTCACTTTCTTAACGAAAAGTGTGAGCAACGAATCTGCTTTCTTCGTACTTAAAACACACCCACAACGAGCTTTCCTCCGTAATAACACGAGAGCGAACAGTCAGTCAAAGCTCAGTCGCCAAGTCGAAAAGAGTCAAAACATATTCGCCAACTCGAAAAGGAGTCTCATTCCGTACTCACTTGTAGTTTAGCTGTCGACATACAATTGTATCAAATATTAAAGTTATTGAAGTGTTGGAAATATATAATATTATAACCTGTTAAATTCAGCGTTATACTCATTGAACCACCCCTATTATCCTAATCGAAATAGGGGATCGATCTTTTCGCGGCGTCTATTATTCGAATCGTAACGGGAAGTTACGACTCCCATTGACGCGCTTCCTCGCAATCGCGTCTCTCTGGAAACGGTCGAAACACAGGGCGAAAGTGACGGGGCAAAGATAGCACTTGCAATGGATACCTTCAGAAAGAAAAAGGGTCGTATTATAACAACAGATTGTCATTCATACGTTACGACAAATGTATGACGTAATATGCATTCGTAAATAACGAATACAAGCGTCGGGTAATTCAAATATTATTTCAACAAAAGTTTGGAAAGTTATGGGAGAATGACTACAGTATTCCATCTATATCTTAGATGCTTCACGAGTTTGTTATAGCGAAAATAATATCGTCAAATATTGGAAAAGAGTAATCGAACAAATATGTGCAAATAAAGCGACAAAAGAATTTTTTATTATCTGAATAATAGGCCCTTCGGCGCGTAAATCTCATCATCCCACTTCGGAGCGTTCACTTCTTTCCAAATCAATCGAATTACTTTTCTATAGGTATGTCGGAGATGAGAGGACGCCGGAGACCTTCCCTCGTGAACTTCGAGAAAATCCGTAGAATTGTAACTAAAGTTTATTGTAACTAAACAATCTGCCGCCATTCTATCCAATTGTACTTGATTGCCATTTGCGATAATAAACTTGGGTTCGGGGCGACAGCCAGTCGCCGAACGTAGCCGCGGTCACGGGATGAACGCTTTGTCTAGCAAAGGCATGGAGTAATTCTATATCTCGATTTAATTAGGAAATAGTTGTAACACTCGACAAACAAACAAACAGTCTTTGTCCCAGTTACGGGAAGATAGGAGAGACCTATTTTTCAACGAACGGCGTCTCCCACTAGCAACTTTCCTGCGAGGGCGACTAGCATCTTTTTCTAACCACCGATATGAAGATTGACCAATTAGCAGCAACGCCAATTTCCCTTACCTTCCGAACGAAGACTGCCCTCGACGAATCCGATGATCTCGTGCCCTTAGACACACCCCATCATAGTTTTCCTCCGTGGCATTATCGGGACGGAATTTCATTCTTTTTGCGACCTCATCGACGCGGAGAGTTACGCCTTACACGAGTGTTACACGTTTGAGCTAGTTTTGGGAACAAGTAGATCTATCATCCCGTTGGCCGCGGATTCGTTATTGAACCTAAGACCAACATCACGAGCATCGCGAGTGTCCTACCGCCGCGGTTGATCGTTCCGTTTGTAGTATCCACACTTGTGCTAGCAAACCGTACCTTTGTTATACCACAACGATGGCCAGTCCCAACGGGGATTCATCAAACGCCCACAACCCTTCTCCGACAGGTATATACGTACATTGTACATATATGCACATTTACATATACAGGATGGTTGGTAACTGGTGGTACAAGCGGAAAGGGGGTGATTCTACGCGAAAAATGAAGTCGAAAATATAGAATAAAAATTTTTTTTTTAATTTTTCCATCGAGACAACGATCTACAGTGAGATCCGTTATAACGAGACGTGATAAAGTGCACGCGTACGCAGCGAAAAATGTTTATTCTATATTTTCAACTTCTTTTTTCGCGTAGAATCACCCGCTTTCCGCTTGTACCAACAGTTACCGACCACCCTGTATATGCCAGTACCTTCTGCTATTCTAATGAATAGATTCGGCAGTCAAACCGATTAACTTTACTTTCTGTAAACTTCTTAGTTTTAGTATTCTAGTACACAAATAATATCTAATTTTCAAAGAAGCATGAGAGAAAGGAAGACAAATGGCTTACTTCCATAAGTTCACTTATCGTAGGCAGTTGATATAAATAATAGGAAATTTAAGGGATTGTAATGCCATACGGTTGCTATGATCGAGCGAAAATGCATGCTTCTTCCTAAAAAATTTTTGCTTCCGATGCGTATATGATTCACTATATATCGTTAATTAAACTTATCATTAGGAATACTTTTTGATCATGGGACTAAACCTATGGTCTTCAAACGCTGTCACTCCAAACAACTTGAAACGAGTTCACAGTGCCTAATTGTATTAACAGATTCCCGCGCGTTCAGCATGATACAGCTAATTTAATGCATTAATCGGTATGCTTTGATTTAACGAACCTTGTGGAACATTCTATAATCGGTAAATTTGTCTCCGACATATTTTATAATATATTTTATTTCTAGCTAAGTAATATACCAAGTAGAAAGGTACTTTCACTATCCGAACGCACTACGTAACCTTTTTGTATAATCCCTTGTAATTTAGAAGCTACATGTCCATGTGTCTAAATCATTTATGCTTTATACTGTAAGGAAAGGTAAGGCAAACTCTTCTCAAACCCCCGATACGCAGCCGAGTTTCTGAACGCTACCGCAATTCGCTTACAAAAACTTATATGACAACGACCATACCAAAATCCACGCCATTCCATACTACCTAAAAGCGGACCGTTAGGTTTTGACTTGACCTTTGCACATGGCCTAACATTACATTTTCCCTATTACGAAGGGCAATTAGGATCCACCCTTGGCCCTCCTATTCCTACAGGCGCGACATATAAAAGCTGCAAACATTCTGCTTTAACTAGTGTTCTAGGGGGTTCTGGCGAGAGTTGGCTTATGCAAATACGGACCGAGGAAGACCTTACCTGGCCAATGATGAGGGAACTCTTCACTACGCGTTTTGGTGGCAAAGGAACAGTAACCGCGGCGCTGATGAAGATACCCAAGGAACGACTATTGAAGGACCAAACCCCGGGAGCCTACGGTATACAGCTTAATTCCCTTCTGAGGACGACGTGGCAAAATTTAACGATGACCGAATCGATGATCACCCTTTATCTACTGAGTTCGCAAGATCGACGCTTCAGACGATTAGCACTTGCGAAGGATCTCAAGACCGCGAACCAATTTCAAAACGAGATAACAGTTTTCTCTTACAAGGATGAGTCTATGCCTTCGCCAGCTAATCAACAGGCGGGCCCTGAAACTAAACGAAGAAGGCCATCAGACCACCGAATTAAGTGCTACCGCTTGGTAACTACGGACATAAAGTACCTGAGTGTCTCAAGAGGATAAAATCGGAGCCGGACTAGTACATACGAAAACCAGGGGAAAACCGATTGGCCACATCGTCGGAGGTGTTCTGCTACAAGTATAACGAGGAGGGGCATATCACGCGTAATTGCCCGTTGTTGCGGAAAGGATACCATAATTCCTATCATGAGCGCCGAGTTGACTCCTGCGTGGTGAAAGCTCAAACCGGTGAATTAAGCCATCTGGGTGAGTCGTTCCCATTTTACTTCGATTCTGGAGCCGAATGCTCAATAATTAAAGAATCCGTAGTCTCGAAATTTTTTGGCAAGAGAACGACTGATATAGTAGTAATGCGAGGAATAGGAAATACTTGTATTAAAAGTACATCACAGATTTTTTCCACCGTATTTATTAATGGTTTTACAATGTAGGTAATTTTAATGTCCTTGCTGATAGCTATTTAAAATATGATATCGTGATTGATCGTGAAATTTTAAGTCAAGGTTTTGACGTAATATTACACAAAATAGCCTCGCTATGTGTAAAACGAAATAATTAATGTCTGTAATAAAACCGCTGAAAACGAGATCAATAGTAATGGAGTTGACACTAATGTATATGGTAATGATAAAAGTCGATTAACTTCTCTTCTTGAAAAATTCAAAGATTCATTCATTACCGGTTTCCGACGTACTCGCTTAAGTACAGGCCAGTTGGAAATACGGTTAATTGATCCTAACGTCACCGTACAAAGAAACCCCTACAGACTTAACGAGGAAGAGCGGAGAATAGTACCTGAAAGAATAAGCGAATTAATTAGAGCAAACAATGTAAGGCCTCGCAATTCACCGTTCGCGAGCCCTACGTTACTCGTGAAGAAGAAAGACGGCTCAGATAGATTATGTGTAGCTTCTCGAGAGCTAAATAAAAATACGGTCGCGGATCAGTATCCGCTACCTCTTATTGCGGATCAAAATTGCGAGATTGCAAAGGGCGAGATACTTTATTGGTCTGGACATGACCAGCGTGTTTCACCAAATCTCTGTTCATCCTAATACTACGGAGTACGCAGCATTCGTTGCTCCCGACGGACAATACGAGTGTGTAACGATGCCGTTTGGATTGAAGAATGCATCGTCCGTCTTTCAGAGGGACATTCTCAAAGCCTTAGACGACCTCGCTTATTCGTATGTTGTTGTCTATTTGTATGATGTTGTAATTATTGCCAACTCGATACATCAAGCTCTAGAAAGATTATACATTGTACTAAATACCCTCGTAAATGCCGGATTTTCTTTTCATTTCTCTAAATGCTCTTTTCTAAAGACATCGGTACTTTATCTTGGATACGTCATTCATAACGGAATAGTTCGCCCCAACCCGGGTAAAATACAAGCCTAGAGTTCTTTACCTGAACCAACGACCGTCACACAGCATAGGCAGTTCATAGGTTTAGTTTCTTACTTCCGAAAATTCGTCTCTAAATTTTCACAGGTAATGAAACCTCTATACACACTTACTTCCGGGAACAAAAACATAACTTGGACAGATGAACACGAAAAGATGAGGCAAAAGGTAATTTCCGTCCTGACTGATGCGCAGGTGTTAACGATACTTGACCCTAATTATCCTATAGAATTATGAATAGAGTAATAGAATACTACAGTAAAAGAACTAGCCCTGCGAAATCTAGATATCATTCATAGGAACCAGAGACGTTAGCAGTCGTACACGCTGTTAAACACTTTCGCCACTATTTACATGGACGAGAATTTCTTGTTGTTATTGATTGTAATTCCTTGAAGGCATCGAATAATACGATGAATTTAAATGACAGGGTTTACTGGTGATGAGCCTACTTACAAACTTTTAATTTTGACATTGTGTATCGAAGAGGTAAATGAATGGCTCACGTAGATTTCTTTCCGCGAAATCTCATAGACATTGATCATAGTATAATTAACAAAGTCAAAGAAAAAGAAATTAATTTGGCCGAAATCTCAGCAGATTGGCTATTAGCAGAATAACGTCGGGATCCTCAAATTTCAGAAATTGTCATTAAATTGCAAAATGATGAGCTCGCGGAAGGCATCGCAAATACATATGAATTACGATCTGATACCCTTTATCGCAAAATACAAAGAAAAAGAAACCGAACTTTCTGCTTGCCTATTGTCCCAAGAGGTTTTAGGTGGCCTGTTATTAATCATGTGCACCAGTCAATACATTTAGGTTGTGATAAAACACTCGAGAGGTTGTATGCGTATTACTGGTTCGAAGGAATGACGAAATATGTTCGTAAATTTGTAGAGAACTGTCAAGTTTCTAAGTCAAGTTCAGGTAAAATACAAGACGAATTACATCCTATACCTAAGATCAGCATATCTTGGCATACAGTTCACATAGACGTAATAGACAAGTTAAGTGGTAAAAGTGATTTGAAAGAATATGTTATTGTTTTGGTCGACGCTTTCACTAAATTTGTATATCTACATCACACCCGTAAAATAGATTCTCTTAGTACCGTCAAAGCACTTAAGTCTGGCATATCTTTATTCGGTAGTCCTCGCTGGATAATAACGGATCACGGTAGGTGTTTTACGGGTAAAGAGTTCCAGGAGTTCTGCCAAAGCAAACAGATTAAACTCCACTTGATAGCAACCGGTGTTAGTAGAGCTAACGGGTAGGTAGAGCGCATTATGGGTACGTAGAAAAATATGTTTACCACGATAGAAACGACCGGCCCAAGCTCACTATTACAAATATTGAACAAATGCAATCGGATTAAAGAATTTAGATTATAATTTTAAACGTTTTTCCTAAAGTTCCAAAGGGGAGGCTCTGGTGTCCTTTCATCTCCGACATATATTATATAACGTGTATGTATATCTTTTGTGGAGATGAAAAGCACTTTACTTCTTTCAAGTCTTCTTTCAAGTTTTTAAGTCTCAGAACAACAGTTCAATAAAAACAGCTTCCTGCTTAAATATCTACATTTAGTAGCAACGTCACGGTAAAAATTTAATAGTGCACCATACAAATGTAAGGGAAATAAAAATGGAAACATACGGTGGAAGCGAACAACAGAATTTATTCAATATTGGTGTCTTTCAAATGCTCGAGTTTAAAAGTTTGAGTGGAAAATTACCTTGGTGTGAATATTGTATCAGGGAAAAATTCGTCTTCTATTTCCCATACGTTTTAAATCAACTCTTTTTCTCTGCCTCTACTGGATTGAAAACTTTTTTAATATTTATTTAACCAAGCTGAACGAAATATTTTCCAAAGTTACAGCAATTTCGTAGTAACGTTTAATTATTTTAACGAGCAATTTGCAATATCTATAATGCGATACAATTCGAATTAATTTGAGGTGTCGTCGGGGTCACCAATTTGAGGTGTAGTGTTGTCCGTGATGATTGTAGATGCTGGCTGTAGATGTCGCTGCTGGGGTACTGCTATTTTTCTTCTAATTTAAATGCGTGGAAGAAAAATAGGGACTACGGGCGCCGGGATTCGAACCCGGGTCCCGAACGTTCATAACCTAAGGCGCTAACCACTGCGCTACCATCGTCAGGTAGAAGTTAGTGTCGAGTGGCGGTATTTGTTGTCGAGTGCCGCCACAAATTATATATGTACGTATTTAAGTATAATTTTCTACTATTAGTACGGTACAATTATTTACAATATGCAAAAGGATTGTCATGAGATAAATGCACTTGAGCCTAATTACTTAAGAAACCAGCTGATTCCTTCGTTTTGTTTCACTTCCTTCGAAACGAACAGGATGTTACGTCCCGTGATCCTCTACATAAGCCAGATTCCATCCCTCGGGCAAGATGGCCACCAGATAACTAAACACCCTCATTTCGGACGCTCAATAATCTTTAGGAGCTGTTAGAAAATAGATGTATGTACATCTGTATTGTATGAGGGAGGAATGAAAGAGAGGAATACAGAAGGAAAACGCCATGAGATAAGCGCATCGCGTATGTGTAGAATGAATGAATGTGCAATAAAACAAATTCATTTCTGTTTGAGAAGTACAAGAGAATAGAGCGCTGTTCGTTAATATTTCAAGTTCGTGTGTTATATATAAAATAGTCATTCTTTTCTAAGTAAATTTGTGGTTGCAATCATTGTGCAGGACTGATTGTGATTATCGTGTAATAGTGAGTGCCGTGAATATATGATTGCCGTTTGAGAACACGAAGGAACATTCGAGAACGAGCAAAGAAACCAAATGGCTGAAAACGATATTTATGATACCAGTATTTGGTGGAGAAGATTATAGTATGTGGATAAAACGTATAGAAACGTTTTTGAAATTCAAGAGATGTGATGAAGTTATGAAACAGAAAAAGAAGACGAAAGAGATAAAGCTGATTGGGAAGAGAATGATCTAAGAGCAGTGAACTATATATATAGTGCTACCTCGAATAAGCAATTGCAATTCGTTAGTGAAGAACAAACGGCGTATGATATAATTAGAAAGTTTGATGAGATGTATTGGAAAGAATTAACGGCACTGCTGTGTACAGCAGTATGTGATTGTGTACAGGAATAGATTGGGAAGAATGAAACTTAATAACTATACTATATACTGATTCAGCGACATTTTTCAGTAAATTTGAAAAGGCGGTAAATGAACTGAAAAACGCGGGTGCTACTGTGAAGGAAAATGAGAAATTGAATTACATGCTCAACGCGTTGCCGGAATGGTACAGCTATATAGGCGATTTAATAGACGCATTAAAGAAAAAAGATCAAAGTGTGGTGTACATTAGAAATAAAATACAAATGGCTGAAATGAAAAATCAAAAGGACGACCACGCAGGAAGAAGATCGAATATATTTGTTGCGGAGAATAACAAGAAAGAGAGACTCTGTTTCAAGTGTGGAAAAATTGGTCATTTCGCACGAGATTGTCAGAATGCTGGCATACGGGAAACAACGGTGGTTCTTGGCGGGGGCCAACACGTACTCACGGCCGAGGCAGAGCCGGGAAAGATACCACCACAGAGGGCGTGGGAATTTATGAAGCTTTCGTAATCTAAACGAGCGGAATAACACAGGAACGAGCGCGTGGTTGGCAACGGTAAATACAGCATACAACAGCGAAGTAAATAATTTAAATAGTATTGTAGTAAATTGGTTATTAGATAGCGGTTGCACTGATTACATAATTAATAATGATGAATATTTCGATGAATGTATTGAACTTAGAGAACCCGTAAATATATATTTACGAGATAATAGTGTCATTAAAGCCACGAAAGTAGGAAATGTAATTAGTTGTTTTGAAAGATTTGGTAAGACAAATGAGATAGTAATGAAGAACGTGTTTTATGCAAAAAGTATGCATTCGAATTTAATAAGTTACGGGAAGATAACTGAGAATAATACGATTGCTTCTAAAAGAAATTTATAAAAAATTATAGATAAAAATGGTAAGGTCACAGCAGTAGCTTTTAAACAAAATAGAACGTACAAAATGCATTCGGTAAATGTTGTTAATAGTAAAAATAACACGAGTCAGAAAGAAAAGAGGATATGTAAATTTTAGCTATTTAAATATTTCGTATAAATAACAATTGTTGACGGGTATTCCAAAGGAACTTGAAGCAGAATTTCTGAAATGTAAGACGTGCATAGAAAATAAAATGCATAATTTGTCATTCGAAAATAGTAGAACGAGGGCCAAAGATATTTTAGAAATAGTTTATATTGAGATGTGTAGTAACTTTACAACAACTAATATAACTGGAGAAAAGTATTTTGTTTCCTTCATTGATGTGTAGCGGCACATGAGTTATAGGACGATTCGAATCGAGAGTGACTCATGTTGTTGTTTTACCTCGGGACATTGACACCGTTTCAATGCATGAGATATAAAAGTAAACAAACTCCGGACAAAGCAATATCGTCGCTATGTGCAACCGTCAACCGGAGTCGAATTCAAATTTTCCGGCACTCTCCCGACCATTATAAATAAACGGGCATGCTCTCTAAGTATTCAGTATTCAGTAATCATTACGTAGTATCCGTATATCGAGTAGCATTGAGCGAGCGACAATTAACTCTGTATTCTGTACTTAGATCGATTTTAAATACATCTGACTATATCCAGCATTAACTCGTTTCATCATTTGAATCAACACTTGTTTCGACCGTTCGTGGGGAGACGCAATCGCGAGATAGCACGTCAACGAGAGTCATAAATTCCCGTTACGATTAGATAATCGACGTCACGAACTGATCTATCCCCTTATTTCTGTTAGGATAATAGGTGTGGTTCTATTAAGTATACACTGAATTAACAGGTATAAATTACTTATATATTATTATAGCTTATTATTATAGCTTATTCCAACTGTTACGCCGCGCGACCCTCTACCTGGACCAGGTCATACGCCGCGGGCCAGACGGATGCCAGATGTCCATTCATCCTTACGGCGGACCCCCATTAAGAATAAGGGCCCATCATAAATTCCAGTAATTTGCAAGCGAAGGTTCTTCAAAC
The DNA here is from genome assembly GCA_911387925.2 of Bombus hypnorum. Lineage (NCBI taxonomy): Eukaryota > Metazoa > Arthropoda > Insecta > Hymenoptera > Apidae > Bombus > Bombus hypnorum. The sequence continues at coordinate 20,034,474 of OU427021.1, forward strand.
CCAACAAATAGCCTTTTTTGAATCGCCTTTTTTACGATTATTGTCTACTACGGCTCGACCCGGGAAAGTTAGTTTTTCCCACTTGCGATGCTTCCTACTAACAACCTTCTATCGAAGGCAGTTAAAACCTTCCTAATACAACCAGCAACAATGCATATTACCCTCACTTTCCTGCCCCAGCTTTCCTCCGACATAGCATCGTCGCTGTGTCACTCGCTTCCTAAGACAGCACGCGGGTCAGGACGTCTACTGCTCCTACGACTTCAGGAGAGTCAACTACTTCTCCTGCACCATAAGGAGATCACCTCTACTTATTTTACAAGTCAAGTAACTGAACTCCAGTTCAGACATCAGATCAAGCCAGTCTACATCAAGGATCCACGCAAATCAGTCGGCATACTACATTCTCGTCCTCTACGACATCGTCACCGAACTTGACTGATTTTCCATCGTTCATACAGTCAACATCCTTCGACCGGGTTTACACCCGAAGATCAGTCACTTACATATCTTATACACACGCAACAGCGTGACTATCACCTGCATAAAGTTGTTGGAATAAACAGTGCTTTATAACTTATTACATCAGTGTATATTGAAGCAACCACCTCTGTTGTCCTAAACGAAACAGGGGAGCGACTACTTCGCGGCGTCGATTAACTGAATCGTAGCGAGAATTTACGCCTCTCGCTGACGCGTATTCCTAGCGACCGCGTCTCTCCGCGAACGGTCGTAACACCAACAACTTGTTGACTAGAGAGATATAAATTGATAGAGTATAATTAAGTTTCGATTGGTAGATAAAGTTACAGTGTAGAATACGCGACGTAAGCTTAGATGGTGACGGGTCAAAAAATGTATAATGACTGACTTTTTGTGAGGATGATGCTGCGGAGGAAAACCTAAGATGGGTGGGTCTAAGGACACGAAAAGAGCTGATTTGTTAAGGACAAGTTTTCGTTAGGAGAGTGAGGGAAATATACTTCGCTGTTAATTGGTTATTTGCCAGGTTGGTGTGGTGAGGAAGAATGCTAACTGCCCCCGAGAGAAAGTTGCTAGTGGGAAGCATCATACGCGAGAAAAACCAACTTTCCAACATCCCGTAGTAAAACTTAAGGAACATTCGAAATAAAAGATGCTTGTTTGGTCTGACTTAACTATGAAATTCCTGAGATTTATGAAGGGTCCTTAAGAATATTGTGGGTATGCAATAAGGATGTGTAAACATCTGGCTGCCATCTTGCTCGCGGTGTGTAGCCTGGTCTAGGTAGAGAATCACCAGACGTAACGACACGTTTAATATTCACCACAGATGATTACAGTAAAATTGCAAAGATCTATTGCATAAAGTCTAAAGCAGAAGTTTTTGATTGCTTAGTTCAATTTGTAAATGAAAGTGGGAATTTAACAGGTAAAAGGGTTAAATTTTTGAGATGCGACGTCGGGAAAGAATATTAAGTAGTACTACTCATAATATTGTCAAAGAAAGGGGCATAACTATTAATAATTGTCTAGCCTATATACACGAATTAAATGGAACCGCGGAACGACTTAATAGAACAAGAATGGTCATGCCGCGTTGATCATTAGTGGAAGCACAAGTACACAAACAATATTGGTCGGAAATTATGTGTGCAGCTGTTTATTTAAAAAATCGCACGTTAGCAAATACTATAGAAAAGAAGAAAACCTTATGATATATTTTTTAAGAGAAAACCAAATGTCACAAATTTACGTTCACATAGAAGCAAAATTTTTGTGAGAAGACCAGAACAGAGAAAAATTTCTAAATTTGAAAAAGAGGTAGATATGGGAATTTTATTAGGTTACAATGAGGTCGGTTACAGAGTTCATATAAATAATAAAATAATAGTTGCGAGACATGTTGATATCGTAGAAAAAGATGTAAAATGTTTCGGTTTAGATGAATCAGACGAAGAAAATAACGATTGTGTAACTTTTTTTTTATTTATTTGTTTAAATTTTACAATTTGTCCAGCAGGACATTTGGTAAAATATTATATCGGTATAATGATATAACATGTGGGTGGCTACCCTCAGCGGGGTACCATCATCGTGTTTGTTAGGTTATATCCTTTGTGAGATCTGCTGGGTGATTCCTTTTTAATCTTCTTTCTATGAACGTGCTGATTGTTTCCGCTGCCATCCGGTTCGGGTGCGTTGATATTCTTCCTCTGTACCTTCTTGCGAATCTGCTAATCTCTTCCTTGACCGTTGGTATTCCAAGGTCTTTCCGTATGTCCTTTCTAACGTACCATGGGGCGTTTACTATTGTTCTGAGTATTTTAGATTGCATTGCCTCTAATTTGGTTATATGGCTCATTGCTGCTGTTCCCCATAGTGGTATTCCGTACGTCCAGATTGGTTTTATGATGGTTTTGTATATTTTTAATTTGTTTTCTATACTTAGTTTGGATTTTCAACTTGTTAACCAGTACATCTGTCTCCTTGCTATCTGTATTTTGCTTATTATTAATTTAATATGCTGTTTCCATGTCAATCGTGTATCAAAGTGGAGTCCTGGGTATTTGACTTGCCTTGTTTGTATTATGTGCGTGCCGTTGAGTATAATGTTTGATGGTATCTGTTTTCGCAGTGTGAATGTAATGTGTTTGCATTTATCGGGGTTTGCTTTAATTCGTTTCACTTGAAGCTACTTTTCTATTTTTGTGATGTGTTCTTGTAGTAATGTAGTTGCTGTTGCGGGGTTAGTGTGCCTGACTAGTACAGCTGTGTCATCCGCGAATGTCAGTATTTTGCTATTGTTAGTTGTTGGTATGCTGGCAGTGTATAATGTGTATAAAATTGGTCCTAGGACGCTTCCTTGCGGGACCCCTGTCTTGATGTCTCTAACTTCAGAGTGTGTATCTTTGATTTTTACTGTGTAGGTTCTGTTGCTTAAATATGATTTTATTAATTGGTATATCTGCTCCGGGAACTGTTTTCTGATTGTTTGAAGTAGTCTATTGTGGTTTATTTTATCGAATGCTTTTTCGATGTCCATAAAGAGTGCCGTGCAATATTGTATTGTTTCCAGCGCCTGTAAAATTTCGTTGGCGAGTCTGTGCATTTGCTCTATTGTGGAGTGTTTGTTTCTGAATCCGAAATGGTGATCCGGTATTAGTTTCTTCTTCTATAATATAGGTTTTATTCGGTCGTAGATGACTTTCTCTAGTATCTTAGAGAACACAGGCAGTAATGAGATTGGTCTGTATGATTTAGTATCGTGCGGGTCTTTGCCTGATTTGGGTAACATTATGATTTATGCCAGTTTCCAACTTTTTGGGAAGTATTGTATTCTTAGTATTGTATTCTTACTATTGTAGTGATTTGTCTTATCGCTTTCGGTGGAAGGTTTTTCAAGACTTTGCCATTGATTAGGTCGATTCCTGGTGCTTTGTTATTTTTTGTTTTCTCGATTATGTTTCTAATTTCTTGTGCTGTTGTTTTGGGTATGGCGTAGTGTTTGTCAGTTGGTGTACTAGTGGTTGGCGTTTCCCCGTCCGAATGACTATGGTGGTTGCTGTTGCTGATATTGTGTGGTGTAAATGTGTTGCATAGGTGGTTGGAAAATTCTTTAGCTTGCTCTTCGTTGCTTCTTGCCCATGTGTTATCTGCTCTTCTGATTGCTGGGACCATTTTTATTGCCTTCCTTATTTTTTTGTGGCTTTCCATAAGGAGTAGTTGTAGTTCTAGTGTGCAGATAGTGACTCGATGAATTTTGCAAACTCGTTGTTGTTGTGCTCTTTTATTTTATTTTTTATTTCCTTTGCGAGTTTGTTTAGGTGTTTTTTGTTTTCCTTTGTTCTGTGTTTTTGCCATTTTGCTTTCGCTTTTCTTTTTTCTGTAATCTTTTCGAGGATGTCTATTGGGATTATTTTTGTTTGTCTGTTGGTTGATTCGGGTATAATGGTTTCCCTTGCTGCTTCCTGAATAGTTTCTGTAAATGTTGTTATTGCTTGATCGATTTGTTCGGTTGTTTTCAGTGGGATGTTGCAGTTGATTTTGCTCTCAATTATTTCTTTAAATGTTTGCCATGTGGTGGTTTTGTTGCATAGCTTCTCTGAATTGCTGTAAAGTATTGGTTCGTTTCTGTATGTAATTATTATGGGCGTATGGTCGGAGGTAAGCTCGAGGCTGGGTGCTATGTTTAGTTTATTTGCGTTTAGTCCCTTTGTAACTACAAAGTCTAGGAGGTCAGGTTTTTGTTCAGGTCTGTCGGCCAGTATATCGGTCTTCCTGTGGATAATATATTGAGGTTATTGTTTCTAATGAATTTTTCTAAGATTCTACCTCTGGGTGTGGTGATTCGTGATCCCCATAGTGTGTGCTTTGAATTATAGTCCCCAGCTGCAATATATTTGTCTCCTAAGTGTCGAAAGTACTCTTCCCACGTTTGGGATGTAATTTTGTGTCGCGGCGGTACATATACTGCCGACAACTGTAGTTGGTTGCTGCTAAATTGTACAGTGACGGCGGTTGCTTGTATGTGTTCCGTACTGACCTGGCTGTGTAAGTGATGTTTAATGTCGTTTTTTATTACTACTGCCGTCCCTCCTTGTGCTTTTCCTGAGGGATGCTTATGAATTTTGGGAAAACCCCTTAACACTTTAATCCAAATTCTACCACAGCCGTAATTAAGCAATTGTTGTCATTCAATCTGATTGTATTTGTTCGAGATTTGTGATAATGAGCTTGGGCACGAGGCGACAACCAGTCGCCGAACGTAGCCGCGGTCACGGGATGAACGCTTTGTCTAACAAAGGTATGGAGTAATTCTATAGCTCTCCTTAAAAGAAACATTTGTGGCGGCGCACGACAGTAAACATTCCAACGGTTTCTATCCCGTGGCTCGCCACACGCAGACCCTATTCTTCGAGTAAGATGATGGCCAGATGTCGATGCGTCTCCGCAGTACATGTTCAGCTAGCCTGAGGGCCCGTTATAAATCTTAAGATTTAGTTGACTAAAGTCCTTCAGACTGACAAACAATCTTTGTCCCAGCTATGGGAAGATAGGAGAGACCTATTTTTCAACGAACGGCGTCTCCCACTAGCAACTTTCCCCCGAGGGTGGCTAGCATCTTTCTCTAACCACCGATATGGAGATTGACCAATTAGCAGCAACGCCAATTTCCCTTACTTTCTGAACGAAGGCTTTCCTCGACGAATCCGATGATCTCGTGTCCTTAGACACACCCCATCATAGTTTTCCTCTGCAGCAGCATCGCGATGGAAAGTCATTTTCTCGTGAGGTCGTATTAGCGAGTTACTTAGTGTCTGTACGCTCGGTGGATATTCCACGTTTTAACAAAGAGTCCGACTTAGATTTTATGAGCATGTCATCAGTTTCTCGAGTATCTAATTACCACGGTTACTGGTCCAATTCTATAATAATCGTATTTGCACTAGTCAATGTCTTCTCTATTGCATAACGACAATGTGCAGTCCAAACGAAGATTCGTTTCACGCCCCTAACCCTAATTCTAATGTATACCCTGACATATATATATTGGGTTGGCAACTAACTGATAGCGGATTTTGTCAATAGGTGACCTTAGCACATTCTTTTGTTTTGTCAACGTGTTCAAGGCACATAACCTATATTGTTTTCTTGTGGTATGGACTTCCACCTTTAATTCAGTAAAAGAATTGTATCGATTAGTTATTTAGTTTCGTTTTTATCCCAATTTTAAAATGGAAGAACAAAGCGCGCATTTCAGACATATTTTATTGTATTATTACCGAAAAGGCAAGAACGCATCGCAAGCACACAAGAAGTTATGTAGTCATGATGACTTGAAAGAAAGGCAGTGCTAAAATTGGTTGGCCAAATTTCGTTCTGGCGATTTTTCAAATCGTCATAGCACAACGCTTGAGATTGCAGAGAACCTCAATGTATCGCATATATGCATTAAAAAAAAATGAAAACAGCTTTGCTATGTCAACTCGATTTATGGGTCCCTCATTAAATTAAGGAAATTCATTTGACGCAACGTATTAGCATCTGCATTTCCCTTCTGAAACAGAACGCAATTGATCCATTTCTGAAACGACTGATTACGGGCGACGAAAAGTGGATAGTTTATAACAACGTTAATCGGAAACGATCGTGGGTGATGCAAAGTGAACCAGTCCAGACGACACCAAAAGATGAGATTCACCAAAAAAGATTATGCTGTCAGTTTGGTGGGATTATAAAGGAATTCTGTACTTTGAACTTTTACCAAGAAACCCTACGATTAATTCAAACGTATATGTTCAACAACTCGCCAAACTGAGCGATGCAGTTCACGAAAAGCGACCAGAATTCCCAAATCGTAAGGGTGTTGTTTTCCAGCATGATAATGCAAAGCCCCACACATCTTTGGACACTCGCCAAAAGTTATTGGAACTAACTTGGGATGTGTCGTCACATCTACCATATAAACCCGACCTTGTGCCTTTAGATTACCATTTATTTCGTTTCATGCAGAACTCCTTAAATGGTAAAATTTTTAATGACGCTGATGATGTAAAATCACATTTAATTCAGTTTTTCGCTGGTAGAAATCAGAAGTTTTATGAACATGGAATTATGACACAGCCTGAAAGATGGCAAAAGGTCATCGACAAAAACGGACAATATCTAATAGAATAAAGTTTTATTTGTCAGGAAACATTTTGAATTTTCCTTTTTATTTAAAATCCCTTAGTTGCCAACCTAATAGTAATAATATTTATGCAAATTATTGTAGTGTAGATACTCCTCTTACATTTGATGTGGCGATTGAAAATAATGACTGTAAAAATTGGAAAATGGCTATGGGTAAAGGAATAGAGTGTCTAAATAAAAATAAAACGTGGACATTAGTTGATAAGATATAAGGAAGAAAAGGTTTTGGTCACAAAGTGGATTTACACAAGAATGTCAGACGGTAGATATAAGGCTAGGTTAATTGTAAGAGGTTTTCAATAAGCAGATGTAATTGATGATATATATTCTCCTATAGCGAAAATGAAAAGGTTAAAAATATTATTATCACATTGTTGTAAAATGGGCCTACTTATTGTACAAATGGATATAGAAACTGCATTCTTAAATGGTAAACTAATCTCTGAAATATATGTCAATCAGCCGAAAGTATACGAAAATGGGGTATGTAAAGTAGAAAAGGCATTATATGGATTAAGGGAGAGTCCGAGAGCTTCGTATGAGCGTTTACATAAATTTCTGATAAATTTTGGAGTAATATACATTGCTGTCTATATACCTTTAAGAAAGGAATAGATATTGTTTATTTACTTGTACATGTAAATGATTTATTGATTTGCAGCATGAGCAAAGGGAAAATACAAGACATGAAGAAACTTTTATCGGATAAATTTAAAATGAAAGATTTAGGTAAAATAAAAAAGTATTTAAAAATTAACGTTGAATATAATTATTATAAAAATAAAATGAAGCTAAGTCAGACAAAGTATATCGAATTATTAGTAAAGAAGTATAAGTTGTAAAATAGTAAATTATATAATACACCTATGGAAACGAATTTACTAAAAATTGAAAAGGATGATGTATGTGAGAGTAATGTTAAATGTAGAAACGTGATTAGTTCATTATTATATGTAAGCTCAGCTACAAGTCCTGACATTGGTTACAGCGTTAACTATTGTTGAAGTGGTCACCACTTATAAGAAAACTCTACATCTGGTCTTTTTAGTTTTCTCAAGCACTGAAGCCATCGACAGCGCGTAGACAAAAGACTGCGACGAAGTCAGACCATAAACAGTAGACAGGCGACGTTGGCTTCGGGGTTTTCAGTTATTGGGTAACACAGCTATCGTGCGGATCTGGACCAGCTCAAATTGTATTCTTATTTATAATTATACTTCTAGTTAAATATATTTTCTGCCTTACAATTTATCCACGTGTTTTCTCTGTTTACACATCGAATAACCTCAACAACTATTTAAGTAGATTTCAAAATTATAACAATGAAACTCATCATAAATATGCGTTGCGAATACTTATATATTTGTACTTAACAAAAGACTTAAGATTAGAATATAAGAAAAATGAAAAGGTTGAATCTTTAGATTGTTATGTATGTGGGAGAATATAGTGTTAGTAACTTTGGTAACGGTATAGTTCCATTGGGGCATTCACGCGGAGCAGACTTAGAGAGGACGAAGCCGTGAGCGTGATCGAAATCTCCGGAAAACTGGAGAATTCGGACAAGGAAGTTAACCAGAGTGAAGGGCTAGTGCCTGTGAAAAAAAGCGGGTGTGGGAACTAATGGAATCCGGCCTGGAAAGACGTTACAGACGAAATTAAACCGAGTGTGAGGTTATGATAGTGAGGTAGCCATATTGGGACGCGTGACAACAGCGCCGCTACACGAGCTACCCGGGAAAGTACACGGACGCAGCCATATTGGCACGCGCGCCGAAAGCGCGTCGCGCGGGCCATTTGAAAGTGACAGTGACTGATGGAGTGACAAGTGCGGAATAAGTGGCCATTTCGCGCGCCCAATGGGAAAAAAGGACACAAACGCGGGGAAAGATAAAGAGGTGGAGAAAACCATGAGAGGAGGGGGTGAAGCGGAGTTGGCTGCTGATACGACATACGTCAGCACCAGAAGTATGAGAAAGGCGGTCCCTCTTAAGGAGAGGTTCTTCTACTCCACACTGAACGCGGGGGACCTACGGATGGATGAAACGACAGAGGAAGAGGAGACCCCCGCCGTCGAAGCGCCCCGCGCGAAGAAAAGGAAGGCCGGCGGATCCCCTGAGCTCCCCACGGACATAGCCGAAGAGATGAGAACATCTACTACGGCGGACATAGGAGCGGAACTGATCCGTCGAGTTTCTGAGGTGATCAAGGTTGCCGAGACATCCCGCAACCTCTAAGACACACAGGGGAAAACGCTGAAAGAAGCGGCGAGGTCCATTGCCGCTGGCGTAACAGAGATGGTGAGAAGAATGGACCCCGCCGCGGGCGCCTTCGCGATAATGGAAGGACGCATAGCGGCATTAGAGGCGGAGAACGAGATGCTCCGAAAAGAGCTCGCCTCGTGCTCCACTGCAGAGAAGAGCAGCGAGACAGCGCGTCTCGCCGCAATCAAACGCAAGATGGAGGAGCTAGGACCCTCGCTGCTCCGGTTGATGGAAGAAAGCCTCCAAAATATAGAAAGAAGAAAAGCAAAGGAGGTGGTCCCCGACGAGAAGACCAGAACAGGAGAGGGTGGAGCCTGGAGTTCCAAACACTCCAGCGACCAAGGGAGGACAAGCAGCTGCCATGGAATGGCAAACCGTCAAAAAAAACAAGAAGAAAATGGAGTCGGAGAAAAAACAACCAGCGAAGCTAACTCCCGGGATAGGGGCGAAGAACCCGCGGAAAGCCCCAGAGGGAAGATCGGAGAACGCGCGAAGAGGGGGAGACAAGCTGCTCCCCCGCATTCACCGCGAACATCGGCGGTAACGATCAAACGATTCGTGCCAACCCTACGCGGAGGTGTTGGCCGTGGCCAGGGACAGCGTCTCCCTGGCCGAGGTCGGTATGAAGGCAGTGAGGATGCGCAAAACTATTACCGGAGAGGTCGCTCTGGAGGTCTCCGGGGGCTAGAAGTGGGAGAAGGCCGCTGCGCTCGCAGCACGGCTGACCCGGACCTTTTTTTTTATTAACGTGGAGGAAATCCGCACGGACACCAGGCCGCTTCTGGGGAAAAGCGGCGTGATAGTGCCGGGCTCCAACCGACTAAAACCTCCACGATGACCGTCCCTGCTGCGATCGAAAGGGGCCCGAGAACCGGTGTGAGCGATACACCGGGCCCCCCTCCGCGCTCAATACGTCACATAATGGAGCGATGTGCGGCCACGTCACACCGCGCCTCGTCTCCGGAGCCGCCGTATCTGGCAGTCCGGTTCCGCTACCGGGCTGCATTGCGGCCCCGGAGCGCTGAGCCGTCAGCGCCTAAGTTTGCACCCCACCGGGGTACGCGGCGGACCTAGCGCGCCTCGCCGAAGCGCGTCTGTGGCCTCTGCCGCACCCTCGCCGGTCAATCCTCTCAGGGTGAGAGTAGCGTACCCTCACCCTCTCCGCGGCTTCTTTTCGAAGCATAACTTGCTAACAGAAGGAGGTCACGGCCCTCCTTCCTCTCTCGCTTACCAACAATGCCTCGAGGATCGTCGGTAGCGAGAGGTCCCACCCGATTTCCACCATGAGGTCGTGGCGCGGCCGCGCCCACGCCGGGCAGTGTTCCAGCGTGTGCTGCGCCGAATCCACGCTCGCATCACAGTGGTGGCAGCGCGCGGTCGCCTCCTTGCCGATTCGGTGCAGATACTCACCGAAGCAACCGTGTCCGGTGAGCACCTGCGTCACCCTGTAGGTCAGGGGAGGCCCGCCGCCGTCCAACCAAACGTCCCAGTTTGGAAGGACGGCCCCGAGGACCCTTATTCCAGGCGCACCCGCTCTCGTGTCGAGGCTGGCGCCATCTGTTGAGCAAAGCCCGTCGTGCTCGAACCAAGACGTCGGCACTTGCCGGGCCCACGGCAAGCCACGGGCCCGGGGCCACGTAACGGGGGAAACCCGGCTAGCACCGCCGCCGCTGCCGCCGAAATGGTGCAGAAGCCGCTCACTACCCTGATGGCCACCGCCCTGTGCAACCTCCTGATCGCTAGGAGTCTGCGACGGTTGGTCATCGGGTCCTCTGCCCAGATCGGAGCTCCATAGAGGAGCTTCGATCGCACCACGCCGGCGTCGGGCCCGCCCAGCCGAGGCAGCAAACGTCCTAAGGCGTTCGCCGTCGCCTCCACAGACGGTGCCAGGCGCTCGGAGTGAGCGCCAAAGGTCCAGTGGCTGTCGAGGGTCAGGCCCAGATACTTCATGCTGGTTTTGACCTCGACCTCGGTCCCCTCCAACCTCAGGCGATAACCCGCTGGAGGCGTCCCGTGATCGGCCAATCTTGTAAGGGCGCCCCCAGGGATCAGAGTCGATGCTGGCCAGAAGCTCGTCCTAGGCCCGCCTCTTCGCCTCCTTGATGCCTCGTTGCAGGGACCTCCGCGCTTCGCTGTAGGCGTCGTACAGACGGGCCACCGTGGCTTCGTCCACCCTTCGCCTACGGCGGGATCTGGTGTACTGGCGCCGAGCGCGAATGCACGCTTCGCGGAGACGAGCGATCTCCCCGGACCACCAGTACACAGCGCCGGCGCGGCGCGGGGCTCTAGACCGCGGCATACACGAATCGCAGATCGCGTGCATGTCGTGCCTCAGCCGGGTCGCTCCCGCTTCCGCGTTCTCGTCGGTCCTGGATTCTTCCAACCAAGCGACGGCGAGAGCGGCCGCCGCCATGAAGTCCTAATCGCAGCGGGCCACCGCCCACCGCGGGAATCTTCTTCCCCTTGCCGGTGGGCCGATGGGCCCGCGCGCAATCAACGAACGGTCGTCCATTGCGCCGCAGACCGCCACCTCCATCAAGATGTATAGGTGGTCCGAGAGGGTCTCCTCTGGGGAGACCTCCCAACCGGAAACACGGCGGGATGCGGCAGGGTTTGCCCATGTGAGGTCCACTATGGACTCGCCCCGCCACGCCACGCACGTGCTGGACGACCCCCGGTTCATAAGCCGGAGGTCGAGTGCAGCCGCCCAGTCCTGTACGTCGCACCCCCTTCCGTTGGTCCTGCGGGAGCCCCACGCCGTTGAGTGGGCATTGAAGTCCCCGAGGACCAGTGACGGGGAGGCGCCCAAAGGCCTCGCGCAAGCCGCCAGCCCGTCCAGGAAGGAGGCATATTCTGTCCGGCTGATGTTGGGCGACACGTAGACGGCCACCACTGCTAGGTCGCCCCATTTCACGGCTACGAAGCCCCGTCCCCGCTCGATCACCGAGCAGGAGGGGCTCCCCGCGATCCCGGTCCAGAATATGGCGACCGAGCCGATCAGATCCCCAGCGCCTCGTGACGCGTCGGGGATGCTGTACGGCTCTGCCACTACCGCCAGAGCAATCCGCCGCTCCGTCAGGCTCTGGAACATTAAGTCCTGAGCCCGGCGGGAGCGGTTAAGATTGCTCTGCAGGAGCAATTGTCTTCCTGCTCCTCTTCTTCTCACGTCGGGGAAGGCTCCGTCTCCATAGCCTCCTCCGGGCCGTTCCCCTCACAATCGTTTGTTCGACTTCTCTGTCATTTCTTCCGTCCTTCATAGGGTCAGTTGACGGCGGTATCGTTTCCTTCCTCTTCACCGTGTCCCCACCGTTGCCGGGAGAGGTTTTTGTTTTCTGTGCGGTCCTCTTATTACGGGCAGGCGGCTTGCATGCCGGCGACCCCATACGGTGCACCGCGGGCATTCCCACGTCCGCGCACACCGGACACATGGGTACTCGCGTCGGGCAGTCCCTGGCGCGGTGTCCTTCCGCCCCGCACCGGTAGCAGCGCTACGACCGGTCGGCCGTCGATGTGTAATCCCGGCGCACGTGACCCGACTCCACGCACCCGAAGCACTGGAGTCGGCGCGCAGGGAGAGGGGTAACCCTCGCCGCTGACCAACCTATGTTAATCCTCCCTCCTGGTCGGGCATTTCCTCCTCTGTTGATTTTCCTGGCCGCTGTCAGCGGGCAGCGTAGTCATACCGACCCGACGCCCCGAGGACCGGGGCGTATGACTCCCACGTTGACCTCATCGGCGTGTCAGCCCCAGGCCTCAGCAACGGCGGCCGCCACCTCCTCCGGGGTGACCGAGTCCTCCAGTCCGGTCACTCGTAGCTCGGCCGTCCTTTGCGGCACGGTTACCTTGGCGGGTAAATCTTTAAGCGTGGCCGCCATCCGCTCGGCCAGTCGCGATGCTTTGCTCCTAGCGTCCTGGCCTGGGATTTCAAGTAGCAGCGCCCCCGTGACCGCCCTCCTCGGTCGTAACTCCGTGATGTCGAGTTCGGAGAGCTTGACTTCCCTCTTCACCACCGACATCCCATCCCTGTATGTAAAGCCCGAGTTGTCCCTCACGGTGAGCGATACCGCGGCGCACCGTGTGGGTCGGGGAAGGCCCGGCACTTTCTCGCTGTGCGCGTCCCGCCCACTAGCGTTGCGTCTCTTGCCTGCCCCGATAGCTCTGAGTCCACCGCCGCTGCCCGCTCCTCGCATGAATTCCCTTCCCGTACGAGGGCGCACCGGAGGCCGTGCGGCCACCTCCGCGAAAGTCCTTGCTCTCGCTCCGCCGCTTCCGATCGCCGTCCCGGGCACCCAGGCCCTTGTTTGCAATGTCGACGATACCCGTCCCTTGGTTTTTGCCGACCATACGAGGGCGTCGTTCGGTCCCGAGTGACGTACGGGGCCCCGGTGTGGGTGGACGATCTGATGGCGAGTCGTCGCAGCATCCTGCTCCTCAGGAGGCTGCACAGGGTAACCGCCATCAGAGACGTTTGGGGATACCGAACGGTGTCCCACGCGTCGGCGACCACTCTAGCCGCGTTCCCCCGTGGGAGCTTCGGGCACTGGCGTCAAAAGAAGATACGCCCGCTGGAGAGTATGGGACCCAGGGGAAGACTCGACCGAGTAGGCGGCCCCAAACAACCTAGGCACCGCCGAGGAGGACGCGTGGGACCAGTGGCGATCCCAGCTGATCAACGAGGGAGGCGAACATCGGGACGCGGAGGCGGTCCTCCCAAACTGGGAGACATGGAGAAGCCGCCGCGATCTCCCGCTCACCTACAGGATGACCCAGGCGCTCACCGGACACGTTGTGTTCGACGAGTACCTGAGGAAAATCGGTCGGGAGACGACGGACATCTGTCACTACTGCGGGGAGGGCGGAGACACAGCGCAGCACACGCTAGAGCTTTGTCCGGCGTGGGAGCTGCCCCGCTACACCCTGCGGCACGTCAGAGGCGAAAGACTGATCCCCTCGGCGATTGTAGAAGCGATGTTGAGAGGGCCACAGGAATACGAGGCCGCCCGCCTCTTCTGCGAACGCGTTATGCTCGCGAAGGAGCGAGCAGAAAGAGAGAGAAAGAAAAACTCTCACCCTTGTAGGATAAGACGATGGAAGAGGGTGACAGTCAGACGGCCTAGAACCGCTTCATCGCCGTCTCAACGGACCACAACTAGAAGGGGCGATAGCGCTAGGGGCAGTGCCCCCCCTCCCTAACGACAAATTGAACAGACGGAGAATTTTAGGACTGGCTCGAACAAGAGGACGCGTGAAGGGGGTGCAACAGAAGATAATTCATAAAAGGTTCCTGGAACACTCCTGGCATACGGTAGGTGGAGTTTTAGTCGGTAGAAGTCCGATACTACTCTGCTGTTACCCGATTATTAGATAGCGGAGTGTCCATGAGGATTTCTCCACGTACAAAGAAAAAGTAAATGTTTCAATATTGTTCACGTCAACACAAAATCAATTATGATGCTCCGTCAGTCTATATACACGCAGTCACCATTCGTCACTCACTACTCTCGTTACAACGGTTCCAACGCTCTTTTTCACGCTGACCACACTCATTGACAACGCTTACAGCACTCAATTCTCAACTGACTAACGGCTATCTCTTATATCATGGCTCCGGTATACGCAACACGCACAGACCCACGACGTGGATGATCCATGATCTAGTAGACCTTCTTATTTTATTATTACATGCCGATTGGGGAGGCAATAGTAATGATACGAAGTCCACCACTGGTTATGTAATTCGATTATATGGTAATGTAATTAATTGTAAATCAAGAAAACAGAAATGTGTAACAAAAGCTTCGATGTTTGCTGAATACGTAGCATTATCAGAAGCAGCTGACGAATTAATATTTATTAAGGAAATGGTTAAAACATTTAATGTAAGGATAGTTAAGTCAATACAGATCCACGAAGATAATTCTGGAACTATTAATATAGCGAAATATGGAAATTTTACGAAAAATTCAAAACATATAGAAATTCACTATTATTATGTACATGAATATGTAGAAGAAAATACAATCGATGTAATTAAAATTAAATCTAATGAAAATATTGCGGACATGTTCACAAAGTTTTTATGTAGAAAAGAATATGAAAAATTTAGACAACTAATGAATGTAAAATGAAAGGAAATATGTAAAACCATAGTGTACAATACAAATGCAAGGAGGCGTGTTAAACGTTATATAGTATTACTTTAACAGGACCCATCATAAATTTTAACATTTTTTTATAATTAAGCCCCTTAAGACAACACAAGTATCTTTTAAGTTGAAGCATTCTTTAGGGTTATTGTTCATTCCGGGAAAACACGGGAAAGCGGGTTTTTCCCATGTAAAATGCCATTTACGAGCAATTTTTTATTGGAAACGGTCAGCACCCATCCTTATCCACCAGTCTTTTTCTTATCCAATTAGCAACCGTTGCTCTCACTTTCCTAACCAAAATTGCCATCAACGAATCCGCTTGTCCCGTAGTTTAGATACACCCATCACTAGCTTTCCTCTGTGACAGCACCATCACCAAACTTCACTGGTTTTTCGTTCCTAGATTAGTCAACATCGTAACTTGCTACTAACTACTCGACCATTCGACACCTTTACCTCCTATTCATACTTCGCCGAGAACACGTCTACACGCATCATGCGTAAATACTTAGGTCTTCAAAGTTGTTGAATATAAAATGTACATTTCACCTGTTAACTCAGTGTTATAATCATTCCAACTACTCCTATTATCTTAACCGAATTAGGGGATCGTTATCGTATCGTAACGAGAATTTACGACTCTCGTCGGCGCGCTCTACCGCGACTTCGTCTCTCCGCGGACGGTCGAATACAGTATTTTAGCCTACTTTTGGGGATCCTCCTCAAATAAGGCACTGTATCTTGCGTCTATGACCAATTATGCCGGCGTTTAATTATTTATCACGCCATTGTCGGTAAGTTAAAGATCAATATCGCGCACAAAGTTGAAGGAATGAGTTGAATGAGGGTTCAATGAGGGATCTCAATTACTTTCCTTGTTAGTTATTCTTACATTTGATGTATTCATAATAGAGCGATCCAAAATCAGGTAATACCGGTGCAATTTTTGGAAAATGACCATAAACAAAGTTTAAAATACGACTCAGAAAAAAACGTTTAATACGTTAAAAAAGAAAATGGCCGGGCAAAATAGAAAAAGAGCCTCAATGTCTGCAAGAATGTAGACAATTTCATTATAATTCACTAATAATTTGAATAGGTGATATAATAAGTTGAATTCAAGTTTAAATAAAAAAATATTACATTGTAATTATATTTTAGATAAGCATAATCCAAGATATCAGCTGTTTAAAAAAAGTAAGAATTATATGTCGGAACTGAATGAGAGTTGCTCGCTTCGAATCTCCGGATACACGCGAGGACACTAAATCGTAGGGCGAAAACGCGAGGCTTGCTTTCTCAGCGATCGCCTTCTCTATATTGTGATGGCAAATTTAAAGTCCTTCGCCGAATACAAAACCGCTCTGTGTTCTCGCCTAATTATACTTCTAACAACAATTCATAGATGGCGAGCAATATTTGTCTATAATAGTAGCCGTACAAGTTACAATGTTGCCATTCTCATATGTTATCGCAAACGTGGATTCCGAGCTAAAGTGGATAAACCTGTATTTTAGTACACCTAGTATATCCGTAACATTACAATCTATACAATGTAATGATAAAACTAACTCAATGGAGTGGTTCTACCAAACTACTTGAAAAAGGTGCTTCTTTTCCGGATTAAACAGTTTCTGTTTTAGAGATGGGAGAAGTAGAATCAGTTGTTCCTCTCGATCAGGCAGATAACGTCGAAAGAAAGATGGCCGAAAATTTTTTAAAGATCCGGTTCCGTAATTCGTGAAAAATTCAATGATAACGGGTCGTTCGAAATGACAAATGAAATATGCGACGCGTACGTCTTGCGGATCTTCCACATAAGAACTCGCTGCGATAGTTAGAGCCTAACGTGTGGCGCTCGTGCGCGAGGCTGGCGACTCAATACACCTGAGGAAATTGCTGACTTAGGGCTTCGCCAGGGAGTTGCAGTTTTTTTCATAAATTCTCAGTCAACCCCCAATCTCGTGACACTTTTACATTGTACGCAGATTTCAACAATTAATTTCCCTCCATTGTATCATGGCGTATCTCTCGACACACCAACCTATCGACCCATCCATTTCCTTCGCTCTATTTCTCTCCTTTTTTTATCGCTCTTTTCACCTAGAATATTTTCCCCTTACTCTCTCCGTTCTCCGTACCTCTTCACGATAGCAAGCATTTTCAATAATGGACAAACCATCATTGATACATTGTCTTACCTCTCTGCCGCTACTATTGCGATTTGTAGTTTATGTCTGCTCTTTCTCTACGGTTGTACAGTCCACGCTATCATTGGCAAACACATCCCAATCTAATAGAACTAGAATCTAATGGAACATGCTAATAGAACATTCTACAAAAATTCTCGTGGTTCCCTGTCCATGGTCTCTATTTTTCTGCCTCTCTATCCACTCTTTCTTTTGCCCCTTCCTCTTTCTCGATTTCTCCCTCTATCCTTCTCTCCGTCCTTAAATCCATACGTTACTGTTTACGTATCTGTCTGTGAGTTAAGAACAATTTACCTTATACGGCACAGACCGGCAACGTAGTGTATCGGACATAGCATAAGAATTTTATACGTATACTTACATTGCTCCGGCAATCGTCTGTCAGTTGATGTTTAACATTCAAAGTGAACAGCTCAAACATTCACCGCGGTAGACATCGGCGGACGTGGTAGAAACAGCGATGGAGTGTTATAGCCACTTCAAAGATCTTGAAAATGATAAATTAAATGTACCCAAACACTCCTTAATACACAGGATATTATTGGTAGCGATGAAGCATTTCAGTTAACTAAGTATTTATTGAGATCATATCGAGCTTCACAAATTTAAGGAGATTAAAAAAGATTTTCAACCACTATCTCTCGCGTACGCGAAGAGTTTTGGAAAATGCGTTCGCTATACCAAGCAAAAAATTTAAACAAGCTTTACAATTGTGGACTAAAATTAGTGTCAGAAGATGCAGATGAAATCATATTGATTATATGCATTTTGCATAATTTACTTCGAGATTGCACTATTAATGTGGAAGATAAAGCCCATAATCATAGCGCTGAAAAATTTAACACAGTAAAGAAGAAATGCAGTAAATATTACATTTAATGTTCGAGATGTATTTCGGGAATATTTTATTATAGAAAAATGCCGTCTTGAATAATAAGGTATAATTATATAAAGATTAAATTAAAATTCATCTTACCTTCCTGATTCATTTCTTTTTCAATTCCCTTTCACAGGTTTTCTTTATAAATGGTGCCGCTATATTTTTGGTGATTCTCACAACATATTTATTTTCAATTAATTCCTCTTGATCCATTTTTTGCTACATTCGTGGTCTGTCATCTGCTCATTCACATTCTTTGCGAGAATGACTGACGTGCTGGTACGTACTTTTTATTGACGAAACGTTCAGGTCGGCAAATGACCTGAACCAGTTTTGTCGTACCAGTGCTGGTATGTGATCGTTCAAACTGGTTCTATACTTAAACCTGTTTACTTGTGGAAATCCATTAGAGCATATCGAAAACCGCCCTACGAATTTCTTTGCCTCCGCGAATGTCCACAGCAAAACCACATTATAATATAATAATAACAATAGTATATAGGCGACATTTGTATAAGGTTCGCAGACGCACTGCGATTGTCCCGTCCACGAGTGTTCACAAAAAATGCGGTGCTGTCGTTCTATTGTACGTACTGGCGATGCATACGCTAACCTCTTCATGTTTCTCCAGTAGTAAAAGTCGGAGGAATTTAAATCTGGGGACCGAGCAGACCAATATACAGGTTTTATTCGACCGATCCACCTGCTTTCAAAACAGCCGGTTCAGTGCTCTTGTATTGCGTTAGTAGAATGTGATGTTGTACCATCCTGCATAAACCATCTCTTGTTGCGTGTAGATTTTTACGTGTCCAGAAAGGTTCCTTACATATATTTGTTGTTCCACACTTCAGTTCTACCCAAACAGCTGAGCTAAACAGACGTGAGAAACTGTGCTTCAGTGAAAGTGCGACAATCACTGAATTTAGATGGATAAAACAACGAACACTGTCAAATGGTTAAAGCTCCAAAATGCAACAACAAATACTGCCAGTCAAAATAACAAACAAAGCTGAAATATGCTACATAAATAAAGCTACAAATACGTTAAGCAGAAAACAACCAATTAACAAAGATCAGGAAAGCTCACCTATAAAAGAAATGGAAACATATCAAGATGAACACTGGAAAGTAGCAACAACATACAAAAAGCGTAAAATAATACCAGGCAGATGCGCTATGAAAATTTCAGATACAGAAAAGCAACAATGGCTACAAGATATCATACTCCAAAATTCATTTAGTTCAGTGATAGAAGAGGTTCATGTGGATCCAAAAGAAAGACACCCAACTCATATCTTTAAACCACCACCGATCTACATTGATGCCAAAATAATAGATCCTCTAATTGAACTATTGAGCAACACTGCTGAAAAAGAAAACTTCAGTATAAAGCAATTAAAACTGGAACAAGTAAAAGTGCAAACAAAAACTTCAGAAGTCTTAAGAAATGTGACGCAAGCATTACAGGAGAAAAGCACTGGGATTCGTACGTTCCTCGTCAAAAAGATAACGCAGGTGTGTTAAATCTAATTTCTCAATGACGCGTGCAAAGTTTTTCGTCTGTAACGTATAATATCAAAACATTATGAGGTCAGGATATGCGGTTCGTTGAAAATAATTAAATATCTTATGAGGTTTAGTGTATAACAAAAAAATTGTTTTATTTTAAAAACGAAATGATAACATATGTATAATAAGAAAATAATAATAAATATAAATTGTAACAATAATTACTTATCAAACGTATATATTTATTTAATAATGAGTACATCCCCTTTTATTTTCGATTATTTCTATTGTACGATTTGGTATCGATTTATATAGTTTCTGAATGTAATTTTGACTTAACGTATCCCATTCGAGTACAATTGAATTTTTTAATTCTTGTACATGTTGATACTGCTTTCCATTTGCGTATACGCCGTGAACAAGTACTGCCCAGCAATTTTCAATAATATTAAGGTCCGGGGAGCGTGCAGGTCACGACAAAATAGATATATTATTTTCATTAAAGTATGATTAGACCAATCTTGATGTGTGTACAGGTGCACTAACTTGTTGAAAGATGTAATCAGGTCCAGAAATGCATTCTGCATGATTATTTATTTGTTCTTTGATTAAATTTATGCATCGGACACTACTTATTCTCTCAACGATGAACTCGATACTTGTCTTACTAACCGATGCTGGAGTCACGTCGGAGACACAATAAATCACGAAACCGATTGATCGCCGGTGATCTCCTCTCGTCAGAGTTCGAACGTTTCACGAATAACATGAAGAAATTGAACTTTTATATGATAATAGAGTTTATTATGCAAATCCAACAGAGTGACCGTTCAAAGTGTTACAGAATGATTCAAAGTATTACAAAAGACTGAGTCAAAATATTTTAACAGACTGATTTGAGCGCTTATTTTGGAGGGATTTTATACTGTTTTAGTCCCTTTGGAGGGGTTGTCGTCTGGTGTATCTCAGAGGCGCCTATTCCGTTACTATTTGGTTATTGTTTGGATGGCTGTGGTATGCAGAATTATGACCTATCCTGTCATTGTTTCTAAGCGGTGGTCTTCTTGAACGTGTGACACTCGCCCAAACCATCACGCTGCCTCCTCCCATTTGTCGTCGAATTGCTGACATTGTCCTTTTTCTTGTGTCATGAAAATAATATTGGAAACCATCAGGACTATCCAAGTTGAATCTTTTTCGTCTGAAAATAGTACCCTTCTCCATTTCTTTTTCCAATGCATTCTTTCTTTTGCAAAGCGTAAACGTTCTACTTTGTGTTTCGTTGTTAACGAAGGTTTCTTTTTCAATTTTAACTTCTTGATACTTTTGCAGGATAGTAGAACTCGGCGAACACTTGATACACTGACATTAACATAGATTTTTCCATTATTTGCCTCGTTAATTGTTTGCGTTAACTGCGAGTTGGAAGCTACACGCAAAATTACTCGCACATCACGATCGGATAACGATGACGGCCGACTCGTACTTTTTTTTGTCATAATCTTCAACATTTTTAAAGAAATTGTGTATTACTTTACGACTTCTTATTATTACTTTCGATATTTTTGCTACTGATAACTGTTGCTGTTTTAGTTCTAGAATTTGCTTCTTTTTAGACTCGTTTAATCTTTTTCCGCGTCCTATACTTACAAATTTATATAATATATATACTGTAATCTTTTCTCGTTGATAGATTATGAACTATTGAGCAATTTCTAAACATATTAACAGAGTGTGTTATCATTTCTACCTTAGTTTGGAATAGTTTTTCTTGGTTGTATAAAAACATCTACAACATTCTGACTTATTTCCAGCAAGCCGCATATCCTGAGCCCATAATGTTTTGATATTATACGTTACAGACGAAAAACTACACGCGTCATTCAGAAATTAAAGATAGCTCACATAGGCTATCTCTTTGACGGGGAGTGTATTGATGGAAATTACCTGTTCGCATTAGATGAGTTAGCTGTGATCACTGTCAGTGATATTTAATGTTGGCAATTTCTGTAGACCTAAAGTTATTTCTATTTCATGTTTCGTTGGATTTTGAACAGTTGATATCTATCTTGTTATATTTAGACACTTACTCCCTTAAACGTGCGTGTGTAAGTTGTTGGATTACCAGGACAAGTTTCATGTCTACTTTCATATTCTTTCGAAAGAGTAATCTATGTTTGATTTGAGTGTAGTTGAATAAATATTGCATTGGTAAATTTTGCTGTATAAAGACAACATCCTCTTTCGGTCGCGGGTAAAACATGCAGGACATGTAAAAAACATTTAGTTCAGCATGGATTGTGGCGTGCTGCGCTCTTAAATGCTTGAATTGTAACGAGGTTTACTATTTTGTTGCTGGCTGCTCACGGGAAATGCGTTTGATCGTGTTTACGCATCTAGATGAATGGACTATTCTGAAAACGAAATAAATAAGTTTATCATCTTCCATCTTTGGTATTGAAACGATTTCAAAATGTCTGTATATATTTTTTTCTAATAATGGCTGTTTAATTTCGAAATACAGACGAGTTGTTTGTAATATAAATATGTTTGTCAGTAAATTGAATTATTTTATATATGTCGGAGATGAAAGAACACCGGAGCTTTTGGAATTTTGAATAATCCCGCAACATTGTAACCTAGAGTCTACTATAGCTGTAATTAAACAATTGTAGTTATTCAATCCGATTTGTAATTGTTCGAGATTTGTGATAATGAGCTTGGGCTCGAGGCGACAGCCAGTCGCCGAACGTAGCCGCGGTCACGGGATGAACGCTTTGTCTAACAAAGGTATGGAGTAATTCTATAGCTCTCCTTAAAAGAAATATTCGTGGCGGCACGCGACAGTAAACATTCCAACGGTCTCTGTCCCGTAGCTCGCCACACGCAGACCCTATTCTTCGAGTAAGATGATTGCCAGATGTCGATGCGTCTCCGCAGTACATGTTCAGCTAGCCTGAGGGCCCGTTATAAATCTTAGGATTTAGTTGACTAAAGTCCTTCAAACAAACAGTCTTTGTCCCAGCTACGGGAAGATAGGAGAGACCTATTTTTCAACGAACGGCGTCTCCCACTAACAACTTTCCCCCGAGGGTGGCTAGCATCTTTTTCTAACCACCGATATGGAGATTGACCAATTAGCAGCAACGCCAATTTCCCTTACTTTCTGAACGAAGGCTTTCCTCGACGAATCCGATGATCTCGTGTCCTTAGACACACCCCATCATAGTTTTCCTCTGCAGCATCATCGCGACGGAGAGTCATTTTCTCGTGAGGTCGTATTAGCGAGTTACTTAGAGTCTGTACGCTCGGTGGATGTTTCACGTTTTAACCAAGAGCCCGACTTAGAATTTGCGAGCACGTTAATCTACCATCCCGTCGACCGCGGATTCGTTATGGAACCTAGGATCATTGTCATTAGTTCTCGAGTAATTAGTTACCGCGGTTACTTGTCCAGTTCTATGATAATCGTACTCGCACTAGTCAATGTCTTCCCTATTGCATATCGACACGTGTAATCCAAACGAAGATTCGTTTCACGCCCCTAACTCTAATTCTAATGTAAACCCGACATATACATTAGTTAGCAAAAACGGATACAACAATCGGTTTGGTCCGTATTTTGATTCTATTTCTTTCAGGTATTCTAAAGGTTATTGAATCGGTAATATTAATCAATTTGTATTAGGTCGTCCGAGAAGTTTCTTGCATCCTATAAGGAAATAATGGACGCACAACATTTTTCGTTGAAGAGAAACACTTTTCGGACTTTTCGTACTTTCGTACTTTCTTGTTGAGTCTTTGATGTTTTTAAATCGTCGAATAATTCATTGATCCACATGAAATCTCCTCAACTATCACAAAATATTGTACAATATCAAAGGATTTCCATGCCAATTTTTCATCGAAATCACATTCATCGAAAACAATCTATTTGTTTTCTATACTACATCTATATGTTCCGTCTAATCTAAAATCGATGAAAAACTCTGCCTTTTTAATAACTTCACTGTAGATTACTGTGGTAACTTAAATGGGTCTTAGAGTAAGGACAAGTAATGATGTTTTATTTGGAGTTAAGTTTAGTTTAACAAGCAATACTCAATACAAGAAACTGATTACAATATCGTCGTACGTCTTATTATCATACTCGGCTCTCAACTTCCTGATTCATACTCTCCGGCTCCTCCACTTACACTCTCTGACTTCTCGACTCACACTGCGACTTCTCAACTACCATTCTGGTCGTTCTAGCATCCCTTTGTCTTTTCTTAGGCCCACCACGTACGTGTTCCGCAGACGCTCGTTGCCACGGTCACGTAGGCCTTTTCTACAAAACTATACAATTGAAAGACCGACGACACATTGATGGACCTGACGGCGCCTCGGCTCTCGCGACATTGTTCATGGTTAATTTGATGTTTCTTAGACCCTTTTCCCCGATATTACATTCGGCCATCCTGCTGTAACATCTGCCCTCAGATGTTGTTTTCATTTTCGCTGTCGTTGGATGCGTCATCTTCGGCGTTCAGGACCCAAGGCTTCATGAAATCGGCAGCCGTCGATGTGTGCGCAGGCCCCTCATGCTCCCCTACTTTCTCCACAGCGTAGCGGTCATTCCGCATTGCTCGTAATACCCGGTACGGACCCAAAAATCATCCCCCGAGTTTTAACCCTGAGCCGAACTGGGTTCTCTTTATGGCCACTAAATCCCACATGCCATAAAAATTTTAATTCTGGACTTAAATATTCACATTTATCTAGTTGTAGACAAAGACCGACCTTCTGCAGTTGTTGGAATATCTGTAATCGGTCCTGATGTTTCTCATTCGTCTTCCCTCAGGCAATGATGTTTATAGTTTCTTCTGGCGCTAATTATAACCTATTATGTTTTGTTGAATTATATTATATACGTTCGAATATTTCTGTGTTTTGACAACCCGATTTCTTGTTCCATCGCGACCTCAATCTCTTTTAATTCCGTGCATTTATTAGTCAGCTACCAATCGTGCGATTTACTAAAACTAGAGCCAAGAACATACCGATGTCGGGTACGGTATTTATTATAAGTTTAATTTGAATAAGCCATTTTTCTGTGGCAATATTGTGACCATGAAACAGACCAATAAAGTCTAATGCGGTCTTATATTACATCAATAATTTCATCCTATCATCCTATATCCGTTTCATTCGCGTTTGATGGAGGCATTTTGCAACATGTTTTAGATGTTTTTCGCATCTATCTCCGTTTCTTTTACTCATACTAATAGTAATTCTGAACGTAGTATAATTTCTTTGCCTTTATTTGCAATGAAACAATGATGGTTCCCGAAGTTCTACGTTATTACGCCATGATTGTCCAGCTGAACTTCATGAATCCTGGCAGGATCGCCAATAAAAGTACTCATGCTGTTATGTAGCGGTTTTCCAGCGGAGTCAGAGCCGAAAGATGTGGAGATTTCCTTGTAAAGCATCGACGATATTTTCTAGAAAAGCGGTTCGAGACCCGCATGCAGCGTTTCGGAGTAACGAAAACAAAAATTGTGAACATGGACTTTCAGGTGTATTTTTGATTTGGTCATTGACAGATGATATATGTTATACATTGTCTGTTTTTAAGATCACACAGTGGTTTTTATACGTGTCTTCGATATGCGTATTGGGACAATGACGGTCTGCTAACTTCCACGAAATACTGCTGGAATCTTCCGAAAGTGGATCAAAATTGTGGAAACACGGTGCAATATTACAGAGGTTGATATTCTTAGGTCAAGAACTGGGTCATGCGTAACAGTACTTTTATTATCTTTCTATTTCTCATGCTTCTGTTAACTTTCTGCGTGTGCCAATAATTTTGTGACTCGCTGTATATTATTATACCAATATTCAGTAATAATTTTTTAAAATACTTTTACAGCCTCTTTATCGTAAACAGGCATACTTGTACTTAGGTTATCATTAGTTGAATTTGTTGTATCTCTTGTAACTATCAACTTTCACATTTCCCTTAATTCCAATATGGGGTGGGACGTATCCAAGTGAGTTTTCAGTGACTTGTTTGTGTAACAGAACTTCATTAAGCTTATCAGTAATTAATTTGATAACTGGATTTTCAGATTTGATAATTCCTATAGCTGAAAGTATCCTCATGGAATCTGTGTAGATAATATACTGGTTACTTATTGTTCACCTTTTTTATATATTTCTGTCCCTCCAGCGCTGCATATGGCTTCCAGGAAAAGATTGAAAGGATTCAAGCATTTTAAACCCTGTATTTCCTCCGGTAGGCACTATTTCACATAATTGTGTTTGATGTGTCAATATATATGTATA
The DNA here is from genome assembly GCA_911387925.2 of Bombus hypnorum. Classification (NCBI taxonomy): domain Eukaryota; kingdom Metazoa; phylum Arthropoda; class Insecta; order Hymenoptera; family Apidae; genus Bombus; species Bombus hypnorum. The sequence goes on from OU427021.1 coordinate 20,060,494, forward strand.
AATGATCTGTTTGTCGGGTAATACTTTCTAGAAAACATGTCTTCAGGAAGTCGTGATTGTCGTGCTTTTTGATTTAATTATCGTCAAGTGATTTGCCTACAATCTCAGTATTCTTTGTTTTTTTCTGTTTTAGTGGTTTGCTTTGGAATTCTGCGGTTTGCTTAACTTTTGGTGTGCTTATATTAAGCTTTATCGGCGTTTGAGAGTTTGCAGCGCTTGCCTCTGACTCTGAAATATTGTGACTGTAGTTGTGGATTCCTAATTAATGGTTTCCTTAGGTTGAAAGGTTTAGGATACTTCAGTAGTAGTAACATTATTAGATTCACATTCTTCCACAGTATTATGCATTTTTATAGGGTTCTGGTTGTTATTTACGCCTTACATATTTACGCTTTACATGTTTGGATGAAGTCAGGAATTTTCTATACATCCTTAAAATGAATGAAGACTTGTCGAAGAAAACTGTGTAGTCCTGTATTGATAAACTTAAAAATGGAATTGATGATTCTCTTTTAACCTCCAGTTTATTCAGTATTTCATCAATTACACTTTGTAAGATTAAACACATTTAGATTATCAACATTCGTTCAGATCAGAAATATTAAAAAAAATGAGTCATTTGTGTTTGACTAAAAGAGGAAAAATTTTTATTGATTGGTTACCAATATTAATCCTGGTACATCCTTTGTTAGTTAATTCATTAACAATGTCTTTTATGGCCAAAAAGATACATATTCTGCTATTCGATATTCTGGATGCAAATCAATATTGATCGGATTTATTTGATGTCCAATTGCTCTGATGTATTTCTTGAGTTTGATTCCGTCTTTAAATTTCAGGATAATGACCTATTTTTTCTGTGGGAGCGTATTATTTTGCGTAACCGAGGTATAACTAGCTTTATTTTTATTTTCAGCAGATATTTGATTTTAGGAACATTGTGCTCCGGATCATAAGAAATGACTCTTGTAGTCGGAAATCATTCTGGTATTGTTACTACGAGAGAAACTGTTCATATAAGCACTGCACTGATATTAAAAGATGTCCTTATGTGGTTTCTTCGGCAAATGTATATCCACGATAATATAGGCTCTCGATCACTCGCGGTCGGAAATATTTACATTAGTATCGACTGACACAACAGGAACACATCTGCACTTCATAACAGTTAACATAGAATTGAGGTGAAATATTGTCGAGGTGAACAGAAAGAATATAAATATTATTGCAAATTCTATAGGCAAGAGACACAAATATGAATCATAGATCGAAAATAGCGCGCAACTTTGAATACAAAAATCGAATATTCAAGTTTCGAGAACGAATGCTATCGATTTTGTCAATGAGCCATGCAAGTTATTCATATAAATTAAATCGGTCGAATCGTTTTAGCAAGCAATATTTCAAAATAGCTTTTAAATATCTCATAACCATATTAAATATTCTAGACATCGATTTACATTTTTCATGCCTTATTTATTGTTATTATTAGTTCATTTATTACGATTTTTAAAATACATTTATTAGAAACATTAGTTTACTACAATTAGTTCCTTTAATTTCTAGCGGGCAATTTGTTGCCATCTGCCTGAAGGTCTCATTTGGATACTGGATCAGGATACTGTTCATGCTGCTTGAATTTAGAATTCACGGATTAATATTCGTATATTTTACTTCTTATATATGTCGGGATCACATTAGGATTAGGGTTAAGGGCGTTTAATGAATCTTCACTGGAAATAGACATCGGTGCGGTACAACAAAGATACAGTTTATTAGTACAAGTAGAGGTATTACAGCGTTGGCAGTTAACCGCGGTGTTTAGGCACTCGCGACACTAATGACAATGGCCTCAGGTTCGATAACGAATCCGCGGTCAATGGGATAGCCAACATTACTTTTTCGTCAACGTCTAAGTTATACTCAATGTTAAAACGTGGAGTAATCACTGCTTGTAAAAACGATACTTCAATCGTTGATGAGATCGTACGAGAGAGTGTCTCTCCGTCATGGTTACACGGTAGAGGAAAACTATGATGGGCGTGTGATTGAGGGCACGAACTGTTGGGCTTGTTTCGACGCTAAAAGAGCAGTGCACTACATTCGGCGTGTAAGATGGAGTGAAAAGAGCGTTTATACGTCGAAATATCACAATCAGGAACGAAATATCATATAGTCTTCGTCAAAATGGACGAAAGATTGCGTTTGGCAAGCTCTGGCATAGTTTAGACGCTGAAAGAGTAGTGCACTACATTCGGCGTGTAAAATGGAGTGAAAAGAGCGAGTAAACGACGAAATATCGAAAACAGGAACGAAATTAAATCGTATCACAGGCGAAATGTTCTAGAGATTGCGTTATGCGAGCTGCTAGGCTTGTTTTGATGTTAAAAGAGGCGTGCACTACATTCGGCGTGTAAAATGGTGTGAAAAGAGCGCTTAAACGTTGAAATATCTCAAATAGGAACGAAATGACAGTTCGTTTTCGTTAAAATCGACGAAAGATTGCGTTTTGCGAGCTGCTGGTGTCACGTAAACTTAAGGGTTGGTTGATGAAATAAAATAGCCGAGTCGTAACACAACTATTAATTTTGTTTTAATTAAACTTTATTATGAATTGAGCAATCACAATGTAACACACACTGAAATAACATAAATCACAATTCACTCCAACCACGTTATGAAAAACTTAGTTACAATGATACGTTATAAGGGTAGTGACCGGTAAAGATATGTTGACTATTCTAAGGATACAGAATAAGTAAGTCTTGCTGACGATACTATGTCTGAGGAAGGCTAGGGGTGGGTGTGTCTGAAGACACGGGACTATCGGATTTGTTGCTGACAATTTTGGTTAAGGAAGTGAGGGCAGTAGACACCGTCTCCGATTGGATAATAAGATGGTTGGTGGACCAGCAAGGGTTTTAGTCGCCCTCGCGAGAAACGTTGTAAACCACCTTGGAGTAGAAATTGATAATAGTATACATAAAAGCTGACGCAGTTATAAGGAGCCAACTACCAAATTTAAGTGAATACTTACGGAATGCTGAATCAGATACTACAGAAACAGTCAAGATGACTAAAAGGAAACTGGAAAATCAAGGAAAAATTTGTGACACTATAACAAAATAATCCAACGCTAACGAAGTGGCCTTAGCAAACAAGATAGTGGACAAACTATTTTACTATGCAGCTATTTACGAAATATAGCGTTTTATATATGTATGTCTATATATACTTACAATTCTAGAATAAGTAAGAGTAGTCATAATAAGTGTTGAAACTATAACAAAGAACAAGATGATACCAAACACGCACAGTGTAACTGCCCTAAGCGAACAACGCAGCATTGAAAGAATAGAATTGTAGAACCTATAAACAATAATAACTGAATAAACACGTTTTAATTAACAATATATAGATTAGCTCCAAAAACTATACCATACAGATATGAAATAACAACAAATCATAAGTACAAAGTAGCGACAAATTAACAAGGAAGAAATAAAAACAGTCACTAAATATAGGAATAGGTTAGATATTACAGATTAACCGAGTATCAACGACAAACGCGATTAAAATAAGAAATTATTATATTGTACTAAGTTGTTATAGCATAATTTTATTAAGTTTGGGGTAGAGAAATAAAGTTATATTACGCAGTAGAACTGGTGATAACACACTATGCACATATTAAAATTTAAATTAATTAAGCGAACACTCTATAAAAATAAACTACTCAAAATACAACAGTAAAACAGTGCTATTGATAAATTATGAATTTCAACAATAATACAATCCACATGCTATTATATTAAAATAACACACAGAATATATACACGTTATAATGAATACACAAACAATACTATTGTCATTTAAAAAATTCTAATTGCGCAACAGACGAAATAAAAATTAAGCAACAGACGAATAATTATTCCAGTATTAAACAAATTAAGGACGCGTCGCCATACTTTTGTTGGAAACATTCACGAGCGACCATCTTGGATTGTCATGAACATGAAATAGCTCTTACGCATGCGTAATGAAATACATGCAGTAATTATACATATTAAAATAAATGCAAAATAGTATTATTCCCACTTCAATTATACGTCAACTGCTAAAATAAAGTTACAAATAATTAACAGATAAATAATAAATTCGACATTAATAAAAATCACTATAGACTAGGGACATTCACAAGCGGCCATTTTGGAAGTGATGCTAATCAACACGTGCATGTAGTAATTTCTATGCGTTGCAAAATAAATTATATTTTCGATGAAGAAATAAACATTTAATAAAATGATAATACAAATGGAAGATTGCAACGAGAAACAAGATAACCTCAAAACTATCACCGAACTAAACCTGTCAAAACCACTTCACGACATTTCCCATGAAATAACATATTAAACTTACTATTATAAAAAAAAATAATATCTTATTGAAAGAAAGAAAAAATAACGCATAAGAAGACTCGGCAAACACTAAGTTGCCATGCGCCTTGAACGTTCCACTGGCATCAGCAGGAAAGTTATCAGACACATCGCAGATGCAACTTCAGCAAGGACAAGTTGCCACACGCCTGTGTCACGTAAAATAGCACAAAAGAACAACAAAAAAAAATAAGAAAAAGAAACTTTATTTTTCTTCCAATACAATTTACAATTTTTTTACTTCCGAGCTCTAGGCGTGACTTTTTAAGACTAACTCTGACAACTCGACTTCCGATCGGATTCGGTTATTTGTCTTGTTGCGTCGAGCAAAACTCTACCTAAACCAGGCCACACACCGCGGGCAAGATGGCAGCCAGATGTCTTCGGATCCTTACTGCGTACCCTCAATAGTCTCAAGTACCCTCCATAAATCTCAGGAATTTCCTAGTCAAAGTCCTTCAGACAGAACAGATATTCTTTCGCTAAATTGTTTCCTAAAGTTTATTGTCCACCACGGGTTGACACGGGAAAGTCGCCTTTTCTCGCGTATTAGGCCTCCCACTAGCAACTCTATCTCGAGGGCGGTTAGCATCCTTCTTCACCCACCACCATAGCAAATAACCAATTAACAACGAAGCCTATTTCCCTCACTCTCTTAGCCAAAATCATCACGAACAATTCCGATGGTCCTGTGCGCTAGACACACCCATCCTTAGCTTTCCTCCGCTACAGCACGACCACCGAACGTCACTGATTTTCCATCCTTCAAACAGTCAACATCCATCGACCGGGTCTACACCCGAAGATCAGTCATTTATTTATCTTATACATATGCAACAGCGTAACTATCTTCTTCACGAGGTTGTTGGAATAAACTGTAACTTATAACTTGTTATATCAGTGTCATATTCAATTAACCACCTCTATTATCCTAACCGAAATAGGGGATCGATCAGTTCGTGGCGTCGATTATCTAATCGTAACGGGAATTTACGACTCCCGTTGACGTGCTTCCTCGCGATCGCGTCTCTTCGCGAGTGGACGAAAAACAGATAGGTTGCGTTGAATATTTAAGGCAGAATCTGCTAAACTGCAATTTCGCTGGATTTGACAGTGCGCAGTGATGACGTAGGTCAATCCGGCTGACGTGCGCTGCGTTTGGCAGCAAATGCGGAGAATTACGCGCTTCGAGTTGTCGAAACATCAGGAATCGAAGCGGAGATACGTTTAATTGAGTATTTATGCCTAAATATGCATAACTGCAATTATAATGTATTTGACAAGGCCCAAAGTGGATATAGCACAAACCGGCTTATGTGTACTGTATTTTGCAGCAACCGTCGAGTATAACGCGCATCGAACTGTCGACACATCTGTAATAGAAACCAAGATACGTTCAATTGAAAATTTAAGACTAAATATGCCAAACTGCAATTACGCTGGATTTAACAGGACACAGAGTTGACATAGCGCAAACCGGCTGATGTGCGCTGTATTTGTCAGTAATGGTGGAATAGAACGCGCATCGAATGGTCGACACATCTGCAATAGCAGCGTAGATACGTTCAAATGGATACTGAAGGCTGAATGTGTAGAACTGCAACTACATTTGATTTGACCTGGATCCGAGTTGACATAATGTAAGCAGGAGCACGTGCGACATATTTGGCAGCAAGTGTGGAGTAGAACGCGCATCCAATTGTCGACATGTCTCCAATAGAAACGGAGATACGTTCAATAGAATATTTAAGACGGAATTTGCTAAACAGCAATTACGCTGTGTTTGTCAGGGCCCGGAGTTGACACAGCGCAAACCGACTGATGTGCGCTGTATTTGGCAGCATATGTGGACTATAGCGCGCATCGAATTGTGGACATATCACAAATAGCAGCGGAGATACGTGCAATTGAATATTGAAGCCTGAATATGCACAACTGTAATAACATTGGATTTGACCTTAACCAGAGTTGACATAGCGTAAACAGCAGCATGTGTGCTGTATTCGGCAGCAAATGTGCAGTATAACGCGCATCAAATTTTCGAGATATCTGGAAACTTTTTTTTTTGTACGTGGAGAAATCCTCATGGACACTCCGCTGCTGCAGTAATCGCGTAACAGCAGAGTAGTGTCGAACTCCTACCGACTAAAACTCCACGATGACCATCCTACGCGTATGACAAGGGTGCTCCAGGAACCTCTTATGAATTAACTTCAGTTGTACCCCCTTCTCGCGTCCTCTTGTTCGAGCCAGTCCTAATACCTCTCGACTATTGAATTGGCGTTGGGGGGGGGGTCATTACCCCTAGCGCTGTCGCTCCTTCCATTCGTGGTTCGTTGGGACGGCGGTGAGGCGACTCTAGGTCGTCCGACTACCATCCTTCTCCATCGTCTTATTCTACAAGGGTGAGAGTTTTTCTTCCTCTCCCTTTCCGCTCGTTCCTTCGCGAGCATAACTCGCTCGCAGAAGAGGCGGACGGCCTCGTATTCCTGTGATCCTCTCAGCATCGCTTCTACAATCGCTGGGGGGGGGCGGTCAATGTTCCTCGTATGGCGAGCCGCAGGGTGTAGCGGGGCAGCTCCCACGCCGGGCAGAGCCCCAGGGTGTGCTGCGCTGTCTCTGCCCTCTCCGCAGTGGTGGCAGTGTCCGTCGTTTCCTGTTTGATTCTCTTCAGAAACTCGCCGAACACGCCGTGTCCGGTGAGCACCTGGGTCATTCTGAATGTGAGCGGGAGGCCGCGGCGGCTTCTCCATGCCTCTCAGTTTGGGAGAACCGCCTCCGCGCCTCGATGTTCACCTCCCTCGTTGATCAGCTGGGATCGCCACAGGTCCCACGTGTCCTCCTCGGCGGTTCCTAGGTCGTTTGGAGCCGCCTGCTGGGTCCGATCTTCTCCCGGATGCCATACTCTCCGGTGGGTGTATCTCCTTTTGAGTGCTAGCGCCCGGAGTTCCCACGGGGGGGGGGGGGCGCGGCTAGAGTGGTCGCCGACGCGTGGGGCACCGTCCGGTATCCCCTAATGATTCTAACGGCGGTTACCCTGTGTAGCCTCCTCAGGAGCCGGATGCTGCGACGGCTCGCCATCAGGTCGTCTGCCCATACTGGGGCACCACACATCAGTCGAGACCGAACGACGCCGTCGTAAAGTCGGCGCACCGCGTCTCCCGCCCCGCCGATGTTCGGTAACAGGCCGCACAAGGCATTAGCAGCCGCCGATACTTTCGGAGTCAGGGAGTCGAAGTGTGGCTCGAACGTCCACTGGCTATCGGTGACGAGACCCAGATATTTCATCTGCATCTGGAATAGAAACTGAGATACGTTCAATTGATTATTTCGGGCAGAATCTCCGAAACGGCAACTACGCTGGATTTGACAGGACACAGAGTTGACATTGCGCACACCTGTTAATGTCCGCTGTGTTTGGCAGCAAATGCGGATAGAACGCGCACCGAGGTGTCAAGGTTATTGCAGTTCTGCATATTCCGGCTTCAATTTCCATTTACGCTTATCTATGCTGCTGTTGGTGATATGTCGAGAACTCGATGCGCGTTGTATTCCACAATTGCAATTCCAAATACAGCATTAGCTGGTTTGCGCTTTGCCAACTGCGTGCCCTGGCAAATACAACGTAACTGCAATTTTGCAGATTCTGCCTTATACATTCAACTGAACGTATCTCGGTTTCTATTGCAGATATGTGGAAAATTCGAGGCGCGTTCTACTCCACATTTGTTGCCTAATGCAGAGCACATCAGCAGCCTTTCCCTAAGTCAAATCTGTGTCCCGTCAAATCCACGTAATTGCTATTTTGCAGATACTCTCTTAAATATTCAATTGAACGTATCTCCGTTTCCATTGGAAATATGTCGACATTTCGAATCGCGTTCTACTCCACATTTGCTGCCAAATACAGTGCGCAGCAGCAGGTTTTCGCTATGTCAACTCAGGTCCATGACAAATTTATTTTAATTGCAGTTTAGCATATTTAGGCTTAAGTATTCAATTCGACGTATTTCGGCTGCTGTTGGTGACATCACAACAAGTCGATGCGCGTCCTACTACGCATTTGCTGCCAAATGCAACGCACGTGATGCTGTTTACATTGTGTCAAATCAGTTCGATGACAAATACAATGATATTACAGTTCTGCATATTCAGTATTCAATATTCATTTGAACATATCTCCGCTGCTATTGGCGATATGTCGACAATTTGATGTATGCTATACTCCTCAATTGCTGCCAAATGCAGCGCACATCATTCTGTTGACGCTATGTCAAATCTGGTTCCTGCCAAACCCATTCTAATCGCTGCTTTGCATATTTAGGCTTATCTATTCATTTAGACATATCTCGACTGCTATTGGTGATATGTCGACACTTGGATGCGCGATATACTCCACGTTTGCTGCCAAATACAGCGCGCATCAGCCAGTTTACGCTATGTCCAATCTATGCACTCCCAAATTCATTATAGATGTAGTTTTGCTTATTTAGGATTAAATATTCAATTGAAAGTATCACGGTTTCTATTGCAGATATGTCGACAACTCGATGCACGTTATACTCCACATTTGTTGCCAAATACAACTCGCAGCAGCCGGTGTACGCTACGTCAACCCTGGTCCCTGTCAATTATTTAGTAATTCCTGATTTATCTAGGCCTATGTATTCAATTGAACGCATTTCCGCTGTTATTGGTGATATGTCGGCAATTCGATGCGCGTACTACTCCACATTTGCTGCGAAATACAGCGCGCATCAGCCGGTTTTCGCTATGTCAACCCAGTGCCCTGTCGAATCCAGCGCAATTGCGGTTTTGGAGATTCTGTCTGAGATATTCGATTGAACGTATCTCGGTTTCTATGGCAGACGTATAGACAGTTTGATGCGCGTTATACTGCACATTTGCTTCCAAATACAGCGCCCACCAGCCGGTTCGTGCTATGTCGACACTGGGATCAGTCAAATCCAGCGAAAGTGCGTTTAACATTTTGAGTCTTGAATATTGAAATGAGCGTATCTCCGTTTATATTGGAGATATGTCGGCAATTCGGAACGCGTTCCATTGCACATTCGCTGTCCAATACAGTGCACGTGCTCCTGTTTACATTATGTCAACTCGGGTCGTGGTCAAATACAATGTTATTGCAGTTCTGCATATTCAGGCTTCAATATCCATTTGAACGTATGTCTGCTGCTACTGGTGATATGTTGATAATTCGATGAGCGTTATATTCCACATTTGCTGCCAACTACAGCGCACGTGCTTCTGTTTACATTATGTCAACTCGGATCGAGTTCAAATTGTTAGGTAGATGATACATTTACACTGTACATGTGAATGTGTGTATAAGCGTCAGAGGACGTCCAGGTCTAATTGAGACAAAAGACTGTTGGTAGCTGTTAGAACAATCTAGAATTGTCGTTTGACAACAAGCGTGCGTGTAAGAAGGTTATCGAGGTCTTCAGAGTGTAATATATATACGTATAGCTGTTCTGTGTGAATAAATTAAATTATTCATTTTTCAGAATCCTCTGTATAACTCAACACAGATAAATGTTACAGCAGTTCTGCATATTCAGGCTTCAATATTCAATTGAACGCATCTACGCTGTTACTGGTGATATGTCGACAATTAGATGCGCGTAATATTACACATTTGCTGCCAACTACACCGCACGTGCTCCTGTTCACGCTACGTCAACTCTAGCCGAGGTCAAATACAATGTTATTCCAGTTCTACATATATGTGGGATAGTGTGACGTTAGTGAAAGAGGTGGCTGATTGTTTATAAACGTTGTCAAGATATGTTAATGCTGTCAAGGATTGTTGTGAGCGTTACCAATGTTTGTTAAGGAAAAAATGAGCGTGGTAATGCTGTCAGAGTTGAATTAATCGTGATCGAGAGAAGTTCATCGTGTTGCTGTGACGTAGAAATAGTGATAAGCGAACTGGTGAAACGTGATATTATTAGGTCATCCCATAAGTTCGTGCCGACTTTTGTATATGCATTTCATGTGCCGATTTATAAACATACGGCGATAGGAGACCAATGCACTTGAGCTTAGCTGATCGAGAACAGGCTAGAGCAGATTTTCGTGAGTATAAGATCGTAATATAGTGAACACAGTGACTTCTAACATTAAAAAATCATGAGTGAAATGCGTATCCGTTTTCGACATCTCATGTTATATGAATTTCGGAAAGGAAGTTCTGTAACAATTGCCACGAAAAACATATGTGCTGTTTACGGAGAAAATGCGCTTTCATCTCGCACCTGTAAGAAGTGATTCCAACGTTTTAGAGCTGGGAATTTCTGTTTAGAAGACGAGGAACGCTCCGGGCGTCCTCCTCGAACAAGACGAAGATAAAATTCGGGATCTTGTTGAAAAATCACGAAGTTTGACCATTAATTCAGACAAATATTGCACTCAGTTAGAAAAATTAAGGGAAGCACTAGCTGAAAAACGACCAGGTTTAGTGAATAGGAACAACGTTATCTTCCATCACGACAACGCTAGACCGCATGTCGCGAAAAGTGATACAAAAAAATTGTCTGAATTTAATTGGGAAATTTTACCACATCCCCCCATATTCCCCAGACATTGCCCCATCTGATTACCACCTGTTCAGAGCATTACAACACTTTTTAGTAGGTAAAAAATTTGAAAATATTGACATTCTAAAAAAATAGCTTAAAAATTTATTTTAAAGAAAAACAAGAGAACTTTTATCGAGACGAAATAATGGCCCTACCAGAAAAATGGGAAGAAGTTGTACAACGAGAGGGGGATTACATTTTTTCATGAAACTGAAAGGTATGTAAACAATCTTAACATATATAAACGCTCGAAATACGGCACGAACTTATGGGATGACCTAATATATTCGATTTTGTGAGAGTGTAATAATATTGTGTTTATCGTACTGTCTTTTCTGTTAATTTATAATAAACATTCCTACAAATTGGGGGCTCATCCAGTTTTAAATCGTGCCAATCTAAATTTCGGGAAGCGGTGTGATAAAAGATCGTTAGCTGTTGTGAATAGTATTGTGTGTATTTGAAGTAATTATTGTGAAGCCAAAGATGGCAAATCGTGAGGAGGAACAATTTTCAAGTGAGGAAAATTTAACGATGGAAGAATTGAGGAATAAGCTTGCACAGATGAATCTACCGATATCTGGGGCAAGGTCAGTGCTGCTGGCCAGGCTAAATCGAGCATTTAGTGCAGGTCAATCAAATCTTAAAGAGCAAGCGAGTAGTGAAAGGTCCGCGGAGAAGCGAGGTACGAGGACAAAACCAAAAACTAAGCATGATCAAGATGTAGGCGAAAATCTCGAGAGGCTTAGGACGAAGGAATTGAGAGAACGTCTAGCTAGTATGGGGCTAGAGACGAAAGGAAGAAAAGCAGAATTATGCGAGCGATTACGGGCGGCTATAGAAGAAGATGCGTCGTCGGAGGAGGAAACCTACTACGAGAGTGAAACGGAAGATGATGAAGAGGGTGAAAGTGAATGCAGAAGAAGCGTGAGAGATGGACGTCAGAATTGTGATAGATGCTGTAGAAAGACACGTAGGCGAACAACATTGAGTTTTCAAGATGTCCAAGACGCTTTAGAAGTTTTTACGGGAGAAAATAACGAAAATATCAACCAATAGTTCAGGACATTTGAAGAAACGGCAAGTATGTGTTTGTGGACAGAGGAACAAAAAGTAATCTCTACAAAAAAGCTGATGAGAGGATCAGCTAAAATATTTGTGAATTATGAGTGCCATGCTAGAACTTGGTGTGAATTAAAAAGAAGTCTAATAAAAGAATTTTCGAAAAAATTTAATACTTGGCAAATACACCATAGACTTCAAGAGACGAAAAAGAGAGATAACGAAGGATGTACAGCTTACACGTATCGAATGCTTGGAATAGCTAGTCACATGGATATGGAAGAAGCAGCAAAAATGCGGTACATCGTAGAAGGAATAAGAGACAAAGAGGTCAATAAAGCAATACTATATGGGGCTAAATCAATGAAAGAACTTAAGGAAAATCTAATCATCTATGAGGAACAAAAATCTCGCATAGCAGAGTCATTTGTGAGACAGGTCAGAGCTAAGGACAACAGGAAATGCAAGCAATCAGGAAGTGAAGAACATGTGAGTGCCGATTGTCCAAACAAATCGAAAGGTCCTGAATGTTTTAAATATAGAGAATTCGGACACATTTCAACAAACTGTGCGAATATACTTAAGGTTAAGACGCGTTGTGATGGGTGGCGGAATGAAAATAAAAGAGGGGTCAAGCAAATAAAGATTATGGACATGAATATAGTGGCAAAAATAGACACAGGGAGTGATCTTAATTTAGTAAGAATGAGTATGTATTTGCGTTTAGGAGCACCTCAACTTGAGAAAAGAATTATTAGATTCGATAGTATAGGCGTCGTGAACGTACGCACCATGGGACGATTCAAAACGGATATAATGATTGACGGTTTAACGGCAACGCTAGACTTTGACGTAGCTCCCGATAACTTCTTAGGACACGATGTACTATTTGGTATTGAATTAACTGAACAAATGCAAGTAAGAGTGAAACATAAACAAGTAAAGTTTAAACAAATCAAAACAGAACAACGTGAGAACCAGTGTGCTACCGAAGATAGTGAATGGAATGAAGTGTTAAATATAGACGTATGTAGTGAACAAAACGACAGAAATCTGGTCGAATTGGACCATATTGAAGATAGAAAAACCAGAGACGATATTAAAAATTTAATTAGTGAATATACAGTGACGAAGACAAAGGACACAGGTGTACATATGAAAATCATACTTGAAGATGATGCAGCGGTATACCAAAACCCACGGAGATTGTCAGCAGAACAAAGGAAACAAGAAACGTTAAAGGAGAAACAACAGGAAATCGAGATTCTCCGGAAAGAACGAGATTTAGAACGTGAACGAATTACGAAAGCCGCAAATCAAGCAGATCGGGCAGAACAGTCGCTTATTTCAGTAATAAAAGAATATGAGCAGTATCGCGAGAAAATGCAAAAAACCGTTAATGACGCGGAGGTTGCGTTTTCAAAATTACTCGAAGAGAAAAATGCACTTGCTTTACAATTGGATTAAGAGAAGAGGAAGTGTGAAGATCTCCTGTTTCGTTTCGAGGAAGAATCGGATAACAAGGATGATGTTCAGAAAGAAAGAAGTGAGCAATTTGTGATAAATACTGTAAATGAAAATAAGATCAAAGATCACGAAAAGCTGTTGCTGGAAGAAAGAGAACGTGTCGGTCAACTAGAACGTGGTAGTATAAAATTATTCGAAACAGAAGAACAAATGACACGTTTTCGCAATGAAGTCTCAAATGCTACTGCTCAAGAAACGCAGCAAATCGAAGACTTACAGAGTCGCAATAAAATTTTGGAGGAAACTAGAAATAATCTTGAGAATGAGGTGCAAGAGAAAACAATGATTATGGAGCAATATATAAATCAAAAAACTGAATTGCAATCAAAATTGAAAGAAAATCAACAAGAAAGCGCGGTTCATAAAGAATCAGAGAAAAGTTTGCGGACAGAAATAGAACGTGCGACAAAAGATTTGGAGAAAAAGAATACGTTGATTGAAGATATGAAAAAGCAATTTGAACACAGTACAAATACTTTGAAAGAGCAGTTGCTAAAAGCTGCAAAAACGATAGAAAATATTAAAAGAAAGATTGAACAATTTGATTATGAAATCCAGCATAGACTAGGTACGGCGATACGTCATGTGGACGCGCTTAGTCGGAATACAGTAGAAGAGTTATTAGTACAGGAAGGTCGAAGCGGTTTGAGTGATCGAGTTTGCAAAGCTCAAGAAGACGGTGACGATTTTGAAGACAACGAAGGATAATCGTTATCCATTGAGATTGTTAATCGATGCAGAATATGCAAATACATTGTAATTGTAGTATTGCATACTGAGGCATAAAGATTCAATTGAACGTATCTCAGATTTTATTCAAGATGTGTAATTGCAGTTCTGTATATTCCGGCTTCAATTTCATTTGAACGTATCTACGCGGCTACTGGTGTTATGCCGACAATTCCATGCGCATTATTCTCCACACATGCTGCCTAAGACAGCGAGCGTACCCCCGCCGAAATATCTCAAACGGGAACAAAATAACGCTTAGTTTTCTTCAAAATCGGCGAACGAAAGCGTTTTGCAAACTGCTGGGCAGGCTTATGCGCTGAATGGTGCGTGCACTACTTTCGCCGTGTAAAATGGAGTGAATAGAGCGTATAACCGCCCAAATATCTCAAACGGGAAAGAAATAACGCCTAGTTTTCGTCAAAATCGATGAAATCATCACGCTTTGCGAGCTGTTGGGCTTATTTCGACGGTGAAATGGGAGTGCGTTACATTTGGCGCCTAAAATAGAGAGGAAAGACGCTTAAACATCCAAATATCTCAATCGGGAGAGAAATGACTGTTAGTTTCCACCAAAATCGGCGAAATCATCGCGATTTGCGAGCTGTTGCGCTTGTTTCGACTCTCAAACGGGCGTACATTATATTTGGCGCGTAAAATGGCGTATACAGAGTGCTTGAACGTCCAAATATCTCAATCGGAAAGGAAATGACGGTTAGTTTTTGTCAAAATCGACAAAGTCGTCGCGATTAGCGAGCTGTTGGTCTTGTTTCGACGCTGAAACGGGAGTGCATTACATTTGGCGCGCAAAATGCAGCAAAAAGAGCGCTTGCACGTCGAAATATCTCGATCGGGAAGGAAATGATTGTTAGTTTTCATCAAAATCGTCGAAATCATCGATATTTGCAAGCTGTTGGGCTTGTTTCGACGCTGAAACGGGCGTGAATTACATTTGTCGCATAAATGGATTAAAAAGAGCGCTTAAACGTCAAAATATCTCGAACGGGAAGGAAATGATTGTTAGTTTTCGCCAAAATCGACGAA
Organism: Bombus hypnorum; assembly: GCA_911387925.2. Taxonomy (NCBI): domain Eukaryota; kingdom Metazoa; phylum Arthropoda; class Insecta; order Hymenoptera; family Apidae; genus Bombus; species Bombus hypnorum. The sequence continues at coordinate 20,075,894 of OU427021.1, forward strand.
ATCGTCGCGATTTGCGAGCTGTTGGACTTATTTCGACGCTGAAACGGGAGTGCATTACATTTTGCGCGCATAATGGAGTGGAAGGAGCGCTTGAACTACCAAACATCTCAATCGGGAAGGAAATGACGGTTAATTTTCGCCAAAATCGACGTAATCATCGCGATTTGCGAGCTGTTGGACTTATTTCGACGCTGAAACGGGAGTGCATTACATTTGGCGCGCAAAATGGAGTGGAAAGAGCGTTTAAATGTCGAATTATCTCAATCGGGATGGAAATGACGGTCAGTTATGTCAAAATCGACGAAGTCTTCGGGACTTGCAAGCTGTTGGTCATGTTTCGTAGCTGAATTGGGCGTGCACTAATTTGGCGCGTAAAATGGTGTAAAATGAGTGCTTAAACTGCGAAATATCTCAATCGGGAAGGAAATGACAGTAGGTTTTCTTCGAAATCGACGAAATCATCGCGATGTGCGAGCTGTTGGGCTTGTTTCTACACTGAAACGGGAGTGCACTACATTTGGCACGCAAAAAGGAGTGGAAAGAGCGCTTGAACGTCCACATATCTCAATCGGGAAGGAAATGACGGTTAGTTTTTGTCAAAATCAACGAAATCATGGCGATTTGCGAGCTGTTGGGCTTGTTTCGACAGTGAAGCGGGAGTGCATTGCATTTGGCGCGCAAATGTAGTGGAAAGGGCTCTTGAACGTCCAAACATCACAATGGGGAAGGAAATGACGGCTAGTTTTTGTCAAAATCGATATCATCGTCTCGATTAGCGATCTGATGGTCTGTTTTCGACGCTGAAGCTGGCGAGCATTACATTTCGCTCGTAAAATGGTGTAAAATGAGCGCTTAAACGTCGAAATATCGCAATCGGGAAGGAAATGTTGGATAGTTTTCGTCACAGTCGTCGAAATCACCTTGAAATGCGAGGTGTCGGGCTTGTTTCGACGCTGAAACGGGTATGCATTACATTTGGATGGCAAAATGGAGCGAAATGAGTGCTTAAACGTCGCAATATCTCAATTGGGAAGGAAATGACGGTTAATTTTGTTCAAAATTGACGAAATCATCGCGAATTGCGAGCTGTTGGGCTTGTTTCGACGCTCAAACGGGCGTGTGTTACATTCGGCGCGTAAAATGGAGTAAAATGTGCGCTTAAACGTTGAAATATCCCAATCGGGAAGGAAATGACTGTCAGTTTTGCTCAAAATCGACGTAATCATCGGGATTTGCGAGCTGTTCGTGTTGTTTCGACGCTGAAATAGGCGTGCATCACATTCGGCGCGTTAAATGGTGTGAAAAGAGCGCTGAAACGTAATATATCGCAAACGGGAAAAAATTAACGGTTAGTTTTTGTCAAAATGGACGAAGTCATCGTGATTTACGAGCTGTTGGGCTTGTTTCGTCGGTAAAAGGGGCGTGCGTTTCATTCGGCGCGTAAAATGGAGTAAAATTAGCGCTTAAACGTCGAAATATCTCAATCGGGAAGGAAATGACCGCTAGTTTTCGACAATATCAACCAAATCATGGGGATTTCCCAGCTGTTGACCTTGTTTCGACGCTGAAGCGGCCGAGCATTTCATCTGGCGCGTAAAATGGAGCGAAAAGAGCGCTTGAACGTCGAAATGTCTGAATCGGCAATGAAATGGTCGTCAGTTCTCTTACAAATCGACGAAATCATCGCGATTTGCTAGCAGTTTGGCTTGTTTCGACGCTGCAACGGGCGCGCATTACATTCGGCTCCCAATATGAAGTGAAAAGAGCGCTGGAACGGTAAATTATCGCAAACGGGGAGAAATTAACGGTTAGTTTTTGTCAAAATCGACGAAGTCATCGTGATTTAAGAGCTGTTGGGCTTGTTTCGTCGGTGAAAGGGGCGTGCATTACATTTGGCGCGTGAAATGGAGTGAGAAGAGCGCTGATACGTCGAAATATCCCAAACGGGAAAGAAATGGCGGTTAGTTCTCGTCAAAATCGACGAAATCATCGCGAATTGCTAGTTGTTGGGCTGGTTTCTACGCTTAAACATGCGTGCGGTACATTCGGCTCCTAAAATGGAGTGAAAGGAGCCCTTAAACGTCGAAATGTCTTAAACGGGAAAAAAATAACTGTTAATATTCGTTTAAATCGTCGAAATCATCGCGACTTATGAGCTGTTGGACTTGTTTCGACTCTACAACGGGCGCGCATTACATTCGGCTCCCAATATGGAGTGAAAAGTGCCCTTAATCGTCGATATGTCTAAAAGGGGAAGGAAATAACGTTTAGCGTTCGTCAATATTGCCGAAATTATCGCGATTTGCGAGCTGTTGTGAGAGTTTCATCGCTAAAACCGGCGTGCATTACATATGGCGCGTAAAATGGAGTAAAATATGCGCATAAACGTTGAAATATCTCAATCGGGAAGGAAATGACCGCTAGTTTTCGTCAATATCAACCAAGTCATCAGGATTTGCGAGCTGTTGGACTTGTTTCGACGCTGAAACGGGAGTTCGTTTCATATGGCGCATAAAATGGTGTAAATATAGTGCGCAAATGTCGAAACATCTCAAGCGGGAAGGAAATGACGGTTAGTTTTCGTATAAATCGACGAAATCATCCCGATTTGCGAGCTGTGGGCTTGTTCCGACGCTGAAACGGATGTGCAATACATTCGGCGCGTAAAATAGTGTGAAAAGGGCGCTGAAACGTAAAATATCGCAAACGGGAAGAAATTAACAGTAAGTTTTTGTCAAAATCGACGAAATAATCGCGAATTGCTAGCTGTTGGGCGTGTTCCAACGCAGAAACCGGCGTGCGTTACATTCGGCGCCCAAAATGGAGTGAAAAGGGAGCTGAAACGTCGAAATATCTCAAACGGGAAGGAAATGACGATTAGTTTTCTTAGTTCGAATACTTCATACGTTATATGGTATAACGTTATAACGTAGTACGTTATATAACATAACGTTATATGGTATAACAATATAACGTAATACGTTATATTGTGTTACGTTATAAAGAATTACGTAATATAACATAACGTTATATGGTATAACGTTATAACTGTTACGCCGCGCGACCCTCTACCTGGACCAGGCCATACGCCGCGGGCCAGACGGACGCCAGATGTCCATTCATCCTTACGGCGGACCCTCATTAAGCTTAAGGGCCCACCATAAATCCCAGAATTTGCAATCTAAGGTCCTTTAGACCCAACAAATGTCCTTCCTAAAGCACTTTATAACGCCTATTGTTTACTACGGCTTGACAAGGGAAAGTTAGTTTTTCCCACTTGCGATGCTTCCTACTAACAACCTTCTATCGAGAGCAGTTAAGGCCTTCCTAATCCAACCAGCAGCAATACATATTACCCTCACTTTCCTGCCCCAGCTTTCCTCCAACATAGCATCGTCGCTGTGCCTCACTCTTCCTAAGACTTCCCGCGGGTCAGGACATCTACTGCTCCTACGACTTCAGGAGAGTCAACTACTTCTCCTGCTCCATCAGGAGATCAACTCTACTTATTCTACAAGTCAAGCAAAACACTCCAGTGCAGACATCAGCTCAAGTGAGTCAACCTCCGGGATATACTCAAGTCAGTCTTCATCAAGGATCCATTCAAGTCAGTCAGTCAACTAGGTGAATACAGTCAGGTCGTGCTCATCCGTATTCAGTTATATCCACTATTCCTCTTGTATCACACCAAAGTTGTTGGATTGTACATATATGTCGGATTCACATTAGACTTGAGGGCGTCTAACGCTTCTTCGTTTGAATTAGTCATTGTTTTATCAAAACAGAGATTGTATTTACACGTATGCACACGATTTTACAAAGGTTTAATGAATATTGTGTTAAATGAACAATGAGCTTAACAAATAATAAGTTTAACGAATGATTAGATTAACGAATAATAAATTTAACGAATAATAAAACTAACGATTAATAAGTTTAACGAACAATAAATTTTAGGAATACTAAATTTAACGAAGAATGAATTTAATATACGCTAATAACAATGTTTTCTTTGGGTTCAAACGAATCCACGGCCAACGGGATAATTATTCACTGAGACGCTCTGTATATTACTCGATGTGTCACTTTCCAAGACGATCACACGAATGCCTAATCTGATGGAATTCTTTCTCGCTGTACGATTGCATTTTGTTAGTTACATGCTCGCTGGAAGCATCGAGAAGGTTCCAATCACCGTTGCTAAGCATTCTCTGCCAAAAGTTTATTATTTACTCGTTGGAAGCATCGAGAAAGTTCCAATCGCCGTTGCTAAGCAATTTCTGTCTGGAGTTTGATTCTTAATACAACGTGTGTCCCATAATATCGACACCTCCAAAATACAATCATATGTGACTAGACCCGTTCTTGAGGCCGTATGCCGCCACATACCACATATCTGGGAAACCACACAACCGTTCTACACTTTCGTCAAGCTAAACGTTTATCCCGTGACCGTGGCTACGTTCGGCGACCAGTTGTCACCTCGAACCCAATTTCGCTATCGCAAATCTCGTACAATTATAATCAGATCGGATGATAAAAATTGCTTAATTACAGCTATGATAAAATCTAAACTATAACATTAGAGGACTTTTCCCAAAATTGCGAAGGGAAGGCTCCGGTCTTTCCTGCATCTCCGACACGGCCATTCTGACTATCACACGTCCTCGTGTGTAACTAAAATACAGAAAATTTTTTTTTTTTTTTTTTTTTTTTCACATTAGACTCGGTGCAACTGATATTATTTACTATTCAACTAAATGTTCCGAATAAGTCAAGGGTCCAGTTCAACAACAAAACTCTGTACGGGGATTTGACAAACAAGGAAATGAAAAAGAATTAATATTGGTAGTGTTATGGCTCATATTAAAAGTGCCAGTTACATTCCGTGAGCCACCAGTCAAACCGCAACGACACGACGGATCATTTTCGATTTCGCACACAGATCTCAGTTTGTTGGATCGTATCACCACGCTGAGTGTATTACGAACGTGCAGGACACCACACTGGGCGTATTACGAAGCGCACAGGACACCACACTGGGCGTATTACGAAGCGCACAGGACACCACACTGGGCGTATTACGAAGCGCACAGGACACCACACTGGGCGTATTACGAAGCGCACAGGACACCACACTGGGCGTATTACGAAGCGCACAGGACACCACACTGGGCGTATTACGAAGCGCACAGGACACCACACTGGGCGTATTACGAAGCGCACAGGACACCACACTGGGCGTATTACGAAGCGCACAGGACACCACACTGGGCGTATTACGAAGCGCACAGGACACACACTGGGCGTATTACGAAGCGCACAGGACACCACACTGGGCGTATTACGAAGCGCACAGGACACCACACTGGGCGTATTACGAAGCGCACAGGACACCACACTGGGCGTATTACGAAGTGCACAGGACACCACACTGGGTGTATTACGAAGCGCACAGGACACCACAACGCGGTATCAATGATCCCCTGAGAACAGTGTGCTCGCATCGTTATTATCACCGCCGTTGTCGTCACCGCAGACGTCCAACTCAGCAGGAACGCAACTATCTGGCATTTTCCTCAAATTGTCGTGTCTATCCTTATATGATCTCTTGCCGTCTAAGGTTTTTAGAGTATATCTATCCCCGTCCAAAATCTCTGTTATCACGAATGGACCCCTGAATTTCTGATCTAACTTTGTCTGATTCCTTTCTTCGTTCTTTCGTAACACAAAGTCCCCGAGACTAAACTTAACTATTTTAGCCTTCGTCCTGTCAAACCTGTCTTTATCATAACTAGCGCAAGACTCTATGCTCTGTATCGCCTGTTGCCTTACATTGGAGATGTCTACCTCTTTTTCCTCGATATTATCGGGCAACGACAAGCCGTAGGGCCTTGCTGCCTTCCCAATTAATAATTCCAGGGGACTCGAATTAGTTACACGATTGGTGGTGCAATTCAAAGCCAGTTGTATCTCGCCAATCGCGTCTTGCCATGCTCGCCCGGTAGTTTCCACCGTCGTAAGCATGTTCTTCAACGTGCTCATGGTACGCTCTACTTGTCCATTGGCCCTACTAGCACCGGTTGCTATTAAATGAAGTTTGATATGTCTCTCTTTACAGAAATTTTGAAAAACTTTACCCGTAAAACACCTTCCTTGGTCCGCTATTACCCGACAGGGATTGCCGAATAAGAATATAGCGGACTTAAGTGCTGTAATGGTGTTAAGGGCATCTAATCTACAGGTATGCTGTAGGGACACAAATTTGGTAAAAGCGTCGATCAAAACAATGATATACTCCTTCGAGCTACTCTTACCGCTTAACTTGCCCGTAATATCCATGTGAACCGTATGCCAGGGTATGCTGGTCTTAGGTATGGGATGTAGTTCAGCTTGTACTTTACCTGAACTAGCCTTCGAAACTCGACAAGCATGACAGTTTTCAACGAATTTGCGAACATATTTCGCCATTCCCTCAAACCAGTAATACTCGTATAGTTTCTCAAGCGTTTTATCCCAACCTAAGTGCATAATGGACTGATGCACATGGTTAATGACGGACCACCTAAAGCCTCTTGGGACAATGGGCAAGCAGAGGGTTTTACCTTTTCTCTGTATTTTGCGATGAAGTGTACCGGACCGTATTTCATATGTATTCGCAATGTCGTCCGCGAGCTCTTCGTTCTATAACTTTTTGACGATCTCAGAAATTTGTGGGTCGCGACGTTGTTCCGCCAGCAACCAATCGTCGGAGATCTCTGTCAGATTGATTTCTTTCTCTATAATTTTGTTGTTCGCACGGTGGTCTAGATCTACGGGGTTTCGTGAGAAAAAGTCTACATGGGCCATTCGTTTGCCTTCTCGATACATAATGTCAAAGGTAAAAGTTTGTAGGTAGGCCCACCACCTGTAAACCCTATCATTTAAATGTACCTTGTTACTAGATGCCCTCAGAGAATTACAATCAGTAACAACAAGAAATTCCCGTCCGTGCAGATAGTGACGGAAATGTTTGACGGCGTTTACAACGGCCAACGTTTCCAGCTCATAGGAATGGTATCTAGATTCCGTAGGGCTAGTCCGTTTGCTGTAATACTCAACTACTCTATTTTTACCTTCGACCTTATGCATCAAGATAGCCCCATATCCTTCTGAACTAGCGTCGGTATGTAATTCTATAGGATATTTGGGGTCAAATATCATTAGCACCGGCTCGTTGGTCAGAATAGAAATTACTTTTTGCCTGATCCTTTCATGTTTATCCGTCCAATTTATGTTTTTGCTACCGGAAGTGAGTGCATACAAAGGTCTCATTACCTGCGAGAATTTAGGAACGAACTTTCGAAAATAGGAGGCCAGGCCAATGAATTGCCGCAGCTGCGTGACGGTCGTTGGCGCGGGTAGGGAATTCAAAGCTTGTATTTTACCCGGATTTGGACGAACTTCTCCGTTATGAATCACATAACCCAAATACAGAACTGACGTCTTCAAGAAGGAGCATTTCGAAAAATTAAAAGAAAATCCGGCGCTTACGAGGATGTTTAATACAATGTGTAATCTTTCCAAAGCTTGGTCTATGGAGTCGGCAACAACCAGAACGTCGTCCAGATATACAATGACATACGAATAAGCAAGGTCGCCTAAGGCCTTGAGAATGGCCCTCTGGAAAACAGAGGGTGCATTCTTCAATCCAAACGGCATCGTTATGTACTCGTATTGACCATCGGGAGTTACGAACGCGGTATACTCTATCGAATTAGGATGAATGGGGATCTGGTGAAACCCGCTGGCCATGTCCAAGCTAATAAAATATCTCGCGCTCTGTAATCTCGCGATCTGATCAGCGATAAGAGGTAAGGGATACCGATCCGCTACCGTGTTCTTATTTAACGCTCGAAAATCTACGCATAATCTATCCGAGCCGTCCTTCTTTTTCACGAGTAACATAGGGCTTGCGAATGGTGAACTGCTAGGCCTTATGATTTTTGCCTGAATCAGCTCGCCTATCCTCTCTCGGACTATTCTCCGCTCCTCCTCGCTAAGTCTATAAGGACTTCTTTGTACAGTGATGTTGGGATCAATCAAACGAATTTCTAATTGGCCCGTATTTACACGAGTCCGCGGGAAACCCGTAATAAATGACTCTTTGAATTTTTCGAGAACAGAAATCAATCGATCTTTGTCATTACCAACTACATCAGTATCGACCTCGTTAATGTTAACCGCAATCTCCGCGACTTTGCTGCAGGCGTTTACCATTTTTGTCTTGCAAATATCGACACTGTTTCGCGTAATACTCACATCAAAACCTTGGCTCAAAATTTCACGACCAATCATGATATCATATTTTAAGTAGTTATCAGCAAGAACATGAAAAATTATCTCCAATGTAAAACCGTTAATACATACAGTGGACAAGATCTGAGATGTACTATTAACGCAAGTATTCCCTATGCCTCGCATTACTACCACATCAGTTGTTCGTTTGCCAGAAAATTTCGAGGCTATAGATTCTTTAATTAATGAGCATTCGGCTCCGGAATCGAAATAAAATGGAAACGACTCACCCAGATGACTCAATTTACCAGCTGGAGCATCTACTACGCAGGAGTCGACTCGACGTTCGTTCTTGGAGCCGGGTTTTCTGTCCCGCAGTTGCGGACAATCAGGTGCGATATGGCCCTCCGCACGACATTTGAAGCAAACCGTCTTGGACGATGTGGCTGGTCGGCTTCCTCCCTGTCGTCGTGCATCCTTCTGGTGTTCAATACGCATTCTCTTGCGACACTCTGATATCTTGTGTCCGTGGGTACCACAGTAATGGCATCTCACCTGGTGGCTCGATAACTTGCGTCGTTTGGCTTCAGGTTCCGCTAGTGCATTTCTTGGCGAAGATGTCGGTTCCTCCTCGTAACAGAAGGGTCTCATTTCGCTCCGAAATTGGTCCTCAGTTTTGATATCGCTTGTGAGAGCCAATCGATTAAAACGTTGGTAGTGCCAACTTGATAAGTAGAGAGCGACGGCGTTAAGAATTTCGTCCTTCGTAGAATGTTGCCATCTTGTCTTCAGGAGGGAACGGACACGATTGCAATACACCCCTGCGGGTTCGTTCTTCCTCGGTGTTTCCCTGGATACCTTTATTAACGATGAGGACGTCGTCTCTTGACCACCAAAATGCATAAGGAATCGTTCCTTAACAGTAGACCAGGTGATCTCTTCGTCTATCATCGTTTGCGTCAGCCAATGTGCCGCCGAACCCTCTAAAGCTTCATTCAAGGCAGAGTACAACGCACTGTCTCGTAGAGGGTTGTCCTTTATAAGCCGACTAACAGCCGAGCACCACGCGGCTGGATCGGCGCCTGCGACTTCAGGGTTAAAGCGTGGTAACGAAACTCTTCCGGGTTTTACACTCAGCTCACACTCCCTCGGTTTAGTTATCCGGTCCACGATTCTCACGAGTTGTTCCATGGTTATACATGGGCCCGATCCCACTTCTGATGTCGGATTCACATTAGACTTGAGGGCGTCTAACGCTTCTTCGTTTGAATTAGTCATTGTTTTATCAAAACAGAGATTGTATTTACACGTATGCACACGATTTTACAAAGGTTTAATGAATATTGTGTTAAATGAACAATGAGCTTAACAAATAATAAGTTTAACGAATGATTAGATTAACGAATAATAAATTTAACGAATAATAAAACTAACGATTAATAAGTTTAACGAACAATAAATTTTAGGAATACTAAATTTAACGAAGAATGAATTTAATATACGCTAATAACAATGTTTTCTTTGGGTTCAAACGAATCCACGGCCAACGGGATAATTATTCACTGAGACGCTCTGTATATTACTCGATGTGTCACTTTCCAAGACGATCACACGAATGCCTAATCTGATGGAATTCTTTCTCGCTGTACGATTGCATTTTGTTAGTTACATGCTCGCTGGAAGCATCGAGAAGGTTCCAATCACCGTTGCTAAGCATTCTCTGCCAAAAGTTTATTATTTACTCGTTGGAAGCATCGAGAAAGTTCCAATCGCCGTTGCTAAGCAATTTCTGTCTGGAGTTTGATTCTTAATACAACGTGTGTCCCATAATATCGACACCTCCAAAATACAATCATATGTGACTAGACCCGTTCTTGAGGCCGTATGCCGCCACATACCACATATCTGGGAAACCACACAACCGTTCTACACTTTCGTCAAGCTAAACGTTTATCCCGTGACCGTGGCTACGTTCGGCGACCAGTTGTCACCTCGAACCCAATTTCGCTATCGCAAATCTCGTACAATTATAATCAGATCGGATGATAAAAATTGCTTAATTACAGCTATGATAAAATCTAAACTATAACATTAGAGGACTTTTCCCAAAATTGCGAAGGGAAGGCTCCGGTCTTTCCTGCATCTCCGACATATACATAACAACCTGTTACCAGCAGAGTTATCTATAATTTAACTACCCTTATTATACCAAAAGGAATAAGGGATCGTACGATTCGAGGCGTCGACTAGTCGATCGTAACGGGAATTTACGACTCCCGTTGGCGCGCTTCTTCGAGATCCCGTCTCCCCGCGAACGTACGAAAATACAATAACGTAATACGTTATATGGTATAACGTATTACGATAAATAACATAACGTTATATGGTATAACGCCATAACATGTTACGTTATATAACATAACGTAATATAGTGTAACGATATAACGTATTACGTTACATAGTATAACGATATAACGTATTACGTTATATAACAGAACCTTATATGGTATAACGTTATAATGTTTTACGTTATATAACATAACGTCATATGGTACAACGTTATTACGTATTACGCTATGTAACATAACGATATATGGTATAACGTTAAAACGTAATACGCCAGATGGTATAACGTTATAACGTATTACGTTACATCGGATAACGTTATAACGTATTACCTTATATAACATGACGTTATATCGTATAACGGTCAACGTATTACGTTATATGGTGTAACGTTATAACGTATTACGTTATATAACATAACGGTATATGGTATAACGTTATAACGAAATACGTTATATAACATAAGGTTATATGGTATAACGCTATAACGTATTACGTTATATATGTCGGAGATGAAAGAACACCGGAGCTTTTGGAATTTTGAATAATCCCGCAACATTGTAACCTAGAGTCTACTATAGCTGTAATTAAACAATTGTAGTTATTCAATCCGATTTGTAATTGTTCGAGATTTGTGATAATGAGCTTGGGCTCGAGGCGGCAGCCAGTCGCCGAACGTAGCCGCGGTCACGGGATGAACGCTTTGTCTAACAAAGGTTATTGTCGGCTTGATTTCCCTCTCCATGACTTCGTTGATCGTACGGTGACCCAAGTCTACGGGATTTCGCGAGAAGAAATCTACGTGGGCCACTCGTTTACCCTTCCGGTACAGAACGTCAAAAGTAAAAGTTTGTAAGTAAGCCCATCACCTGTGAACCTTTCGGTACAGAACGTCAAAAGTAAAAGTTTGTAAGTAAGCCCATCACCTGTGAACCTTTCGGTATAGAACGTCAAAAGTAAAAGTTTGTAAGTAAGCCCATCGCCTGTGAACCTTGTCTTTTAAATTTACTTTACTACTGGATGCCTTCAAAGAATTACAATCGGTGACGACAAGAAATTCTCGTCCGTGTAGATAATGACAGAAATGCTCGACGGCGTTTACAACCGTTAACGTTTCTAGTTCATAGGAATGATATCTAGATTCCGCAGGGCTACTCCTTATACTGTAATATTCTATTACTCTACATTTTACCTTCAATCTTGTGCGTTAAAATAGTCTCGTGTCCATCCGAACTAGCGTCGGTATGAAGTCCTATCGGATAGTTCGGGTCAAATACCATTAACACCGGCGCGTCGATCAGGACGGAAATTACCTTTTGCCTTATTTTTCCATGCCTATCCGTCCAAGTCGTGTTTTTATTACCGGAAGTAAGTGCATACAAGGGTTTCGTTACCTGTGAAGCTTTAGGGACGAATTTTTCGGAAATGAAAGGTTAAACCTATGAACTGCCTGAGCTGTGTGACGGTCGTTGACGCAGGTAAAGAACTCAAGGCGTGTATTTTACCAGGACTGGAACGAATTTCTCCGTCGTGAATTACATATCTCAAATAGAGTACCGATGTCTTTAGAAAAGAACATTTTGAAAAGTTAAAGGAGATTCCGGCTTTTACGAGGGTATCTAACACGGTGTGCAATCCTCTTAGAGCTGGATCTATTAAGTCGGCAATAATTAGGACATCATCCGAATAGACAACAACGTACGAATGGCACGTTGGCTGCCATACGTGTTTTCAAAGGAGCCTCAAGAATGATCTCTCGTTTCGTTTGTTCGTAACATTAAAATCACCAGCCGCTGCTGGATACAATGAAGGAAAGTGTGGTACAGATCACTCCGATCAAATGGTTTCTTATGTGACTACAGTTAGAAAAAGGGTCAAATGGTACAGATGACTTGGCATGCGACTCCTTCCGAGGATCTCCGTGGTAAACGCTTTGATGGTTTACAAAATTACAGCAAGGAAGAACACAAATATTAGAATATTCAGACAAGTATTAATTGCAGAATTATTAGGGTTGTCCGAAAATGCAAGAATCCCCGTTTTCGACGGAGTCAGCGTAATATCGCAGTTCGGAAAAACGATTCCGAAAGAAACACCAGACGCGCACGCAACCATGCCATGGAATTAAAAGACGTCGAATGGACCGAACAAGGGCACACAGGAATTTGAAGAAAACAACAACTTATTGTCCAAATCGTCCAACGGGGGTAGCCGATGCTGTGTATTTCCTAGAATTAGAATGAATAGGGATTTGGCGAAACCCGCTGGCCATGTCCAGACTAACAAAATATCTCGCTTTGGCAATCTCGCGACTTGATCCGCAATAAAGGGTAAAGGATACCGATCCGCGACCGTATTTTCATTTAGTTCTCGAAAATCTACCAATCATCTATCTGAACCATCGTTCGTCTTCACGAGTAACACAGGGCTCGCGAACGGTGAATTACTAGGCCTTATGATTTTCGGCTCTAATTAATTCGCTTATTCTCTCACGTACTATTCTGCGCTCCTCCTCGCGAAGTCTATTAGGACTCCTTGTACAGTGATGCTAGGATCAATTAATTGTACATCTAACTGGCCTGTATTTACGCGAGTACGTAGGAGACCCGTAACGAATGAATCTTTGAATCTTCGAAAAGAAAAATTAATCGACTCTTATCACTGCCACGTACCTCATTGTCAACTTCATTATCATCGATCTCGTTTTCAGCGGTTTTATTACAGGCATTAATTATTTTTGTTTTACACGTAGCGAGGCTAGTTTGTGTAATATTACGCTAAAACCTTGACTTAAAATCTCACGATCAATCGCGACATCATATTTTAAATAACTATCAGCGAGGATATAAAAATTTATCTTTAATCATTAACACCTGCAACGAACAAGATTTGAGAGGTACGTTTAGTACAAATATTTCTTATTCCTCGCATTACTACTATATCAATCGTTCCTTTGCCAGAAAATCTCAAGACTACGAGTTCTTTAATTAATGAACACTCGGCTCCAAAATCGGGGTAAAATGGAAACGACTCACCCGGATGGCTTGATTTACCAGTTGGCGCCTCCAATACGTAGAAGTCGATTTGACACTCGTTATTGAAAGTATATTCAGGGCACTGCTTTGTAAGGGATTTTCCTCCATAATCAGATTGATAGCCGCGCGTCGTGCAGCGGAGTCGAAGCCCGCGGTTTCAGGGTTAAAACGCGGTGGCGAAAAATTGTTAGGTTCCACACTCGATTTTGCACTAGCGACTGAATTAACTCTCGCACGATGGTCGTAAGCTCTTGCACTGTTATAACCGGCACTGATCCCACTTCTGATGTCGGGTTTACATTAGAATTAGAGTTAGGGGCGTGAAACAAATCTTCGTTTGGTCTACACGTGTCGTTAAGCAATAGAGAAGACATCGACTAGTGAAAGTACGATTATCATAGGACTGGACAAGTAACCGCGGTAATTAGTTACTCGAGAAACTAATGACAATGATCCTAGGTTCCATAACGAATCCGCGGTCGACGGGATGGTAGATTAACGTGCTCGCAAATTCTAAGTCGGGCTCTTGGTTAAAACGTGAAACATCCACCGAGCGTACAGACTCTAAGTAACTCGCTAATACGACCTCACGAGAGAATGACTCTCCGTCGCGATGATGCTGCAGAGGAAAACTATGATGGGGTGTGTCTAAGGACACGAGATCATCGGATTCGTCGAGGAAAGCCTTCGTTCAGAAAGTAAGGGAAATTGGCGTTGCTGCTAATTGGTCAATCTCCATATCGGTGGTTAGAAAAAGATGCTAGCCACCCTCGGGGGAAAATTGCTAGTGGGAGACGCCCTTCGTTGAAAAATAGGTCTCTCCTAGCTTCCCGTAGCTGGGACAAAGACTGTTTGTTTGAAGGACTTTAGTCAACTAAATCCTAAGATTTATAACGGGCCCTCAGGCTAGCTGAATATGTACTGCGGAGATGCATCGACATCTGGCAATCATCTTACTCGAAGAATAGGGTCTGCGTGTGGCGAGCCACGGGACAGAAACCGTTGGAATGTTTACTGTCGCGTGCCGCCACGAATATTTCTTTTAAGGAGAGCTATAGAATTACT